>OX101784.1:33305267-33346809 GCA_944452715.1 Ophion slaviceki
ACATTCGATGTAAAATATTTACGAGAACTGCATTTTGCTTTTTAAAAGGGTTTGTTTGTGCAAATAATGATTTCAACGGAGCTGATGTCGGGGGGGGGGGGGATCAATGCCCCTTCCAGCGAAATAAACTCTTATGATGCCTTAAAGTTTGCAAGGCTGGAATGCAATTATTTTTTTTTCTTTTTGTTTACCGAATCTTTTTGCCAGATTTATGCTGTGAGAATTAATCAAATTTTTGTTTCGGATTCGACTGGTGATTTGTAACTCGACGCAGCGAAAAACAAGATTTCGGTTGTTAACAGAAACCGAGAACGAAGCGTTTTCATTATATTCTAATAATTGCAAACTTCATTACACCGCACATACGTTTTGGATGAATTTTGCCAGGAAAGAAATCGATACGGGGATATAACTATTTTCACGATTTTTGGTTTCTTCGCGACCTCCTACGTGTCTGCGTCTGTGTACATATTCCCGGAGGTTTTCCGTTTAGGTACGAGGTTGAAGTTTGCATCGTTGGAATGCAATGAAAATTAATATTTCCAAATTCCTCTGTAATTTCTTTCGCTAGATTTTGCCTACAATAATCTTTCAACCATCTCTAAAGAAATTAATTCAGCAATCTAAAATATAAATCTATGAAAAAAGATCTTGTACAATAATAAAAATATAGAAAATGAAATGCAAAAAAGAAGTTTCGTTGCGTTTCAACTATGCAAACTTCAACATCGTGTTTAGGTTCTGTTTGATTATACATAAATGTCCTACCCTATTAGGGGAGACTACCAGTCTAGAGCCCGGAAAAAGGTGAGATTCGACAATTTGTCATGAATATCCAGTGGATAGAATAAAAATTCCATTTGGTGGCCTTTATTCTACATATTTTTAAGTATCTTTACAATTTTTTTCACGAGATTTTGTACCAAAATAGCGTCACTCAAACTGGATGAAGCGAATCACTTCTGTTCACTAGTGCCCTGCGGCCAGAACGAACATTCAAAATAATTTGAGTTCTAAAAAAATCGCCGGAGATAATTTTTTTCGGAAAAAGTTCTGTACAGATGAAACATCTTTCAGGCATTACGTCATAAAACGTTGTTATAAGGTTCTAAACAAAATTTCAAATCAGTCGGTGAAGAATTGACGATGTAATGTTGCCGATCGCCGTAAGTACACTATCAGACAAAGGTGACTTGCTTCATCCATTATTAAAGATTTGCAACCTTAATTAGCGAAAAAGAGTCTCTGGATACTGGTAAAAACAAAGAGATGAAAAATTTGAAGAACAAAATCGTTGCATTCCAACGATGCAAACTTCCACGTCGTCGGCGATCGGAGCCTGGCCTAAGATCTGTTACATGGCGAATCTGATCCACGCTGGAAGGCCTGACCATGACCTGGTAGTATCTAGGAAAGGCAGATAAGGGGTAGTACTTTTTCCCGACTCAAATTTCTACACGGGACATTGCTGATATTGATGATTTTCACTCCGTATTAGAATCTTTGGAAACAACATGGCAAATATCAAATTTGTTGTGCCCTCGGTTCCTTTTTAATAATATAATATATATATACATCTACATATACATCTAGATATGCATATGAGGTATTCCACATGAATCCGGTGGACTTTTTCCCTGACCCCTGCCAATTTGATTAATTTATTTTTATCTGATTCCATTGACTCTAAAAGACACCCTGAATTATTTTTCATTTTCCGAAACAACCCTTAGTAAAAAAAATATATATATATACATCTACATATACATCTAGATATGCATATGAGGTATTCCACATGAATCCGGTGGACTTTTTCCCTGACCCCTGCCAATTTGATTAATTTATTTTTATCTGATTCCATTGACTCTAAAAGACACCCTGAATTATTTTTCATTTTCCGAAACAACCCTTAGTAAAAAAAAAAATTTCCGAAACAAACGCCGCGATTTAAAAATCTGAAAAAAATCCCAAAAATGCGTGATTATATGTAAAAAATTTCAAGCTATCACCCGCAGTGGAAGTTTGATTTTTTCTGTGCTTTCTGAGCGATTGGCTTTTTAAAAAATCCGAAAAATTGACTGCTAGCTGTTCAAGGTCCATGATTGTGATTTGGTTATGCAAAAATAGTTTAAAAAATTTATTGTGGGCATCAAAATATTTAAGTATCCGCCCGAAGTAAGCGATTTTTGAATTTTTCGGATTTTTTTTATCGTCAATCGCTTAGAAAGCATAGAAAAAATCCTACTTCCACTGCGGGTGATAACTTGAACATCTTTACATATAATCACGCATTTTTGGGATTTTTTTCAGATTTTTAAATCGTGGCGTTTTTTTCGGAGAAATTTTTTCGGAGAAAAAATCAGGGTGTCTTTTAGAGTCGATGGAATCAGATTAAAAAAAATAAATCGAATTGGCGGGGGTCAGGGAAAAAGTCATATACATATATATATATTATACATATACACACACGTACACGAACACGCACAAACACGTATATCCATTACGTCGACGAAATGGACGTTCACGCTTCTGCGATTCCCCGGCGGTCTTAGGGAAGTGTGAGAAAATCGACTTACAAGACAATGCAGCATAACCTGTGAAGAACACTGAGGTGCGTACACACACACACACACACACACATAATTACCAAAACCCTTCAATGATGATCCAACGATACATACGTGGTACGTTCAGACAAATGTGTTAGCGCGAGAAAAATAAGGATTCCTACGTTTTTGTCGTTTCCCCTCTGCGACGAGGTGGAATACGAAATTAGTCATTTTCTAATGCTCGCGAAGTTCGATATCTCGGATAGGTCATGCTTCGTGTTCACACATACACACGTATCGTGCGGGCATATATATATATATATATATATGTATACACATAGACACGTAATTTTCCTCGTCCTCTTTCCGCTCATGCTTTTTTAGTTCGGTGCGGTCTTTCTCACTCTCTCTCTATCCCGGTAAGCGGGTGAACAGGTGCGCTCGCATCTTTACCTTGCGCGGTATACAATGAAATATTTATATATATATATATACATATATGTTACCGCACGAACTTTGTGTGCGCGTGTGTTCGGAAGAGCAGCAGGCTACCGGGAACTCTCTTAATGCACTGTGCGGTCGCAGGCTTCTGTCTTGTGTGAACGATTTTTTCTTCTCCCCGTCCCTTAATTTCACTCCCTTTTGCTCTCCCCCTCTTCCTCTCTCTCCTCTTTTTTTCTCTCATGCTCAATGTCTTTGCTCATTACGCTTTCGAGCATAAAACGGGTGAGTTTTTATCGTTTTGGACAGGTCTTCGCATTTGGATTTGATCGGACGATTTCGTAGTTGTGTATGTGTATGTATGTGAATATATATATATAATAGAGTTTTGAATGAAAGTTCACTATCTTGGCTCGTATCCTTGCTGGATCAATTATTTTTTTCTGTTATTGGTTTCAACGTGACATCCCGTAACCGTACAAAAAAAATTTGGAAAATGTTTGTCTTGTGATGATTCCTTTCGTTGCGCAATAAGTGTTGCACAAAAAAGTTCATCAAAAGGTCTTAAAACTAAAAACATCAAGCTACAAAGTCCTTTCTTTCCATCTTCATAGCATCATTTTTCCCGAAGTTACAGGCTGCTCCCTTCATTTTTCGGATGAGTGTATATGCTCACTACACGGAGTGCGCGGAGTGTACACGGAGTGCGCGGGGACATTGGTGTAATCGAAATTTACATTCCTAAGGCGAGAAATCCCTTTAGCATTTTCAAAAAATCTATTTTTTTACGTATTTCGAAAGTACGATACCCAAAGAATATACTGACCAAAGGAAAACTCGAAATATTGAATATTTGCGGAATTATCGCATATAGTCTAGAGCGCGGGGACAGCATGCGGTCAGGTAGCGAGTCACATGTTGAAACTTTAAACGCCATTATCTCGAAACGACTTTTTCAAAAACTGCTCGTGTTCAATAAGTTATCGACCGATTTGGATGAAATTTCGGGAGGTTACTCTCAGTAATATTATCGGAAGGATATACCTAAAGTTTGAAAGGTAGCGTGTAAGTAAATAATTTTTTTGGGGTCAAATATGTGGATAAAATCGTCGAAAATTCGAACTTTAGGGTAAAAAGGCTCCCAAATTTTCAATTTTGCACTTTTTCATCATTTTTTAGGTATATCCTTCCCCTTAATATGTCAGTAAACGAATGACACTTATTGAACATTTTTCAGATCAACAGAAAAAGAGTGACAACTGCAGCACTTTTCGATGTCGCGGAAAACAGGCGTCCGAAGACCTTTAATAACGTTGCCAATTTGTTGGTCATCCCAAAAAAAATAATTCTTTTTTTAAACTTGACAGTTTTAATAAACTCATGTCCAAATTTGAAAATGATCAGATTATTTTATCCCTTCTAAAAAAATTCTCGAAAAATACCGAATTTTCACGCTAAAGGGATTTCTCGCCTTAATTACATGGCGCACTTCTTCATATATTATTATTTTGTGTGTCTATATATATATATATATATATATATGGGATTGTGTCGCGGTTCACAAGTAAGATTTTTCGGAGTCTTTGTCGGACAACCACCCGCGTATTTATCCGCCCCCGCATCCCGGCCTCGTTCCCCCTATCAAACATGTCACCAGAGCGATTGCCGTTCACGCGATCGATAGATTGGAAGAGCAGGGCAACGCCAGAGGCTGCCGCATATTCGTACCTGTCCCGAGTCGAAATTTTTAGCCTCCTCTGAACCCTCGCAGGACCCATTTCTTTTGTAATACATAAGCCGCCAGCCTCCGTTGAACCTACGAAACCTCATTTGTTGAGTTCAGTGCCATGAAGAGACCTCCTCTTGGCCCAGGGTAGCCTCTGCTAGACCTCCCAAACCTTCTCTCGACCCCCAGTTTCAGTGAAACGTGCAGAGCACAGGCCTCCTTAACCTCCTTTCAATCTCAAACTGTTGCCTCGACCCCACCTAACCTGCTTTCGGCCCAAATTCGATATCTCCTCCATCATCATTCCATTGTGACCTGATCGGTAACCCGTTCGATGACGAAAATAATACGAAATTAATAAAAATACATCGTCCCCTTATCAAATTAATAGTCCAATATTAATATGCGAAAACAATCAAATTTGCTCAATATCGATTTATTATTATTTTATAGGCAATTGATAAAAGAATGCTTGTGTATACAGTCTTACTCCAATTCTATCGGATTAATAGGCATTTTCCTGTGAGAAAAAATCTCACAGGAAAATTCTTTAAAAAAATGCCAGTCTATCCAGTATAAGCTTACGCGACGTTTTTCGTTCTTGACATTTCTTCTTAAGCCCTCTAGTTCTTGAGTTACATTGCATTATCTAGAATTAGTCTTTTTAGCAAAAAATGAAATAACATTGCGAAAAAAATCGTACAAAACTTTATAAAAAACGCAAATGAAGTTCCTGCTACCCCGTTTAAGTTCATCATGGATAAACGTAACAATTTTTTTTCCATAAGTCATGCGTTCAATTCTTGATGGTCGAAAAAAAGCCGAAAATCAGTCACGTATAAAAGTGCGTACCGGGTCGAAAAGAAAATGATAAAAAAATATTTCAGAAAAGCAACATACAGCTGAATTTATTCCCGTCAAAACGCCGTTCGGTAAATTTGGTTATTTTTTTTTACGAAGCTATGTGACTTTTAGTGCAGCAAGAAATATCGACTGGTGTATCCAAACATTTAAGCGACGGTATATATTATATAATACTTTATATATATATATAATACTCGAAATATGTGGTTGCGTTAATATATTCGAATATACACTACCAGTCAAAAGTATTTGGACACTTCAGATAACTGCAAAACTTAATATCACTTTGGATCATTGCAAACTTATGGTAGAATAATAATTATTTTACGAAGATACTATAAAGCTCTGTGA
This sequence comes from Ophion slaviceki, assembly GCA_944452715.1. Lineage (NCBI taxonomy): Eukaryota > Metazoa > Arthropoda > Insecta > Hymenoptera > Ichneumonidae > Ophion > Ophion slaviceki. The sequence goes on from OX101784.1 coordinate 33,311,199, forward strand.
AATTACTTAATCATATAGATCTTTATAGTATCTTCGTGAAATAATAAATGAAATGAATTATATTACTCTAACATTATTTGGCAATTATCCAGCGCTCAAAAGTTTTGCGATTGTGTAGAGTGTCCGAAAACTTTTAGCTGGCAGTGTATATCTAAATAACATATAATGTTGATTTCTATATGGAACGATAGGGTGTTAATTATAGTCGATTTCATGTTCTGAAGGATTGAAATTGTCGGTTTAGAATTCAACCTCATTCGATTTTTTCTTTTTGTTTTTGTTCGTTTTGTTTTTTTTTGTTTATTCAATAATGAGTTGATAAATGGCGACGGCCGATTACCGTCGATTTCAAATAAGATGTTTGATTTTTCCTTGTTTTCATTTTTAGCACGTCGAAAATTTAAAAAATATTTCCACGTGTATGTATGAAGCATATTTTTATTTTTTCCCGCTAAATATTATGATATTAACTAACCGCGTCTATTTGATTTTTTTTAAATTTGTATCAACTAGATTTTTCATAGAACCAAATTTTTCCTATTGCATTTCATTATTAAAATGATTGATTTTAAAAATGTTTATTTAGAGAAAATCAATCTATTTAATACCGTCCAATAACTACATATTTTATTTGATCCTAATAAATCTGTGATTCGGTTTCATCAGTTTAACATTTTCATCTGTTCAAAAAAACAATTTAGTCAAGTTCACTGAATAGATCTAGTTATTTTTTTAATTTACCTTAAATAGAATATTTGTAGAGTTAAGCATTTTTCTATTTGTTTGAACTAATGGTCCATCTTTATTGCAACACTCGTATCAAGGGGGCGGCGGGTAGTGAAGGTGGAGAGAGAGGAATTCACTACCCCCCGCCTATTTTATATATATATATATATATATATATATATATATATATATATATATATATATATATATATATATATATATATATGTATATATATAAAATTCCTCTCTCTCCACCTTCACTACCCCCGCCCCTTTGATATGAGTGTTACAATAAAGATGGACCATTAGTTCAATCAAATAGAAAAATGCTTAACTCTACAAATATTTTATTTAAGGTAAATTAAAAAAAAATAACTAGATCCATTCAGTGAACTTGACTAAATTGTTTTTTTGAACAGATGAAAATGTTAAACTGATGAAACCGAATCACAGATTTATTAGAATCAAATAAAATATGTAGTTATTGGACGATATTAAATAGATTGATTTTCTATAAATAAACATACACACACACACGCGCGCGCGCGCGCGCGCGTGTGTGTGTGTGTGTGTGTGTGTGTGTGTCTGTGTGTTTGAAAAATCTATAGCTTATGTGATACAACAAATAGTTGGAGGTATTCATTTGGTCTCTTATGCCATATCAGCGACCAAAATATTATAAGCACTCGGTAGCATAGGGGCAGCGGCGCGTAGTTATGAGTAGGTAGGACTAGGTTCAAATCACATATAGGGCAAATATTTTCTTCGAAAAAAATCATTTCCAAAGGCCAGGGAATGACGAATTACGATGAAAAATCCTTGTAGTAAAGCTCTCAAATAATGCGTTCATTTTATTTTCGATTTATGAAATATTTTTTGCATATAGTACACTAAGCTTTACAGTGTACATTGTAAGCAAATGAAGATTAATTTGAATCTCATCTTTATTAACATATATAAATATATTTGAAAGAAATATGATCGTAGTAGGCTGGGAGACAAGGAAAAAACCTATTTTATTTAAATAGATTCTATATAAATAAATTTTTTTGTTTAGCCGTGTACAGTAGGCCGAAAGGGGGGGCAGTAGGTTCTGCGGGAGCGCTCGAAGTAGGCCCACCTGAGGTTCCGTAGGTTCAATTGTGACCCTCCCTGACCTCCTTTGAGTCAAAAAGTCTACTTTCTGCCATGCCGGAGGTTCATCGGAGGCTCTAACGCATGGTACTTTCAAACATTGTACCCTCCTTTAGATACCCAATAACCCGCTCACGCCGATTTCTGCTCGCCTTCATTTTGTGGGTTGAACGCGGCTCGAAAATTTCGACTCGGGTGTATTTACATACACACGTATGTCCATGTACATACGAATATACATACCTACACACACGTACTGAACGAAAATTGCTTGGACTGTCTAAATCCGCCATTGGAGGATGCCAATAAATCATTTATGAAAACAACGGCATATTAGCTTATTTTAGAAATCATCAATTCCATTGAGCTAACGAATATTCGGAATAACGAAATATTTCAATGCTTTATCTTATCATTTCGTTGACCAAGTAATTTTCCGCTGTGCGTGCGCAGAAAGGTCATTTCGGAGACATTGACTCCGAGGACCGGCCTTGTAGTAGCACATTGTCCCCGTACTCAACATAATATAAACCCCAATTCATTTAAGAATAACCGCGGAATAAATGTCACGATATTTATATTAAGGTAATTTTGAGAACCGTTCTCAAAACAGCCAGGTAGCCAACATTCACGTAGGTATTAGGTTCGAAATAAGGTTTCAATACATACACACACATTAGACTTTGCCAGCCGCTTCGCTCGCGTGTCCCACGAAAATAAGGTCCGTGTGATTGTCGGGACTGTATTTCGGCCTTACATCTCATTAAGAGAAAATTTGGGTGATTTTGGGCATTTTTTTGGAAGAATAGTACTCAATTAAATGTTTCGAAAAATTAAGAATATATTTGGCTATATTTGACCTATGTTACATAATTTTTTCATAGAAAAATATTGAGATCCAAGCGATTTATGCGCTACGTTGAGAGGCGCCAAAAAAAGTTCCTCCACTGCTGACATGATTCCGGCCGATTGAGTAGCTGAAACCGAAAAAGGAAAAAATATCGTTAAACTGGAAGGTATTTCCTGTACAATGACGTGGGATTTAAAAAAAAAATTAAAATCTAACAAAATGGCGTAGTTATGAAACAAAAGTCTGTTTTCTTGCCTATAAAATGGTCGTTTTTTTCAATGCCAAATCGTCCATTTTCATCCAATCAAAAATATCCTACGTCATTGTAGAGTAGATATATTCAAGAGTACTCAGTTCACATTTCAAGTCAAGCGGATAATTGCTCTTTGAGTTACAATGTCAGTAAATTTGAAAAATCTTAAAGATTTAGTATCATACCTACTACATTTTATACCTACGAGCGGTTGCTCTTTAGAAGGCTGCCCTCCGGGGAGTATTACAGATACGGCCTTGAAATTTTTACAGGATATTCTTGAAAGTATAAACTGTCGAAAAAGGCAAAAAAAATCGATTTTTTGAAAGTGTCACACTGGCATAGCCCCCTAAGAGTTAGATCAGAATGACCTTTTTAAAGCCATTAAAAGAATAATATACCTCATTAAGGATGTTATGCGAAACGCCGTTTCTTATATTGAACACAAACCCGCTTTCTAGATGGCTCAATATACACTCACAATCCCGTCACCAGATAAGAAAAAAAAACAACAAAAGATTGAGTCAGCTAACGATTAAAGGTAATCAAACTGTTTTACGTAGAGCATTTACTATAGAGCTTCTTCGTAAATGCTAAAGGGTATCGCCCGCTGTTGTCCTCTTAGAAGGGAAGTCGTATTTTCCCAGGTTCTACTTGGCAGGTCTAGATATGATACAGAGAGCAGAGAGAAATTCTGCAAGTGCGCTTATTTCTCACATACCGAAGGTCCAGGAATAAATCTTTGGCCGTTTTCACCACCAACTCCGATTCAACATACGGGCGCTGCAATTTTATAATATCAGTAATGTATATCTATATATAAAGCGTCTCAAAATGACCAGACATTTCTATTTATTAATAAAACGTATTACTTATTTGAAAAGTACGAATTTTTTAATTTAAAGCGTGCACAAATTACGTAACGCCAAATTCCCCAATTTTTACGCGCCCCCCCCCCCCTCCCCACGTTCCGTTACGTAACGGGTGCTTTGTCGTCGATAATTGCGATTTTTTTTCATAAACATAACTAATTATGAAAGGATCGGGTTCATACTCATTTTATGAAGTAAAATATATTCATTTAGTTTTATACTAATGTTTGTGAAAAAATCTACAAAATTAATCGAGATAAATGGCTTGGTTTGACGACGAAAAAAAAATTCTCTTCATTGTCCCATCGATATCATTATGAAAGGTTATCTGTAAATGGAAAGGCAACAATTTATCGATATCCATAAAAATGGAGCTATCGTTATGCGGTTTTTTTATTTTGGTTTTTTTCCAAAATGCCGACAGTTTGGATATTTTTTTCTATTTCCCAGGCCCTTTTATTTATTCAAGCAGTCTTTAAAATAGTAATGATAAACATTTTTTAATTGGCTACATACAACCTTCGTTACTGCGATTACAAAGATATAAACAAAAATTGAAAATCGGTTGATAAGTTATGAGTATTTGCTGGGACAACGTCGAAAAAAGTAGTTTCGAGAAAATCGCTTTCAAAGTTTTCGTTCTGTTTTTCTTGATATAAAGTTATGTTTTTTTTCTAGAATATTGATACTTACATTAAAGTATCTAGTCACGTGCGATATGACGGTTTTTCGTCTGCATTATATTTCACAAAATAATAAGAGCCTGCACTTCATCTATTGTGAACGATGTCACACCTGTAGGACTAAGGGCACTCACCGGTCGCTCTACCTGTCCTCACTAAAGTGACTGCAACTCCTTCAATTTTCGAACTTGTGAATAAAAAAGTTGCCAACATATTTTTGAATATATGTACTTTCACGAATAATGAAAAACCGAAAAAAAAATCTTTCAAATTTTGTTTGGGGAAAGTGGAAAAGCTATTGTGCAAGTTTTTGCACAGTGACTTCCCCCCTTAACTGACATTTTGAATGGAAAGCTGTCAACTTTCCGCGGTAAAACCGCGCGCGAGTTTTAAATTCAAAACTTGAACATGCAGAAATTTTGCTATTTCTGGCCGTTCTAAAATGGTGAAATAACGGAAACCTTGACTCCCCTCCCCCTACGTACGTAGACCGTAACGCTTGGCCGGACGCCCCCCCCCCCCCCTCCAATTGCGTAACGTAATTTGCGTACGCCTCCAAAGCGCGTTTCTCGTCGCGTCTCTTCCCAGATAGACAGATGTACCTCATATTGGCATCATATGTACATCATCACTGCAGCATAGAAAGTCTCACAGCTGTGTATCCCTTATGAGTGCTCCCGTTGAAGTCATATTTGCATCATATGATGATTCACAATAATACATCCAAATGAAGCAAAGTTGTTCTCACGCGAATATGCATGCAGTGAATTCATCAGACTAGCAAATTTGGCTCACGAATATCTAACAATAAGTGAGTGCATATGGGGCTCATATGGGTGTCACGGCGTGAAGAAACTGTAGTGCTCATATGGAGCTCATATTAACGGCATGCCGTGACGGAACTATGCTGTGGTCATACGGAGCTCATATTAGCGGCATGGCGTGACGTAAATATCCTGTACTCATACGGAGCTCATATTAGCGGCATGGCGTGACGTAAATATGCTGTACTCATACGGAGGTCATATTAGCGGCATGGCGTGACGTAACTATGCTGTGCTCATATGGAGCTCATTTGAGTGTCATAGCGTGAAAAATAAAAGAAATCCAAAAATATTGATAAAAAAAATCTGGTAGGATTTTTATTATCCCCATACGCTTTATTGATGTTCCTGCCTATATGATAAATGGATTAAAAACGTATTCTGCCTAGTTAAATTTTGTACCTACCTACGGTTTGAACCACGTCTTCTAAATCGAGAGCCGAGCGCGCTACCTACCTAGCCATTCTAACACTTGTACAAGTTTCCTTTGTGTCTGCTTATTTGTATCATTCTGGATTTGGATGAATATCGCCATCATATTGCGCTTATGGGATGTGTCACTGATGAATATACATATTGCCGTCTTAGTGCGCTCGTCGAATGTATTACTTACAAGGAGACGGCAGAGCCTGGATGTCGCGAATCGGGTTCTCCTTTCGCCTGGTGAAAGTTGAAGACCTCTGAATTAACGTCGTTTTTTTATTTTTGTTCCAACAGGCCTTAGTTGCTAAGATATCGCAATTTGAAAATTTGGGAGTTTTGGCTCGCGCGTAGAGTACGTTGAGCGTTGATACTTGAAACAAGAGCCACCGTAGCTAATACGGTAAGACGACGGACTGGTACTCTGAAAGTTCACGGTTCGCGTCCCCGTGCTTTTTTCTTGAATTTTTTTTTTTTTTTTTTTTATAATCTCTCATAAGACTTTGCATGTGCAGGTAAAGGAGTCAATTTGAAAATATGTATTATAGTCTTGTGTAGTTCGCGAACGAACTAGTTCGGAAGAGCGATCTCTCTGATGAACTATGCGAACTAGTTCGCCGTCGACCCCACTTTTAGTTCTTAGTTCGTTTAACGACCGAGACCACTTCTTCACGCAGCACTCAGGCGCTTTTTCGTTCACTTACTGCTCGATGCTCGATGGTTCGTTCTGTGGCGGTTTTACCCAAAATCGCAAGAGGCGCCACGGAACGGCGCAATGATCGCCGAGGAACGATGGAATCGCGCTCCGTGCACCAACGGGTGCGATTCGAAAACGAGGTCTAATTCCACGTTTCAAACAGAACTTGCCCTCTCTCTGTCTTACTCTCCGCCCGGGTGACTTCTGTATTCGCATACCCACAAACAAGACTGAATCTTATTTCTATTATATGATAAGTAATTTTGACTGTGAAAAAACACTATTCGCATTAAGGTCGCTTAGGGTTAATTGACTCAGCACGCAAAAAGACATGTTATAGTTCCCTCGGCCACGAAACAATAACAAGTGTGTATGGTGAAGTTGGTAAGTACGTGTTTGTGAATATAAACAGTGGTATTCCGACAAGTTGATGTAATTTAAATTGTTTATATTAACTATTTTATTGAACTGCCTATTTCAAAATTGACTTTTAGTTTACCATACATACGTACTTTTTATTTTTGAACTTGCCTTCGTTTTGGGTTTTGAATTTCAGTCATTAGTATTAACCTCACAATCCAATGTCAAATGTGCCGTTTTTTACTTTGTACAGTACATTGCCAATTGGGCCTTACGAGGTTATATTATAATAAACTATTTTTATATACATTTTCGACTTAAATTGACGATCAGTAAATTTATTAACACTGATAGTTTTGGCTGCGCCGTTATATTTACAAATTGAATATGCATATTTTTCGTGTGTTAAAAATACTCCGTTTCTTTTAGATTGGTCACTACGATGGCATCAAAGAGGAAATTTAGTTCGCTATGGACACATTTCACTGAAGAAACGGATAGCAAGAAGGCGAAGTGTAAGCACTGTTCGACGTCAATTAGTGTTGCCGGAGGCTCGAATGGGAACCTAAATAGACATATGAAAACAAAACATCCTTTCATGCCTCTAACAATTGAACGACAACCACCGGTGGATGAATCCCATTCAAATTCACAGGCGAGTGTTATTCCGACATTGGTGTCAACACTTCCTCAACTTCAACAGTCGATCGTTCAATACATTCGTAGACCACCACCGTTTCAAAAAGTTCAAGAAATTGACAAACAAGTTGTTAAAATGATTGCTAAAGGACACCACGCTCTACGAATCGTTGAAGAGGTAGAAATGCGGAAACTAATGGAGATGGTATCTCATTGCCCTGGCTACCAACTTCCCTCGAGAAAAACGTTGTCGTCGAATCTAATTTCAAACGTTCACAATGAACTAATGATGGACGTGGGGAAAAAAATTGAAGGTGCAGTTGCATTATGCCTCACCACCGATGGCTGGTCCTCTATCAATAACGAGAGCTACATAGCGATAACAGCACACTGGATAGATGCAGAAACCAAACTCTGCTCGGCTTTGCTGACTTGTCAAGCTTATAATGAAAAGCATACATCCCAAAACTTGTGCAATTTTTTAAGAGATGCCATGATAGAATGGAATATTTCCCACAAAGTTGCTGCTGTCGTTAGTGACAATACAGCGAATATTATCGCTGCTGTCAGGCTTGGCGAGTGGCGGTCAGTTGGATGTTTCGCGCATCTTCTGAACCTCGTGGTCCAAGATGCTACCAAAAGGATATCAGATGTTTTAGTGCAAGTTAAAAAGATTGTTGAATACTTTCATCGAAGCACACAAGGACAAAAAAAATTAACAGCGACTCAAGAACAAATGGATTTGCCTGTTCTAAAACTCAAGCAAGATGTACCAACACGTTGGAATTCTACGTACGACATGCTTGACCGAATACTAAAGATAAAAGATGCCGTGATTGTAACGATTGCACTAGTACGCCCGGATCTAACCATGAAAGAAGAAGATTGGGAGGTAATAAAAGGAGTTTTGCCTTTGCTTCAACTATTCTATCAGATCACAGTGGAGATAAGCGCCGAGAAAAATGTGACCTTGCCAAAAGTCATTGTATTTTGTAGCTTGACTCGAGATTTTCTGCACAAACATGCGCCGCAGAACAAGAAAGTAGTTGACGTCCAGTCAGTTTTAAAAAAAGGCATGGAAAATCGTTTTGGAGATTTGGAGAACAATCTTTTGTACGCTGAATGTACACTTCTCGACCCGCGATTTAAACAAAGAGGATTTAGAAATAAAAGAGCCTGTGATATAGCGATACAAGGGCTGAGAAATAAGATTGGCAAAGTGCAATTGCCCCAAAGTAAGGACCAAGAAGTATCAACGAGTATTTCCGACTCTCTATCCAGTGGCAAGGAAAATGCAGAAAAAAATACGACTATCTGGGACGAATTCGACAATGAAATCAATAAAATCAAGAGGCCAGATAATAAAACGGTAGCGGGTATTCGCGAACTGGATAAGTATCTGAATGAAGAATACATAAGTCGAAATGAAGATCCTCTGCACTGGTGGCACGAGCGGCGCTATGTCTATCCTCATCTATATGCATACATTTTAAAAAGGTTTTGTATCGTTGCGACCTCAGTGCCCTGTGAACGCGTCTTCTCGGCGACAGGGCAAATTATCAGAAATCGGAGAACGCTACTAAAGCCAAGCCAAGTTTCGAAATTAATATTCTTGCATCACAATATGTAAGTGATAAGGTGTGATATCATTAGTTACCTACTGATTGTTAGGTACGCATAACAGAAGATTAGCACAGTTAACGGTACAACAGAATTTAATTTTGTTTTTTGTTTTCTAAAGATCCTATTTTTGTTCGTAATTTTCTACGTACTTATAACAAAACTATGTGATAACTTTGAAATTGGTTGTTACTCTGACTGATTATTCAAAGTTAAGAACTGACTGATTATTCAATTAATAAAAAACAAACACGAATTAAGTATTGTTTTTTCTTTTGTTACTTCTTTTGTGAACTTCACATTAAAACCGAAAACACTCATTTTTAAGTACTTTTCTTTGTCTAATAGCTATGCGCATTTAATTTCATACCTATTTTGGAATGAAAATGGTAAACGAACTACGACGAACTACTATAGAAAACGGCGAACTAACGAACTAAAAGAGCGACCTAGTTCGTCATGGTGTTGTGAACTAAATTGAGCGCTCTCGTTGGTGAACTAACTTGCCCAAGACTAATGTATTACTAGTTTAATTAATCTATTACATTAAAATAACTAATCCAATAATGAAGTCACAATTACATAGCAAAATAAAATTGTATAACAAATAATTAATCTAATAATCAAGTCACAATTACAAAGCAAAATAACATTGTATAACAAATAATTAATCTATTAATCACGTCACAATGAGAACGCAAAATAATGTGGTATAAAAAATAAATAATTAATCTAATTCACACTTGCAAATTTCGCGGCAGGTAATTATTCTGATTCTTCATCTATCAGATCAGTATGGTGACAAATTGAAGGGTGGAAACCATCGTAAAAGCAAGGGTAGCACAAAGGCTTACGACACCACGAACATAAAATGAACGTAATACTACCGCAACCATATTTAACCTTATAAATTCTATCAGGAAAGCATATTTGAAGATATAGATCTTCAAATATGCTTTCCTGTGAATTAGATTAATAATTTATTTTTTATACCATATTATTTTGCTTTGTAATTGTGACTTCATTATTGGATTAATTATTTTAATATAATAGACAAATAAAACTAGTAAAACATATTTTCGAATTTTCTTATTTACCTGCACATGTAAAGTCTTATGAGAGATTATAAAATTTAAAAAAAAAAATTGAATTAAAAAAAAGAGCACAGGGACGCGAACCATGAACTTTCAGATTGCCGGTCTATCGTCTTACCGTATTAGCTACGGCCGCTCTTGTCTCAAGTGTCAACGCTCAACGTACTCTAGGCACGAGACGAAACTCCCAAATTTTCAAATCGCGATATCTCAGTAACTAAGGCTTATTGGAACAAAAATCAAAAGCGACGTTAATTCGGAGGTCTTCAACTTTCACCACGCGAAAGGCGAACCCGATTTGCGACATCCAGGCTCTGCCTTCTCCTTGTTAGAAATATGCAAATCACCGTCATAGGATGTATCACAGAAACACGCATATGGCCGTCATATTGCGCTCATGGGATGTATCACTGAGAAATATGCATATCGCCGTCATATTGCGCTCACCGAATGTATCACTGAAAACATGCATATTGCCGTCATGGAATGTAATACTGAGAAACATGCATATCGCCATCATATTGTGCTCCTGGGATGTATCACTGACAAAATATACATATCGCCGTCATATTGCGCTCAACGAATGTATCACTTAGAAACATGCATATCACCGTCATAGGATGTATCACTGAGAAACATGCATATCGCCGTCATGTTGCGCCCATCGAATGTATCACTGACAAACATGCATATCGCCGTCATATTGCTTACATGGCATGTCTACTACCAGTGCTAACCCAGTGAATTCATCAACACAGTCATTGGATGACTTCCATATGACGTAAAATTTGCAGATATTAATTGTGGACACTTGAGCACAGCGATATGAGTTCAACGTGCTTCAAACGTACGATGCATTTGTAAACGACATATTGAGATCAAAATGCTTTGTACATTCACTATACTAAATGAGTTCACGGCTTTGTATCATGACATGTAGTCAATATGCTGTAAAATTTGCTTCATCAATTGTATGCACGGCGTGATGATCACGACTGTCTATCTGGGTATGGAGAAAGACGAAAAATCGACTATTTCTCAATTCTCCTAATGAAACGACGACGGGTACGAAAAAAAAAGTGGGACCTCTTTTTGCCGAGTCGGGTTGCGGTTTCGCGTTGGCCTGTTCGTCCGTTCCTACATTATTATTATTCCATCGCGCAAGAACGAGAGCGGCGTGGACAGGGGACCGGCTGAGCGGCTTTCAACGCGATGCTCGGCATACTTTTTCCATGGCAAGAATGATCTACATATAATCGATATATAATACGACGTTGCCTCGCAGCGGACTCCTGAAACTGCGTGACTATAGGATGAAAAAATAAAAAATCATTTGAAGCACGCACTCGGGAGAGAGATATACGTGCGAAGCTATCGCAATAAGTGTCATCCTCTCTCTATTCTTTGACGTCATTGCAAATACGGATTAACCGCTTGCTCGATATTCTCTGTTGATTTTTCGTAACAAGTATGATTCCCATATTCCACTTATCCGCCCTCCGTTTTACTGTCGCCATGTGCACTTTCACGAGAGTCGGAGCGCAAATAGAGAAGAGTTTCATGAAAATTATATATATATATAGAAAGAGGGAGAGGGAGAGGGAGAGAACGAGGGAGAGGGGGGAGAGAGAGAGAGAGAGAGAGAGAGAGAGAGAGAGAGAGAGAGAGAGAGAGAGAGAGAGAGAGAGAGAGAGAGAGAGAAAGAGAGAGGGAGGGAGGGAGGGAGAGATAGAGAGAGAGAGAGAGAGAGAGAGAGAGAGAGAGAGATGCTCCAGGGTTCATTCGGCGAGTTTGGATAGGATGATAAAAGTGAAGTGGGAGAATTGAACTGCTGATGGCTCTGTCGGGTGATATTCGATTAAAAACACGTCCACTCGGCGTACGTTGACAATTAACGGCTTGAGCGAGACGCCTGTCGAATAAGACAGAGTGTGCATGTGCGTGTATGTGTATGTCTCTGCCTATGTCTATGTGTGGAAGAAAGAGAGGGAGAGAGAAAAAGGGCGAGAAAATACGGGAGGCTGGATCGCAAAAAAGAAAAAGGTTAAGAAATGTAGGAATGAGAAGAGTAACGAGGTAAAAGGTAAGGGGGGATAGCGAAGGAGAAAGCTCAGTTTTGTTCCCTCCTGCTCTCTCTCTCTCTTTCTCTCTCTCTCTCTCTCTGTCTCCCTCTCCCTCTCTCTCTCTCTCTCTCTCTCTCTCTCTCTCTCTCTCTCTCTCTCTCTCTCTCTCTCTCTCTCTCTCTTCTCTTTCTCTCTCGTTCTCCCTCTCTCTCACACACATACTTTTTTCTCTCTTACTCCACTACACAGTGTTCGTTGAGTACCGTGGATGGGGAAGGAATGGAAGGCCTGGAACAGGAACTAGCCTAGAGCCACGAAAAGCAAAAATACTTTTTCACGTAGAGCCGTGCAGAGAAACGTGCCAGGAAGGACCAGATAGATCGGTGGTTTCCTCTCTCTTCCTTCCTCTTTTTCTCTCTTCGCCTCTCCATTGCCACATCCCATTCTCTTTCCTTCTCCGTCTCCATCTACCTCTCTTTCTCTCGCTCTCTCTCTGCGTGTGTCTTTCCTTCTCTACTTATATTCTTTCGCCGTGTTCGTTTCGCAACGAACTTCGTAAAATCTGGAACGTTGCCAACGCCAATCTATTACGCTATTAGACACGATGTATAAGAGGGTGAGAAGGAAGAGGGATGGGGTGGGAAGACATTCAAGGATGCCTTATTAAGGAAGCCACCGGAACATTTACTAATTGCTTCCCACATAAATATGAAATGCTTCTATCCCGACCCTCGCCGCTCTGTTTTCATTCTCTTGTTATTTTGCTTTTTTTTTCTTACTATTCTTCTCATATACGTCTTGTTCATCCTGAAATCAACCTGTTTCTCATCGCAATTTGCTTTCGTATAACCGCCCTCGCACCTGCAATTTCAAATCGGCGGTTCACGATGCGATCGATTCCCAGGAATAGATCGAAAAAGAAACTCATGCAGGAATTACGGTTGTCCTTGAATGATTGGTGAGTCGGTACATTCGCTTAGTTTTATAGGAAGTTATATAGACATGTGTGTGCGTGCGCGCGCGTGTGTGCAATAATAAACAAAAAATACTAGTTGTTAATAATTTATTATTATTAATAGTATATTTATAACAATAATTAATTCATTATTAGTTACTCGTAACGTATCCGTAAGTTCGAGTTTACAACACTTTATAGTATGTATGTGTGTGTTTGTTTATATCAGGGTGTATCTTAACTACTAGTTTTCCGTTGGTGAGCTTATATGGTGTCGCCTGCCAAGAAAAATGCTTTTTTTAATGTCCATTTCGAACGTTGAAATTTGCATTTTGAACCTTATCCGGTCGTCCAAATAAAATATTGAACAATCAATAAAAAGTGTGAGACAATGATGTCCATTGTTTAACATTTTTATTTATTATTTAATACCTTATTTTGGCGAACGGATAACGTTGAAAACTCAAATTTCAAAATTCAAAGTTCAAATCCACTTGCCCAAAAGCGGATTTAGACCCGCGCCCGCGCTCGCTTGGACGCCGAAACTACTGTGCCATTGTTTTCTCACCGTTGAACTTGAGGGGCTATACCAGTGTGAACGCTGAACATTTGGGTGGTTTTCGGGAATTCTTTGGAAGAAAAGTACTCAATTAAATATTTCGGAAAATTGAGAATATATTTGGCTATATTTGACCTATATTACGTAATTTTTGCATATAAAAATATTGAGATCCAAGCGACTTATGCGCTGCCTTCGGAGACGCAAAAAAAAGTTCCTCCACTGCTGACATGATTCTGGCCGATTGAGTAGCTGAAACCGAAAAAGGAAAAAAATGTCGTTAAACTGGAAGGTATTTCCTGTACAATGACGTAGGATTTTCGAAAAATATCAAAATCTAACAAAATGGCGTAGTTATGAAAAAAAGTCTATTTTCTTGTCTATAAAATGGTCGTTTTTTTCAATGCCAAATCGTCAATTTTCATCCAATCAAAAATATCCTACATCATTGTAAAGGAAATATATTCAAGAGTACTCAGTTCAAATTTCAAGTGAATCGGATAATTGCTCTTTGAGTTACAATGTCAGCAAATTTGAAAAATCTCATTTCGATAAAAACGCGTTAAAAGATTTAACTATCGATTTTTGCAAGATAAAATGATATTGTTATAAATGATAATGATTTTCTTGAAAGTGTCATACTGGTATAGCCCCCTAAGTCGTGAATATCTCGGCCAATTTTTGTCGCACGACGTTTAAAAAAAAGCGTTTTGCTTGGAAAAGTACACCCTATATGCTCACGAACGGAAAAGTAGTAGTTAAGATACACCCTATATATATATAGTAAATTCGTCGTTTATACTAATTAATTACTAACTGTTATTTAGTCGATTGATGTTAATAAATTGTTATTATATCTTATGGTCCCGGAGAGTGTATGTGCGTGTGTACGTGTCTGGATTCGGGGCCAACGTTTATTAACGTAGATTAATAATGTTTTGTAAATGGAAATGTCTCTTCTAAATCTCTGCTATAATAAATATTCCAGTCGTTTTATAAACGTCTTGAATATCGTTAATCCCGATCAGTGCCATAATATGTATTATCCATGGGGATTGAATCATGCAGTCCTGTTTAAAATATAAACAAAGGAGCACTGAAGTTTTTCGTGAAAAATAAACATTGCTACTTTTTGCAACGTATAATTGCGATCTCCTTCTTTCTCTCCCCTCGATGATGTTGAAGTTTGCGTCGTTGGGGTAGAATGCAAATTAATTCTTCGAAACCAGCCAATATTTTTTCGGCAGATTCAGACTCCGCGAATCACTAGCATTCCTATTAGAGATCCCTACAATCGAAATCTGCAAAAGAGATTTTGAATAATGATGAAAAAAAAGATTGCTTGCGTTGCAACGATGCAAACTTGGGCGCAGTAAAGCAAAAATCTGACGGAGTTGAAGATTGTATCGATGGAATGCAATGAAGATTCTTTTTAACTTCTTGTTTTTATTATTGTACAAAATTATATTCGGCAGATTTAGGCTGTAGAGCGGAAAATAAGATTCCTAAAACGTACTTGCGAGATTTTAGAGGCTCAAATCGGTCGAAGCAAATTTGGGAAATAAAATATATATATATTTTCGTTGCATTTCGACAATGAAAATGACAACGTCATAAAATCTGCAATCGTTTTCATTGTAAATAACACTTTTGTTGTTGTTGTTGTGTATATGCAATTTTTCAACTGCCGCGTACGATTTAAGGGGTCTTCTCACTTCAGACGCTAAAAAGGCTATTTTCGTGAATTTTTTTGATTGGTTTATATTATAGATATTGATATAAAAGTTGTTACACTTAATAAATACTCTTTCGAAATGCATAAATTTTTTTTTAATTTTATGTAACTCAACCAAACTTTAAACGCGTTTTTCTCGAAACAACGTTTTTCGACGGCTTGTTGATAAAATCTTCGAAACTACTGAACCGATCCTTATGAAATTTTAACCACATATTCTTTACAACTATAGCTATAGTGCATATCGAGGATTTTTAAAAATTTGGAAATTTACCAATTTTTTGCCAAAAACGGTGGCAAAATACACGTTTTTTTTTTGTTTTTTCGAAAAATGTCCGCCATTTCGTTATTTTTGCATATATGAAAAGTCGTATGGCATGCGCTATAGCCATTAAGGGGCCAGTCCATTTTGGAGCCACGAAAAAGGCTATTTTCCTGTTTTTCTTTGAGGATTTTATAAACGATATAAATTTATAAAAAATAAATTTAATAAAAATAAATTTATAATAATAAAAAAAAAAGGATTTTATAAAAGATATAAAAGTTGTTGGGCGTGATAAATAAAGTCTTGAAATACATTTAAAAAAAATTTTAATTCATTTTAATTCATTTTTAAGTACAAAAACTATAGTGTAACGTAACCCCTCAAAAATAGGTGGGCTAGGTAGCTCCATCACAACTCGGCAACGGTTTGTCTGATACAAAAAAATCAAAGTCCATTAGATTCAGTATGACACCAGCTACAAAATGACCCTCGGACATTAAGTTTTATTAAAAAATAAAAAAATGGCAGATGAAAAGCAAAAAAAACTTTTTGAAAACGCGTTTTTTCGCAGTTTTTCGCAAAAAAAAGAGAAAAAATCAAAATTTTAAAACCATCGAGGGTCATCTTGTTGCGAATCATATTTACAATATGCGGTTCAAATTTCACGAGAATCGGTTTATTAGTTTTAGAGATACGATGGAGCTAGATTTTGAAAACGTTGTTCGTTGAAACGTTGTGATTTTGAAACGCTCAGGTAGACGAAATGAGGTCCTGACGTTCAGGTAAAAAAAAATACTTCGAGAGCTCGGATTTTCATAAAATGTTGACACGATATTTCTGAATGTATGTACTTTAAAAAACAGTAAAAAATCGATTTTTGAAATTTTCAAAGTGGACTGGCCCCTTAACACACTGAATTTAAAACCGTTTGATTTTCTTGTTTCGGATGATCCATCTCCGAGATTTCATCAACAGTGCAGACGTACAATTTTTTTAGGACATTTTTTTGACTACCATTTTCGTCTATAAATAGTGACTTACATAAATAATTTTTTTTAAATGCATTTCGAAAGTGTATTTATTAAGTGTAACAACTTTTATATAAATATCTATAATACAAACCTATCAAAAAATAAATGCATAAAAATAGCCTTTTTAGCATCTAAAGTGACAATAAGACCCTTTAAGAACTTGAGAATATCCCGACTAGAAATTTAGCTACGGGGCAGACTAGGGCCATAACCGGCATGCCGTGTTCCGTACCACGGCACTTTACAGGCCGCCGTATCAGGGCTTTGCCAGGCGTGAAACGCTTTTTGCATCCGGATCTGATGCGGATGCCGGTTACGGACCTGATCGGTATACCTTATCAGGCTCTGATACGGATGTCGGTTACGGCCTTGATCAGGATACCTTATCAGCCCCCGATCAGGATGCCGGTTACGGCCCTGAGCCGGCTGCCGTATATATGCCTGAAATGAAATATATATATATATATATATATATATATATATATATATATATGCCTTCGAAGATTTCCTAAGAACTTAATGTTCTTAGGAAAGTCTTCGATGACTTGGGTAAATCCGGTAACAATTTCCTGCGCAGTATTTTTAGCAATGCATCCAACTGATTGTGTGGTACCTGGCATTGGAGAGCCCACTGACGAAGTTCTTCAGTTTCGTTGAAGGTGTCTTCTTCACTACTTGGTGAATCACTAGAGCTCTCGTTGTGTTGACTTGCATTATCACTTGTCTGGCGATCTGTATTATCACTGATACTAGAAGAAATCGAATCAGGTCCAGAATCTTCTGATGCACTGCTTATGGAACTTGCATTAATGAGCAAGTCATTATTGTCACCAAGATTTGGATGCGATTCTCCGCTTGGCCCTAAAAATACCATTACAAAAATAATAGCTATTATGCGTGTTAAATAATAATGGATATGGTTAGTTTTAAAGGTAAAGAATATATAAATAAACATATATATGTACATACCTGGTAAAAGAGAGGTACTTATTTCCGTTACACGTTGTTTTTTTCTTTCCGCGTGTACGGCACGCCACTTTCGCACCCGCAAACGTCTCAATACTTTTTTTCGGCACTCTTTTCGATCCATTCTGCACTACTGTTTGTCAGGAAATTGATAAAAATGTCCCGGTGCATATACCTCGAAGACTATAATAAAATATGCAGACGGCAATGAAACCGAACCTTAAAATCTTTTTTCGCCAACTACGGTTGCACTCATCCGGCCGACATCCGACACAGAGCAGGCGTGCCGTAATAGAGTGTGTGGACGCCATATTACGGCGGCGTACTGGCAACCGTATTTCAGCCTGTTCAGGGTGCCCTCTCGCCCCCGTACTAATGTTCTACTGATCCGGTCCACATATGGCACAGATCAGTCGTCCTGTAACACGGCGTCCATGGACGCCATATTACGGCGGCATATAGGCTAACGTACTACGGCCTGTTCAGGGTGCCTTGGCGCGCCCGTACTAGGGTTCCACTGATCCGGTCGACATCCGGTACAGATCAGGCGTGTCGTACTACGGTATTACGGACCGCAGCTTGATAGGGGCCTTATCAGTTATCAGGCTGCCGGATCAAAATTTCTAGTCGGGATGTTATTTTTATTCGTAATTATCGTCCTGAGTGAGAACCATGCGCTGGAGCAGTACGATAGAGAAAAATCGTGCACCGGAAGAAATGTGACGTATATCCGCGAGAGGGGGAGCATAAGCTGGCAAAACTCGAATGGAGCTTTCGAAGCACGCGAACCATATCCACACACATACATACCATCCTGAAGGGTAAAATCTCGCAAGAATTTCACGTCAAACTTTAGTGATTCGCGGTGTGAAACGAACGAAAGAATAGAAAGAAGAAAAAAACGTGCGTGTGAAAATGCACATACGTAAGTGTGGCCGCGCTCTCTGGCTGCTCTTTCGCCGTTTCGTTGTTCTCTGACTCGGAAAAGAGAGAAGAAAAAAAACAGACACAAAGAAGAAATTTATGCCAATCTTTCAATTCTTTTTACGCCAGCGACACGCGATAGCACTATATTTTTGCGTAAGTTCAGCGCTGTCTCATATCTCTATACGACTTGAGAAAATTTAAAAAAAAACCAAGAAATGAGAAATAATGAAGTAAGGAATCATTATCGCTTCTCATAGCCTTGGACTTGTTAACGAGCCAAGTATGCGTGTGGCTCGTTACTTCGCGTTCGACCGTGTGAATGCGCGACTGCGACTCTCTCGGCGCATCTTTGAGCCGCTTGATTAATAGGGTAGGGTATTACACCCTTTTTTTAAAGGTATCTCAAATTGATCCTTTGGTGGTAATGAACTACTAGAATTTTTATTTCTATTTTATAAAATCGATGAGTGCCATAAAAATGCACTTAAATTTTACATTTCAAATTTTCGCGCGAAAACTGTAGCCGCCATGCTGCTTCGGTTCGTGACGTCACTTGCATAGTAAACATCGACGCTGCTCCAATTGTGAATACGTACATTTTTTGGTTAAAAGTGAGTTACGATCCCTATCATTGGTGTGTTGTTCCTAAATGTGAGAATACCAGTATAAAAACATCGGGAAAGTTGTGGATTAAAATGCCAATTGATAAAAATATGAGGAAGACTTGATTAAAACTTGCGAGAAGAGATCCAAAGTCATAGTTCGCAAAAAAAATAATTTGTTCTTTTTTGAAGTACAGATAACTATTTGAAAAAAAATGCAATTAACTATGACAAACGAGAATATGTAGTTGCGACACTTTCTTTCACAGGTTAGAGAGTAATACGTCTATCGCTTTCTTTGTTTACTATGTCAATGACGTCACCCCGGAATCCATTATGGCGGCTAAGGTTTCGCATGTTCGTTGAACAGAGAGAAAAGGGATTAAGGGGCCAGTCCACTTTGGAGCTACGAAAAAAAGGCTATTTTCGTGATGTTTTTTTGAGGATTTTATAAAAGATGAATATAAAAGTTGTTGGGCTTGATAAATAGTCTCCAAATACATTTAAAAAAATGTAATTCATTTTTATTCATTTTTAAGTACAAAAACTATGGTTTAACGTAACGCCTCAAAAATAAGTGGGCTAGGTAGCTCCATCACAACTCGGCAACGGATTGTCTGAAACGAAAAAATCAAAGTCCATTAGATTCAGTATGACACCAGCTATAAAATGACCCTCGGATATAAAGTTTTATCAAAAAATTAAAAAAAAATGGCAGATGAAAAACGAAAAAAGTAAAAAAAACGCGTTTTTTCGGAAAAAAAGAGTAAAAATCAAAATTTAAAAACCATCGAGGGTTATCTTGTTGCGAATCACGTTTACAATATGTGGTTCAAATTTTAAGAGAATCGGTTTATTAGTTTTAGAGATACGATGGAGCTAGCTTTTGAAAAGGTTGTTTCGAGAAAAACGTGTTTGAAGTTTATCCTATGAAAAACTCTTACCTAAACTTAATCGGCAATTCCTGCACCGTACAAAATCCCTTCTGATTGCTCATCATCGTCGATTTCTTCAAGTCTTGCGTGCTTGATTTTTTTTTAATTTTCAAAGTGGACTAGCCCTTCATAAAAAAAAAAATTGTAAAATTTATCTCGTACTTTTATAAATTAAAGCCAACACTATTTTATTGCTTATCGCGAAACCTACCTTATTTATACATTCTTAGTATTTTTCTTACATAGAGTAAAACACCCTATTATATTTCACTCTGCGAAGGGCGCGAAGAACACGAGGTAGGAAGGGGTTGAATGTTTCTTTATTACTCTTTTTCTTTTCCCTTTTTACAAACTCCAAGGGCGAGAATTCCAGTATGGATTGGCCGTGACGAACACGTGCGGAAAGGCTTACCGTAACGAAATTGAGTTTGAGCTCTTCTCTCCCTCTCTTCTTCAACCCTGCATCCGATTCGCCAATACCGACACGACCACAGCGTAATCCGATATTGATGATAAAGTTGCGCTGTGTTATATACTTTCGGAATCTTGATAATCCAATCAGTACATGTACTTGTCGCACGCACCGTTTTTATACACGACGAGAATCAATTTCATTGTGGAAAAAGAGGAAAGAAAAAAGCCAATGTACGGATGCGACGAATGGCGTTGAAGTTGGCATCGTTGGAATGCAGCGAAAGTTCTTAAATTTTTTTCATTTGTTAATTTTTTTTACAATCTATAATCAGTCGAATTTTTTTTATAGATTGAGATCGTGGATCTCTTACGAAAATAAGAAAAACCGTTTGAGTGATTTTCGTACCCTAAATCCGCGAAAGAAACTTGAGCAACAGAGGAAAAATTAACTTTCGTTGCACTCCAACGATGCAAACTTCAGCGCCCTCCCGAGAACCCCCAGAAAAATCGGTCCAAAATAATTACATGCAAATAGTCGAATAATTCTGTTTCACCCCAGCAGGCATGAAAAAAAATTTAATGAAGCCGAGCACCCCATATCATCAAACAATGGATAATACTGTTCAACTTTTCTATTCATTATTTAATACTTTATTTCGGTGACCGGTTAATGTTTGAAATGCAAATTTAAAAATTCAGAATTTTAAGTTCAATTCCACTTGCCCGAAAGTGGATTCGAACCCGTGCCTGCTCTCCCTTTGACGCCGAAACTACTGTGCCATTGTTTACTCACCGTTGGACATTACTCGTGAATATCTTGGTCATTTTTTGTCGCGCATTAAAAAAAAAGCGTTTTGCTTGGAAAGAGACACCCTATATGCTCAGGAACGAAAAACTAGTAATTAAGATACACCCTGCATAAACTGCGTTCACCGAGAGAACGACACAGGGGCTTGCTGCTCAGTACCGTATTGGGCCCTGCGCCAACGTGGCAACGTGAAGAGGGTAAAGGTATTACCTTCGGCGGCGTATTAGGTGGGATCTGACCGTACCTGACGAATTTAGGTTCAGACGCGTGTCGTTCTATATATATATATATATATATATATATATATATATATATATATATATATATATGGTGGCTTTTAGTTGGAACGTTTTTTTATAACAATTCGTGCTTTATGAGATATAAGCTTGCAACACCTTATCTAAGACAGCATATATATATATATATATATATATATATATATATAATAAAGTTAAATATAAATATAATAAACCTTATATATATATATATATATATATATATATATATATATATATATATATATATATATATATAAGGTGTTGCAAGCTTATATCTCATAAAGCACGAATTGTTATAAAAAAACGTTCCAACTAAAAGCCGCTTCGTTTCAAGAGGAGAAAAACATGGAAAGCACAATTTGACCTTGGTTATAACCACGAAAATCATCTGAAGATCAACGTCAACATTTTATATTCGAAATCTTGCTTCTTATTGTATATTCTTTCAGCTTATTTTGAGATATTTTCAGCGCACTATGGAAAAGTATTTTTTTTATTGAGCACTGTTTCTGTTATAAGTATTGAAAGTTACAACACCTCTAGTATCAGCATTACTCAGAGTGTAGCGCGTGGAGGTTATCCAGTCGGATTACAGCCCCGTTGTGTGTGTGTGTGTGCGCGCGCGCGCAATTGGTGGGCAATCCATTTTATAGTGCTTGATTTAAGTGATCTCATCAATTGCGCGCAAGCGCAACACATACACATGCGCACGTGACAGGGGTGCACATCCAATCGGATTACCTGCACCCTGATAGAAAAATATTTATCCCTCCTGCTTTAAAAAGCTCCTAAGCAAGTTCTAAAAATATACAATGAAAAAATCAGGATTCCGATTTAAAATATTGAAGTTAACCTTCACATGACCTTGGCGGTTCACTTTTTCCCGTCCCAAAGGTCAAACAAAAGACCTTTCAAGCGAAAGGTCTTTTATTTGAATCACTTCTCATTGAAATCCGTACTTCCTCAGGTATTAGGTTGCAACACCTGATATGCGAGACAGCCTGTACATATAAATATATGTACACACACACTCACCTGTTTTGCCCTGTTGGACTCAAGGCCTTAGGCCACAGTAACGGGTATAAAATCATGTGCGAATTTAACATTTTTTTTTCGTATGAAATGTGATTTACTCATTAAATTAATTACACATCTATTTAGTTTGAATATCAAGCTGTTAGAATTTTTTTTCTTCGATGTACAAAATGGCCGACTACTAATATTTTTTTTGTTATTTTTTTTTGGCGCTTCGCGGCGTGACATTTAGCATCCACAATTTTTGACCTAGAACAAAAAACAAAAATTCTCGTCAATCTACATTGGAATACCTAGAGAAGTACGTACGGAATTTAAAAAATATTGTTTTATTCAAAACTTGTAGGTATTAGAACTTAAGAAATGAATTTTCAGTGATCAATTTCGTTATAACTGCTCATAAACTGCTTATAAAATGAAAAGTTTTCGATTCATCAGAAATTGCGTACGTAGTTCTCTGCAAAATGCAATGAGGAACATAACTTTTAAATTTAAAGTAAATCGAGTGAAAATTGTTGAAGTTATTTGTCACGCCAATTGGAAAAAAGCCGTTTCGAGAAGTTTCGAGTAGTCGGCCATTTTGTACATCGAAAAAAAACCAATATTTTCTATCACCTTGATATTCATACTAAATAGTTGTGTAATTAATTTTATGAGCGAATCACTTCTTTACACGAAAAAAATTGTTAAATTCGCCCATGATATTATACCCGTTACTGTGGCCTAAGGCCTTAAGCCCTCAGTTGTGCACCAGCCACACTTCGCTTCCCTGGACATTAAGGGACTTCCTAGTTTCCGTTGTTTTTGCAACGTTTTGAAATGCCGAGCCGTTGGTATATTCAAAAAGTACCTAGCATTTTTTCGTTCGTTTCCGAACCATCAACATTGCGAAAAGACCATTTGGAAAAACCCATTCATTAGGTAGGTAGAATCGGACACGGAACTTTTGGACTGTCAGTCCAGCGCCCAAACTACTGTCTGCGGCTCCCTTTAATATATATGTTCGTGTGTACATGCGTGGGTGTGCGTGCGCGTGTTTGTATTTATATGTATATATTTGTTGCACAAAGTTGCACAGAGCATTGACACTGGAGGAACTAGCGTCGATACACGCACACGGGCGTTCGGAGTTCTCGAACTGTTGAAACATCCCCGTTCTAATACTCCGTCAACCTCCGGTCGGCTCTTGTACCACCCACACACACGCGGGTCGTATACTGTACTACGCTCTCTCGCCTATGTGTAGCTTGACGCAGTTTTATTGACATGGATACTCATAGTTCAGAGATGAAAATATAATAAACGTATATATGATACATTGTATGCCCGCGTGCGGACTATCTGGTATCATGCTCCGTTACACTCTGTTCTCCACAATATCGCGTGTACCGAAACTCTCGACGACATTCAATATTGAAAGGTTCCTCCCGTCCCCTACTGCGTCCTCCTATGTGTAGGAAAATCCTCTGCGGAGGATTTTCCTTTTCATAGGCTACTATTCTCATCCCTCCTGCCGTGCCCTCTCCGCATACACTCTGTCCCAATCGCAAAGTGGCTCTCAAGAATAAACTACATATCTAAATGATCAGTGTATCCCGGCACGTGGTAGCAAGAATTTTGCAAAACATCCGCATGTTGTGCTTCTGTGTTGGTCTCCGTTGTCTGCCAAACAAAATATTATTATCTTACAAGGAACATCGCTCAGGTGACACCCTTCGATTTTGTTGAAAATTGGATATGTTATAAAGCACCGAAAAGTAAGCGATACGTATTTTTTTGTTATCGGCGGAAAAACGGTTTTAACGGGTGAAACGAACCCTCGAAAATAGGAGTGTTTTTCGTCGATAACGTTATCGTTCTCATCTCCAATGTATAGTGCACAAAAAAATAAACATTGGTGAATTTTGAAATTTTTTAATATCTCGTACCGTTAAAACGTTATCGACGAAATACGAAAAACATCCCCATTTTTGAGGGTGCGTTTCAGCCGTTAAAACCGTTTTTCCGCCGATAAAAAAAATACGTATCGCAATAGTTGCATGATTGGTCCGGAGCGTCGACGGACCTTTTTAGGGTTCACCGGACGTATTTGGAGTTCTTACTATTGTGCCACGTCGGTCTGTCCGTCCGTCAATGATAGCTGAGTTGTCACCCTGCTCTTTCCATTTTCCTAAGCCTTGGCTTCTTGAATTCTGATATACTTGATGAAAATAACCCATATCGTGGCTTACTTTCATGCGCAATTTTCGCAATTATGTCGCGAAAGAATTAGTTTAGGCGGAAAAGGAAGTTGGATAAACGGTTTTCAATTTGACAAGATTCCAGATGTCACATTTTCGAAGATATCCGCAATGCTTGATACGCCAAGTATGGAGATCATTGTATGGCTTCGCTAAACGCTATTGTTTTACAAATGACGGACTAATCGGTACTCTTTTTTGGACGATATAGAGTTTCCATTAAAACGGTGGTTTTTAAATACCGTGAATATCGCGTATGATTTCGCATCGGTATAATTATCTCCACGATACCGAGCCAAAATATTTGGACCGTACGAAAATTTTATCGCAAGAGCGCGTAATCAAGCGAATTTTGTGCGTACATGAGCGGCTTTCAACTCGTTTGCAGCGGGAATTTGAGAGGGAGGCTTCATTGTTTGAAATCAACGACGAGGCTTGCCGCGATCGCCAATCTAACGTGTTTGCCTCGCGGACTCACGCGTTCATTGAAGCCTTGTAGAGCTTAATTACCGAATGCATCGCTGGAGATGTATAGGTTTCGGAAAGAAATAATTTTGCAACATGGAATTTATTAAAAAGTTGATTAATTTTAGAAAAATAGAATTTGTTTAAAAATTATTAAACTTTTGGAAATATGTAATGGAAGAAAAAATGTATTCACATTTTTAGCATTGAAAATGCTTTTATTGGCATTTAAGCATTGAAAATACTTTTATTGGCATTTAAGCATTGAAAATACTTTTAATAGCATTTCAGCATTGAAAATGCTTTTATTAGCATTTTAGCATTGAAAATGCTTTCCTTCGAATTTTAGCATTGAAAATGCTTTTATTAGCATTTTAGCATTGAAAATGCTTACATTAGAATTTTAGCATTGACAATGCTTTTATTAGCATTTGAGCATTGAAAATGTTTTTGTTAGCATTTTAGCATTGAAAATGTTTTTATTAGCATTTTACCATTGAAGATGCTTTTATTAGCATTTTAGCATTGAAAATGCTTTTAAAACCGCATATGTTTATTGAGGTAGGCTGGGCATAGGTCTCAGTTAGCTGGATGTTAGACGAAATTGTCACGCCAAACTAACACTCCACTGCTACTGTGTTATGGTAAAATGGAGCTGCGACGTGCTGAATGCCTGTGATCGGTTGACAAATGCCCTCCTCCCACCTAATTCTAATCTTGTTATTAATTTTAAAAAATATTGAAACTTATATTAAAAATATATTACTAAAATTATATAGCAATAATTATACAAACAAGCCCAAACAAATCAAAACAATCAAAACTAACCCAAACTAACCCAAACAAACCCAATCATATACTGTATCAATATTTTTCTGGAAAACAATAAAGACCAACTCATATTATTTATATCTACCTGTTTTTTTGATTACCCGAAAAAGCTGATTATATATTCAATGCCATGAAATAGTTGCACTTTGTGCAATATCTGTAGATTTTTTTCCAACAAATTCCCATAACAAATATACAACGAGGAGTTCTTAATCAACCATAAGCTTAACATAAAAAAAAACGCGATAACCAGATCTTAAAAAACGTTACGGACAAAATATATTTTGAAAAATGTAGTATTTTAACCAAAATAAAGTTAATTGAAAAAATGGTTAGGAGAAGTCGGGGCAAGATGATAACGCTAAGGTCATGTTCAAATAAAACAATACATATATGAGTCACTCAACTTTAATAATTTTTTAAACTAATCAACATTTATTAAAGTTTTAATTTTGGATGCAAAAAATCAGTCTTTCCGATTTGTACATACAATATATATTTTTAATTAGACCCTTATTTTTCGGATCTTACCCCGTGTGCGGGACAAGATGAAACAGCGCTGGGATGATGATGGAACACGAATTATTGGCATCTTCAGCATATAAAAGTTACTTCATGTTCAATACCTTCAATTTGATAAGCCAATCGTCTTACTTCTGTAAGATAAGTCCGAATAATCTTGCTTCCATATCATTTTGATAATTTGTAAGTTCTTTTACTTTCCCTGGTAGAAACACCGCTTGAAGAGGAACCAAATGCTTTACTAGTTCTATTTCACCCTTTCTAACGTAAATAGTGGTACGTTGTGAAACATTCCGGGTTTGCGATAGCTTGTATTCATTTTGCCCCATTAGACGGTTAACGAATTAACAAAAAATCACGCAATAACCTTGAAAAATTCTGACAAACCGTTCTTATTATATTAATAATTAGTACTTTCATTGTGTTTACCTACCTGTCTCTAATCAATATCAGCAACTCAAATAAACTGAAACGATGTTAAACTTTGCCAAAAATTACATCGTTTTGTCAAAAATCGATATTGTTTTTTCACTCGAGACGCGTGCTTCCACCACAGTTGATACTTTCACACTCATTCACCTCACCGCCAGTTTAGTGGCTAGGCTGATGAACCATCTTACCCCGCGTATTTGTCTTCCCCCGAGTTCGCCTACATAGAAAAATACGGCCTCAAATTCTAACACTGGTTACCAGAATTCTAATATTCAGTGCTAGAAAAGTATAGCAGTTTACTGCCAGTTCGGAATCATAAGACTTGTTGTCGAAGAAGTATAAAAATGATTCTCACACCGTATAGTAAAAATGATGCGTGCAAATTACATTTGAAACTATTCTCGCATAGGCGCGAGTCCTATATGCTGTATAGTAAAAATAATGCGTGCATATTACATTTGAAACTATTCTCCCATAGGCGCGATTCCTACAGGGTGTCCAATAGGAAGTTGTTGAAACTAATCGACTGTCATTTTCAAACACGTGCACAGAATCAGAAAAGCCAAATTGCTTTAAATAGAGGAAACTCTGCAGTTTTAAACGCACATAAATAAAACCCAGTCAAATATTTTTTATGTCAATTTATTACATCTTATAAAAATAACGAAAAAGTACAGTGATTAATGATAGATATTTTCGAAGTGCGAACCGTTAGATTGTGCACAAAAATCAATTCTCTTTTGAAAACTGTGAAAAACTGTGTCCAACATATCGTTCGTAATGCCGCGAACCACTTCCTAGATGGCTGCGATCAGTTCTTCTACTGTGCTGGGGTTTTTAGCGTAACAATGATCTTTAATGTAACCCCACAAGAAAAAATCACAAGGGTTCAGGTCCTGTGAGTACGGCGGCCATTCTAGTCCGCCTTGAGCAAATTTAGGGTACCCCAGACCGATTACTCGAGTCCCATATACGCGATGAATAGCTTCAAACACCTCATGAGTCCGGTGCGGCGTCGCTCCATCTTGCATGAAGTAAAATTTTTTAACCAGTCCCGTCTTTATTGCACAAGGGAAGAATTTCGTTTCCAAAAGCTGTTTGTAACTCTCTCCTGTTACCGTAGATTCCAAGAATTGCAAATAAATTCCTTTTACTGAAATCGCTGTCCATGCCGTTACTTTCTGTGGATGAAGGGACTTCGCTAGCGATATGGTGGGATTTTCCGTTCCCCAAAACCGGTAATTTTGCTTGTTTACGTACCCATTCATCCAAAAATGTGCTTCATCGGAATAAATAATCAATTTCTCATTAAGTTCTTCGGCTTCAAACATTCCCGTAATAGTGTTACAAAATTCGATGCGTTTCGTCATGGCATGTTCGGTTAACAATTGATGAGTGCTTATTTTATACGGATGAAACTTTAAAAAATATTTCAAAATGTTGTGTAATGATGATTTGGTTATTTTTAATGCTTGAGCAGCTTTCCGAATCGAATCATTTGGATTTTGTTTGAAATCATTCACAACTTCGTTGATCTTCTCTGGTGTAGTCACCGTAACAGATGGACCTGGCAACTCGTGTCTATGGTTGTGGAGTGTACCATACTTCACGAAGTTATCGATTATCCTACAAAAATTAACGTAAAATTACTTCAATGCAGTTTAATTGAATTGAAACACAAGTTACGTGATAGATGAATATGAATAAATATTAAATTCTTACCTTTTCAGAGTGTTTTCGCTGGCAACTCTATGAGTTCCAAACTTAGTACGAAACCCTCTATACGCATTACTATAAATTTTTCCCCTCGAGGAGCATTCAATAAGATATACTTTTTCTTCCGTGGTTAGCTCACTCATTTTGACGCGCGCGTACTTGCTTAAACCACGGCTGGAATAAAACTGCGGGGCCTCAGGTATGCGCCTTAGAAAAAGGGAGCCCTATTGAATTCATGGAGGGAAGAGACACTTATTTAGTTTTAACAACTTCCTATTGGACGCCCTGTATATGCTGAGTGCTATATGCTATATTTTCATATGGATTTTACTACACGTAAAGTATGAATCTTCGTGTATGTATAGATTTCACTATACGCATACCATAAACCGTCGGCGTAGAGCGAAAAATATTATGAAGTTATTAGTAAAATGTGACTATACCGTACTTTTTGTAGAATACGGGAAACTAATTGTTCCAATCACGTGGGCAAAATGATTTTTGAAAACTACAAAATTCACAATATGCCGAATAAAATGTCTTATTTGTATCAGTTTACGTGCCATATCGTAAGTTAAAATTTAAATTTCTTCATTATTACTATACCACAATTACAATTTTTATCTTCCATTCAATACTTTTTGATATTTAACAATATTTTTTTTAGAAGCATGGTATTAATTTTAAACTTCGAGGCCCCTGTTTTCTCCGTGTATATGTCATAGTGTAAAATTCATTCGCGAAAACTTTTCTGCACAGTCCGTAATGTTAATTCTCAACAACGTTATTATATATGTTTTCCAAACTATATCGTGCACTACAACAGTGAAGGACAAGGGATATCAATTTGGTGCTAGCCCGGATGGACAAATTTCGTCGTCGTTTTGAGGTCAAATACGCTTGAAAGAGGGCGCCGGGCGAGGCGGTGGGCGGAAGAGGGGCGTAGAAGATCCCTCATACACGTGTAGATGAAAGAGCCGCGAATTACTCGAGATTGCGGGGGCACCCAACGGCATCGATTATCAACGCCCCGATGATTTCGTGTAATCCTCTGTGCGGTTGCCTCTGTTGTCGTTGTTGTTGCTGCTACACATGCCACAGTGTATACGTATGTACGTTGCCTTCTTTGGATGTCATTGCTGTGTGCATATTTCGCTCGAGACGCAAAAGCCCCCGGGAAAGTGAAAAAAGTAAAAATATATATAGTAGCAGCAACGGAAAAATGACAAGTTCTCCCATTGACTTGGTCGTGTATGACTTACATGGCAAGGAGAAACTCTTCTCGTCGTTTTTCCTCTTCCCCTCATTTGATCTTCTCTACAGAATCCTCCCTCACTCGTCTCGACTCCTTCTTTCTTTTTCGTTTTTTGTTTTGTTATTCTGGCTACTTCTTTGTCGCGTTTTCTTTTTCATAGATTCACGAAAACTCATCTCGAGCTGCGCGAGAATAGTTGATGACACGCAATACCACTACGCGTACGCCGATATTTTGCAGAAACAATTGAGCTCTGCGAGCTTACCGATTGTTATTTATCAAGGAATTCTTAAGGTGATTTCTGCTCCATTGCACATGTGCGCATATGTACAGTGTGCGTGTGCCATTAAAAATCGAGTTAAATATATGGTTCATAAATTAAATTTAAGTTGAAAAATCATTCGTGCATTTATATACTTAAATTATATTTATGCTTCAATTAACATCGTGGTTATGTGTGTATATATATATATATAACCATGATGTTAATTGAAGCATAAATATAATTAAGTATATAAATGCACGAATGTTTTTTGAATAAGTTTCTGCTTCAATTAACATAAACTTCAATTAACATAAAAAATTTCAGAAAGTTATGAGCGTTGTCAAAAAAACGTCAATTTTTTCACACATTATCTACACATTGATGATTATGCAAAAAAAAATTTGAAGAAAATCACACAACCATTTTTAGCAGGAAACAATAAAATATTTAAATTTCAGCCAAATCAAAAGGAGTCGGGTCTGAAAGTGGTCGAGTTGGCGAGGAATGGCCCATTTAAGCTGAAAAATCATTCGTGCATTTATAGACTTAAATTATATTTATGCTTCAATTGATATCATGGTTATGGTTAAATTATATATATATATATATATATATATATATATATATATATATATATATATATATATATATATATATATATATAATTTAAGTATATAAATGCACGAATGATTTTTCAGCTTAAATGGGACATTCCACGCCAACTCGACCACTTTTAGACTCGACTCCTTTTGATTTGGCTGAAATTTAAATATTTTATTGTTTCCTTCTAAAAACGGTTGTGTGACTTTCTTCAATTTTTTTTTGCATAATCATCAATATGTAAATAATGTGTGAAAAAATTGACGTTTTTTTGACAATGCTCATAACTTTCTGAAAAAAATGACCAAATAAGATTTTTTTTTCAACCTATGTTGTTTTGAAATGGACAAAATCGAATACGTAATATTGACGGCTCCTAAGAAGATTAGGTGCGCTGTTGCGATGTACTTTGAGGGCATACATGTTTTTGGTATCACATCTGTAGATACAAAGTGGAAGTAAAAGCGAGTAAAAAAGTTTACGTGCGTGCGCGCGTCTATGTGTGCGAATCTTCGATTATCACTCCAATATACTTTAACGTTTCGTTTCATTTGAAATGGTTGTTGAACGAGGTAGAAAACGCTTTGATGGTCCCTTGCCGCGCGAGCTCGTTACTTAAATTTCATCGGCTCTCATGCTTTATCGATCGAGCGATTTATCAAACTCAACGCGGCGGAGGAGATGTCGTATAAACTCGTCCATTATGTACCTGTAACAGGGATAACTGCAAGTTCGCGTAAAAGTAGGAAAACGACGTGATGGTGAAGACTGTACCACTTCCCTTCGCTCTCGCTCTGTCGCAACACGAAATGAATGGAGAGTACGTCTCGTTCCGTTCTTTCTTTCTCTCTCTCTCTCTCTCTCTCTCTCTCTCTCTCTCTCTCTCTCTCTCTCTCGCTCTCTCTCCCTTTCTTTCTTCTCAATGATTATCTCGGAACTCTTTTTCTTCTCTCATGGTACTCTCGCAAGTACGAGGCAACCGTTCACAACGTGGCTCTTGACTTTTCACAAGTGCGGAGGGAGAGTGGGAGAGAGAGAGTGAGGAGGGGCAGAGAGTAGGAGAGAAAACTGGCTACCGTATCGGCCAGAGTGGCGCCGTCACGAGCTCGAGTGATTAATCGCTTTTCTGCCTCTCTCTCTCTCTCTCTCTCTCTCTCTCTCGCTCTCTCTCTCTCTCTCTCTCTCTCTCTCTCTCTCTCTCTCTCTCTCTCTCTCTCTCTCTCTCTCTCTCTCTCTCTCTCTCTCTCTCTCTCTCTCTCTCTCTCTCTCTCTCTCCCTCTGCAACAGCAAGGACAAGAAGTCCCGGTGGTTCTATAATATACGTTTATATGTACTCAAGCTCCAATGGCAAGAGCATATCTCCGCGTCTAACCGCAGCGTAAACGTATCCGAAACGTGTGCCTCGTCTCCACCAGACCCCCTGCTACGATATAAGCTTTTCTTACACTCGGAGGAACCACCGCTGTCTCGAGAGCTCGTCACTGCTATACAAGTGCATCGTTGTCATATAACGACTTTTTCATTCCGATCTTTTTATCCTGGTAGCGTTCACGGAATGTTTGATAATATAATTATCGCAGCTTTACTGATAAGAGCGTAATAGACAGAAAGAAAGTGAGAGAGAGAGAGAGATTTGATTTGATTTGATTGCATTTAATATGCCCTAGCAAGCTATGGGGCAAATACAGAAAGTATACAAACGATGAGTTGAAAAGAATTATAATATAATGATAATATGCGCAATTACATCTAAATTAACACTAAGCCTGAAAAGAGGCGAAAAAGAGAGAGAGAGAGAGAGAGAGAGAGAGAGAGAGAGAGAGAGAGAGAGAGAAGGGGGGATAAAAAAGGGCAAGAAAAACATGTCAAGGAGCCAATGACTTCAGGACCCAAATTTGCGTATTTGCTTCCTGCCGGTAGATTGAGGCTACGAGTATCGCTAAAACGTTTCTTACAAGGAACATCTCTTAGGTGACACCCTTCGATTTTGTTGCAATTTGGATATGTTATAAAGCACCGAAAAGTAAGCGATACGTATTTTTTTTATCGGCGGAAAAAACGGTTTTAAGGGGTGAAACCACCCCTTAATTTTTTTTTGCAATGTCACTATAGTGGATTTTTCATTGCTCGGGATAAGAAGAATTTTTTTGTTTCATTAAAATCGGTGGACTCCTTGTGTGTGAACCTGCTATATTACCCCTAGAGATGCCTTTTTTCGCGGGGTGTTTTCACCCCTTAGAACCGTTTTCCCGCCGATAAAAAAAATACGTATCGCTTACTTTTCGGTGCTTTATAACGTATCCAAATTTCAACAAAACCGAAGGGTGTCACCTGAGGGATGTTCCTTGCTAGGATCCTTATTAGGTAACTGCACTCTATAGTAATGAAAGAAAAAATTACACTGATAACGAGTCTAAGGAGGTTGGAGCGTTAGCCACAATCCAAGATTTGACAAAAACATATTTATGTATAAGGAGTACAACTTTGCAGTGACCGTTTTTTTCAAAAGTTTAAGGTTTTATTATAAAAAAGTGGCTCCATATTTTTTAATCAAAGTACTGCCCGTCGCTAGCTACGACCTCGGCCCATCTTTCAGGTAGCATTCGAATCCCGCGTCGATAAAAGTCTTGGTCCTTGGAGGCAATCCAGGAATCGACCCAATTTTTGACTTCTTCGTAAGACCGAAGTGCTGGTCAGCCAAATCGTGTGCCATTGACCGGAACAAGTGATAGTCGGAAGGGGCAATGTCTGGAGAGTACGGCGGGTGGGATAAAACCTCCCATTTCAGCGTTTCCAAGTACTTTTTCACGACATTTGCAACATGGGGTCGGGCATTGTCATGCTGCAGTATCACCTTGTCATGTCTTTCGTTGAATTGTGGCTGTTTCTCTTTGAGTGCCTTACTCAAGCGCATCAACTGACGTCGGTAGAGTTCCCCTGTGATGGTTTCGGATGGTTTGAGCAGCTCATAGTACACAACGCTCAGCTGTCAGCCCGTCTTCAAAAACTTTCTGCCTTCCGCCACCATGCTTGTTGTCGACCTCAAAATCTCCACTTTTGAAGCGTTGAAACCACCGCCGACACTTTTTCTCACTAATAGAATCCTCCCCGTAAGCATCTACAAGCAAACGGTGGGCCTCAGCCGCAGATTTCTTGATGTTGAAGAAGTAAATCATAACCTCCCGCAAATGCTGAGAATTCGGTTCGTAGGTTGCCATGTTTGAGTGCCTATAACTTTATAATGCATACACGTATCCGTTAGCTTTTTTAAATTGTTTACATTGGCAGAGCCTCTAGTTTAAAATGCCACTTTTTTATTGAGCTAGGGCCACTACTTCGGCCGCAGTGGCTCTCTAAGTAAAACGGTCACTGCAAAGTTGTACTCCTAATATGTTGCACCAGAGATCAAAATAGTTGGATGTATGTATTTTTACGTGTCGTTGGATGGGCAAGACGTTCACGCTACGGGTGAAGTAATTTTTATTGGCACCAACATAAATTATT
Source organism: Ophion slaviceki (assembly GCA_944452715.1). Lineage (NCBI taxonomy): Eukaryota > Metazoa > Arthropoda > Insecta > Hymenoptera > Ichneumonidae > Ophion > Ophion slaviceki. The sequence goes on from OX101784.1 coordinate 33,345,774, forward strand.
TCTAATAACGGATTAACGCAAACAACCTTTGTCAATATTTATAAGAAAACAAAACCCCCTTTCCCGTCGTAAATAATATATATTCAATATTGAACCATCAAGGTTTGAAAAAAAACTGCGAATATTGGCTGGCGGATGAAGAGCATTGCCGCGAACCACAGTGTCCGCGAATTTGTCGTATTTCGGCAACGCTTAATATTGATTAATGATAATAATAGATAATCTCGTGACATAAATATAAATAGGCATAATTATAAATGACGCAAAATTTCATTCTGAGTCGTCTAAAACTTTCGCTGACGCAGGTTTTCAATGACGGTGAAGTTTGTATCGTTAGAATGCAACAATATTCTGATTTCCATATTTTATCTCTTTAATTTGATCACTATCCAAAGCCTTTTTTTTTTGATAATTGAGGTCGTAAGTTTCTAATAAGAATATGTAGACACTTTTCAGCGATTTTCGCGGCCTAGATCGGCAAAAAAATTGAAGTTATCAAAAAGAATTAATTTATACTTAATTTTTTACGAAATTTTTCCTTATTCACGTAATAAAAATATACAAGTGCATAATTTTGCCCTTTAACTATATACTTTATGAAAAATTAGCATCTACATAATAAATTTATACCGCGTATGCATTTAATTGAGGTTCATTGAAAAAAAATCGCATAACCCGTCATTTGACTCAAATAGACCGCTCCAATCTTCTTAATTTATAATTTTTAATAATTATAATTTTTTTGTATTGTAAGCATCTAGAATTTTATAATTATAATTTTAGTTGTATTGTAAGCATCTAGAATTCAACACACCGTAGAATATATCGTTGTCCACATAGTGGCAAACATTCAAGGCTTACTTCATTTCAAATGAAGGCCTCCACGTTTAGTGCAATTGATGCGTCTGACTTTTCTCTTCTAGATAATATACTCGTATATAACATCATTACAGGTACAGAAAGACAAGGGGAGACATATATTCACGCATCAACTATTTTTACCTCGATCCTTACGAGTACGTGTATATATATATAT
>OX101784.1:33347009-33578347 GCA_944452715.1 Ophion slaviceki
TTGAGATGGCAGGAAGACATGCCGGAGTATAGAAATAGCGAAGGAGGAAAAGGGCTCAGGACGAGGAAGAGAGGAGCTAGTACACAGCGATTGAGAGAAAGAAGAAGAGAAGTAGATGGAAGGAAGAGGATGGTCCACGCGGAAGAGGACACCAGCGGCAGACGGCAATTCAGTTGGCACAACCGTAGAGGCTCTTGGCCGTTTCGGGATCTCAAATTATGCCCATGGGACCTATATCTCGTCGTCGTTTTCCTTAAAATATTGAGGCAACGCGAGCGAGCATGCAAAAGCGGACTGCCGCATGGTTCTCCACCTAGTGAAACGGCTTTACGCTGTACGACCGCGTATACTCACTTTCGGAAGCGAAATGCTGGGAATACTAAGACGTCACGCGTTTTACACGTATACATGGCCATGGGACGTTCCACGCCGAACGATATTTACACTCATTCTAATTGCCGTTTTACATTATTTTTCATTCCATATTTCTACGAGCGAGAAACTTTTTCCTTACAACAATTGACAGCAATGAGAATTGTTCAGAATTGTTCTTTCTTTCGAAAAATTAATTTTGCTGCCGTGAATCAATGTTCGCACATGGGAAGAAAAAAAACTACGTATGGCCGAAATTTTGTAAAATCGATCAATGTCGAAAAAATCTATCGGCAGGGATAACGATTTCGTACACTCGTGTCTGTGCTGTTGTGAATACATTTTGTAAAACAATATTCAATTTACAATGTAAATAGCGGACGTGTTTTGGTTTTTCTGCTCTTGTCGATTCGAAATAGTTATTGTCCGAAACCTTTTGATTCGAAAAAGTTTTGTGGCTTCGCAACAGTAATGGAGAGAGAAAAAAGCAGAATTAAAATCATCGCCAGGTCGACTCAGCGTTAAGGGTCCCATACGTAGGTGTATGGTCCCGTATGTACGTACGCGTATGGTCGTACGTACGAAAACCGGGTGCGCTCGCGCTTCTCTCCAACCTGTCTCCTCAATGGTCCGCGCCATTTTTTTTCGCAAAAAAACACGGTAAGGAATACTGGAGATGTGCACTGAATGGGAAAATACACAGATCCGCATTAAAATGGTCCTAGCACGGGAAAACCCAAAGGGGACCTGCTTTTCTACAAATTAAATTTTCTTTTTTTCTCTTGCACTCGACTGCGGTTGGAGCTCTGTCAATTTTCACGTTTCACCAGAATAAATGGGGTGCATTATGAATTAACCTGGTCCACATTAAGCTTTTCGAGATATATTATTTGGTTTTTTTTTATTCGAACAGTTTATTCTGTGAAGTCGTTGAAAAAATGACAATATAAGGTTTATTTTTCACAATTGTATTTGTTCATTGACAATTGTCAATCTAGTAATCGTGCACCTTATTTTTTATTCTTACTATTAATATCACTTTCATTATATATTTATATATTCGTAGGAAATCAAAGGGTATGTTATTACACGAAAAAAAATGATTCGTAAAAATTAATAGTTGGTGTTTATAAATTACTGAGGAAAGATGAACATAATGCAATTGCAAACTGTAAACCAATCATGTTACAGCACTTTTAGGAAAAAATAATGGATCAGACGTGCTTTTTTACTATTCGAACCGATGGAAATGCAGATTTAAACTGTAAAAAAATCATAAAGATCACCGCGATAAAGTCAACTGTCGAATTTACAAATTAAATATAAGATATCGCGGTACTCAATGCGTAAAAAGTACGGAGTACCTTAAAAAAACGTGAGATTAGACTGGTAATCACTGATTTTGAACCATAAAATTCTTCAACAAGCAAATGTTAAAAATGAGATTAAATTCTATTGAAATTTGGTATTGTCTTCTGAAAAATGTGGTGTGAGTTTAAATTAAAAATTGCAGTGTACACCTTGCAAATTGTATCGTAGCTCGGTATTATTCAAAACGTACAGATTTAATTTTTACAGAGTCAATTGTTATTTTTTAACAAATCAGGCAAAGCATATTTTGATAACGGGTTGTTGAATACTAATGCGGATATTTAAATTTATTAGTGTGATACATGAAAAAAAATTCAAAGCGCTCAGTAGAAGTTACAGCCGACATTGCGCGGTACACCGCGTGTACCTCGAATTTTTACAATGTGCACTGTAAACGCGTGATCGCGTCAACTCGGGGGTTAAGGCGTTCAAACCTGCACGCCTAAATCAACAAAGAAAAATTCTATCGCGTGGTCGCTCTCAGTCTCGACATCTACTCAGTGCTCTTTTGGATCTCGTGGCGTAAAGTTTTGCGCAGTGTCTTCGAGAAACGACAATTATTTATAATCAATGTGAAAACGGACACACACACAGTGAACAAGGACAAACTGTTAGTGAAGAAAAAGTGCCGTGAAAGATTTGTTGATGCTGAAAAGAGGGCGAAAAAACGAAGTGAGTATTGTATTTGTACTTTCCCATCTCGCTTTCACGTATAATGATGCTTGATGTACATAAAGCTATTCACTATCTGCATTATTTGCTATTTCACAGTGTAAAAATTTGCCAATGAAGTGGTTCATTTTATAACATTTTTAAATGTAAAAATTCGTGGGTCCGTTCGTTTACTTTTAACAGTTTCACATACTAAAAATTCGCAAGTCGGTGTTTCTACTGTTTACAGTAAAACATTGTAAAAATTCGTGAGTCGGTCCATCTACTGTTTGCAGTTTCACATTGTAAGAATTCGTGAGGCGGTTCATCTACTGTTCACAGGTCCACATTATAAAAAGTCGTGAGTCGGTTCATCTACTGTTCACAGTTTCACACTGCGAAAATTTATCGATCGCTTAGCATAAACTCAATAGTCGTACAGTTCTTTGTGTGAAACATGGCGTGCACTTTTTGGAGTTTTACGTAGAAAATATCGAAGATTTTGTACCGAGAGGCGCTATTGATGTGAGATACAGTACATTTTGATGGGATTTCCATCAAAATTTACAGGATTTTTTTTCCGTGTATGTATAGGGTGCTTGGACATTCGGCCAATTCCTTGAAAAAGGTTAAATATCATTTGGAACAAATTAACTTTTGTCGACTAGAAGTCGAAAATGCGTGGTTTCTGAGTTATGGAGGTTTTAAGACTTTTCAGAAATTTTCCGACTTATCAAAAACAAACAATTGTTTTACAAAGCTACTCCACTCTGGGCACGCAATTGACACTTTTCTCAAAGCTGATAAATGAATGGTCACTTTAAAAAAAATGCGTGCCCGAAGTTTCCATTATCTCAGAAATAAAAGATCTTAAGGCGCGATATACATTTAGATAGGAAAAAATAAGCCGTATTGAGGGATTTTGTAAACTAAGAAATAATTATTCTACAACTATTAAACTTTAAGTATACTTTGATAGTATATTTAAGTATACGAAACAATTTTTTAAAATTAATTCTTCATAAAAATGGCGGAGCTGTGGCAGAGTGTTACAACAAGGTCGCCGCGGAAGTTGCGAATCGGCGTGCAGTCTAGCTTCCCCTAGACTTTGATTAGCAAAAAAGTTCAAACATTTTTTCAGTTAAAGCATGTACAGTTTCTGTGTGACGGTAATTAAAATGAAGAAAATGCGAATTTAAGAAAATGGCACGCATTTACAAAAAAAAAAATCAACATTTCACGCAACATTTCTGTAAAATGTGGATTGAAAAAGTAGTTTTTTTTTCAACTTTTCAAAAACAATTTTCGTCAAGTAGAAGGTATCAATATTATTAATATTTCTACCAAGTTTCAATTCAATCGGCTTAATAGTTTTTGAGTCATCCTGCGAGCCAATTTCGATAATGCAGTTTTGAGAAAAACGCGTTTGAAGTTCACCCCCGCTCCGAATCTGCGCGGTCAGTTACAGCGTTGAGGGGCTGTAACGTTTGAAGTTTTTCGAATTTCGCTTCGAAACTTTGGGAAAATATTCTACATATATAGTTCTATCGTTTAAAGAAGAAAAAAAAGAAATCGATTTTTTTACCCTTGTAAATGTACCTTGCCTTAACCCTTTGTAAATGTACCTTGCCTTAACCCTTTCAATATTGCGAAAAAATCCGTTTAGTGCGCCTCATTACCGGGAACAGTTATTTCTCCTCCAAGTGTTTATTACGATGAAGTAACTTTTCTGTCTGAAACTTGCTCAATAAGGGTGCGAGTTCCTCACCACTGAAATGCGTCTATGTTTTTCAGTAACTGGGACATATGTTGTCCCAGCCGTAATTTCAAAAATTTTCCAGACCAGAACAGCATATGCCCCGTCAGGTGTGAAATGGTTAAGTGGCCATAACTATTATTTTTTTGTAATCTTTTCAAAAATCAACACGAATGTCTCGAAAAAAATGTATGACACTTGGCATATAAATCACGGCTTTCGGAACACACAGTTTTCAGCAAAGTATTAAGTGAGTGCCTAATGTGGAGTAGTTTATTTCCAATTATTTAAGGGGGGATTGTCTTTTTTTTCGCACAATTTACCGCTTTTTGGGAATTTTTTTGTGAAGAAAGTATACAACGGAAAACTTGTGAAACTTGGCATATAGTTTTATTGATCTGTTTACTACATACAAAAAAATGTTTAAACAACTTCATCAAAAAATCCGCCTCCCACCCCCCTCGACGCGCGATGGTCCTTTTTTGATGGTGTGCACGATTTCTCAAAAACTATTCAACCGATTGCCTTCAAATTTGGACAGAATGCTCAGCTGACATCCTTTTATCGTTTGATGAAGCAAAAAAGCAATACGTTTAATAGTTTTTTATTTATAACAAAAAATCGATCAATTTTTTTCGAAAAATCGATACTTCAAGTTCAAAACGTCACCAAATCGTCAATTTTTTTTCCCTTCATCGAACGATAGCTATATGTGTCTAAAGTAAAATGCTTTTTGGGTTTTTGTTGCAGGATGAACGTCAAGGCTGTAATCATGCACACCATCAAAAAAGGACCATCGCGCGTCGAGGGGGGTGGGAGGCGGATTTTTTGATGAAATTGTTTAAAAATTTTTTTGTATGTAGTAAACAGATCAATAAAACTATATGCCAAGTTTCACAAGTTTTCCGTTGTATATACTTTCTTCACAAAAAAATTCCCAAAAAGCGGTAAATTTTGCGAAAAAAAAGACAATCCCCCCTTAATTTTGCTAACAAGTCCGAAAAACTCGGAAACCGCTCATTTTCGACCACTAGTTGACAGGAGTTAATTGGTTGCAAATTACCTCTAGTATAACCCCTTTCAAGAAATAGGTTGAATTTCCAATCACCCTGTATACAGGGCGCGACGAAAAAATTGTATTTTTTTTTCGTTTTCAATTTTTTTCATGGCTGTTTGGAAACAGTTTCCCTTTGCTTCTCGTGAGAGGAGACCTTGGCAAAAAAAAATCTCGAGGCGTGCCGTGATGGACACAAAGGCAATAATAATGAGGCAACCTTTAGAGCTTGATGCGAGAGTTTTTTTCTGATATTTTTCGGAACAAGGGGTGGAACTACAAGATCCCAAAAAAATAGAAACTTTTTTTTTCGGAAATTGTTTTTTCTAAGAGGGAGCAAAAAAAACTTCGCGATCCCCTCTTGACGAAAATTTGCTGTAATATTGCGATGCTGCTCGAAAAAACGAAAGTTCTGCCATCAAGCTCGAAAGTTTGCCTCGTCGCTTTTGTCTTTTTGTCGAACGAGGTACTCCTTAAGATTTTTTTCCGGCGTGCCCCTTTTGCGCGAAGCAAGTGTGATATATTTACAATTGCGAGAGAATGTAGAAAATGAAAAAAAGTAATTTTTTTGAGTTTCCTACTCGCTATACTCTAACATATTTACATACCCATATACGAGAGCACAAAAATGAATAGAAATGAGAAATGTATCGCCGAGTTACGGGAGAACGAATGTCGAACGTTAATTCAATGAGATGCAACGCAATCTGGGTGTAAGCTCATGGGCCAGGGTAGCCAATTGAATGGGAAAAAAAGAAGTACGGTTCTTGAGTGAAATATACGATGAGTGCGGCAACGAGGAAAAACATTCACTAATGTAATTCCGAAGGTCTCGCTCATCTCGAAACTTGGCAATGCTTCCCTCCCCTGTGTATATCCCGTGCTATGGGGTGTAATTTTTCACGGATCGATGAGTTTTTATAGCCCTCTCTCTTCGCCACGCCCTTCCTCATGTCCTTTGCCCAAAGTGAATGGGAACCAAAAAAAAACAGAAAAATGGAATTATCCGCCAAGCTGTGCATTCATTTGGTAGACCGCGAAGCGAAATCCGTAATTAAAAAGATCCGACCAGGTGCAGTATAGAATACTATCGGAGGCCTCGATACGCGAGAGTTTTCGAGAGTTTTCGGTTATGATTTTCGCTGCTCTCTACACTCCGCATCCGAATGTACTGACGAACTTCCACCGAATGCATCAGTCATAAACTAACATAACGTCCTAAATGTATTCGCATATCGAGGTTGTGCACGCGATCGTAATACGGAGAAATATTTCTGAACGAAATATTTTTAATTATTCGTTACTTGAAAATTGAAAAATTGAATCTTTTTGTTCCCGCATTTTTCACTACCCAACGTAGCTGCTGGATGATCGAGAATTCCGGAGCATCACGACTGATCGTGGGAAATCTACATGAATGTTGCGATATAGAACATGTGAGGAGAAAACGAAAAGCAAAATGATCGACTTACAAATCACGATGAGATGAGCGTTGGCTCGAATTGCCTTGATTCGCAACAGCGGCCCAACTTGACACTGATATTCACCGTCGTCGGTCAACGATGCGTTCGATATCGTGAGATTGTAAACACCGACATTCGGATCGCCCACCAGTCTCAATCTCTGGTGACCCGCGATCGAACCGTCTATGGTGGAATGAAAGGACAAAAATTATTATTTTATTACGGTCAGCGATGCCAGTGAAGGCCTTTCATGAAACATTTGTAGATTAAAAATATAAGGTGGCTTGAAATGACCTGACATTTTTAATTGCGCGTCATTTTTGTAGTGGCGAACATAGAGTCTTTGAATGACGTTGAAGTTTGCATCGTTGGAATGCAACCATTTTTTTTCTTCATTCTTTCATTTCTTTATTTTTATCATTATCGATAGTCTTTTTTTTGCAAACTGAGATGATAAGTCTGTAATAAGAATATGTGAAAACATTCTATTAATTTTCACAGCCCAAATCAGCCAAAAAAAATTAAGCAGTAAAAAAAGGTTAGTTTTCGTTGCATTCCAACGATGCAAACTTCATCGTCATGTCTTTGACAACTGGAATCTAGTACAGGCGTGCTGTAAATTGGAATCGGAGAAAATGAGAAGAAGGCTAGTTTTTTTACCGGTAATTTTGTAGTTGCCGCGGGTGCTAAATACAAGTTTGCCTAAAAATCGGGGTGTAGGGTTTTTTAGGGGATGAAGGAGGATGGGGGTGGATTAATGCCAAACTACAACCCCCACAAGGTCGGCGCCGGGAGACAAAAAGTTCTGAAAAATCCGGGCTTTATTTTTGTCCACATCGCCGGAGTCGCGGAAGTTCATTTTGGGGGTGAAAAAGTGGGGTGAAATTTTGAAAAATCAGTTTTAACTCAATAACTCTTTGGGAAAAAGTCATACAATTTTTGTTCAAATGGGAACATTGTAGCCTTTAAGAAGACGCGTCGATCGAGTATTTGATCATCCCTCTCCAATAATATCTTCACCCCAAAAAAGTTGTTGAACCATAAAAAAATTGTTTATTGAATAACTCAAAACCAATCGATTTTTCGGGGATGGTTTAAATGTACGCAATGTAGAGAATAATTTTGTCTATATTTTCGTTTCTATGGACCACCCTTGAATTTTGCTTTTTCCAGCCCTTCTCGGGCGTTGAAAATTCAAAATAAAATTCTGGTAAAACTATTGATCGAACATAAAGAGATACGAGTTTGGCGCTGTGAACAAAAATGTAGCTGAGGGCTCAATAGTTTTCCCAGAATTTCATTTTGAATTTCCAACCCCCGAGAGGGGTTGGAAAATCAAAATTCAAGGGTGGTCCATAGAAACGAACATATAGAGAAAATTGTTTTCTACATTTCGTACATCTTAACCATACGCGAAAAATCGATTGTTTTTGAGTTATTCAATAAACATTTTTTTTTGGTATTACAACAATTTTTTAGGGCGAAGACGGGATTATCGGAGAGTGACAATGAAATAATCGATCGACGCGTCGTTTCAAGGGCTACAACGTTTCCATTTGAACAAAAAGTGTACGATTTTTTTCTATAGAGTTATTGAATTAAAAAGTGTTTTTCAAAATTTCACCCCACTTTTTCACCCCCAAAATGAAATATTACGACTTCCGCGCTGCGGACAAAACTAAAGCCCGGATTTTTCTGAACATTTTGTCTCACGGCGCCAACCTCGTAGGGGTTGTAGTTTGGCATCAATCCAACCCCACCCCCCTTCATCCCCTAAAAAAACCCTGCACCGCGATTTTTAGGCAAACTTGGATTTACCACCCGCAGCACCTACGGAATCTGTCAAAAAACCGGCCTTCTTCTAAAATTTTCCGATTTCGGGGTTTTTCAGCGACAGCACGATTATACTAATCCGGAAGTATTGAGGTTTAGTCATGGCAAATTGCACGATTGAGCAACACGTAGAAATTTTTATTTGCTGCATTGTTACTGCATAATTATTGCAGACTTCTTTCTTTGGGGTTTTTTAAAAGGAAAATTGTATGCCAATGATCCCCAGACAATTCCGGAGCTCAAGGAAGCAATTGGACGCACCATTAATGAAGTTAGTAAAATGTTATTGAAAATTTCGTCAAAAGAGTGAACGTTTGCAAACAGGCACGAGGCGGCCATTTGTCGGATATTGTGTTCCACACATAACCTCCATGTTTGTACTGTATATTAAAATAAAAAATATTCGTACTTTTAAAATAAGGAATGCGTTTTATTAAGAAAAGAAAATGTCAGGTCATTTTGGGACGCTCTATACTTGTCGGCCACTAATTATGCATAAACACAACTAAATAAGTATACAAAATGATGTTTAATTAAATACCATTAACGTTGATTTGGATTTAATCGAATAATCCTTTATCTCAAAGAGCGTGAAAACTTTGTTGGCACATGTTAAGATAATGCCTGGACGTGGCCCGAATTTGCGCGATATAAAGTAATTAATTGCGTAATAAGCAAAGAACGGCAGTTTCCCCGCGGCTCATCCGGGAATCTATCTTAACGGGATTTAAAAAAGTTATCAGCGGCTAATATCAGCCACTGGCGGAACTTCTAAATTCTTCAGGGAAAAACTACTAAAATCTTTACGGCGACTTTAAAGAGGGTATCGCATTGGAGAAGAATCCATTTCGAAGTTCGTTGCCAAACTATTTGAGTGGGTAAAATTAGAAACTTCGATATTGAAGTCTGCTCCAGTTTTAGCATACGCCAACATTTCGAGACCTTCACGAAGGACGACGATAACACGTTGAATAGGCATTCGCGAAGCTTTTATCTCAACATTTATCTCCGAACGATTTACTTTAGGCGACTTAGGTAGAGACTAAAAACACTTTGCGATCAACTACGTTTGTATAGGAATACAATCACGGATAATAATAGTAAAGAGAAATAACTTTTCCTCTTCTTTTAATATATTTTTTTCTTTGAAGGGACGGTGAAACGGGATCATTGAAATAATGGCAAATACTCAGAAACGTTTATTTTGTGGTAAAATTCATCATAGCAATCAATGACAGGATATAATAATATAAAGAAATAATTTGTCGATGGTGAAATGTGAAATTCGGAAGACTTACCACTTTGAACAACGTAGGCGAAACCGTCCTTGACCCATTGGACGATTCCAGCGCGATTCTCGACGACACAGGGTATCATGACATCGTTGCCTTCTTGCACGGAACTGTTCACAGGCCTCACTTTGAAGTACTGCATTGTCTCTCCTGGATAACACAAGATAAAAAAGGGTCGTATTAATTTTTACTGATCAGACACTCTTAAACACGTCCCGGTGTTCAAAGCAAGTGGATTAGTTATAACTCCGATATATATATATATATATATATATATATATATATATATATATATATATATATATATATATATATTAAAACGCGTTATTGCTTGAAAAGGTACCCCCTATATGCTCACCAACGGAAAACTAGTAGTTAAGATACACCCTTATATATTATGTATGTAAAACATTCAAAAATATATGGAGTCTAGAGCGTGGTGATTTTGAGACCGAGAAAAGTATGATATTGAATAGTTTGTCAAGTCCTCTTGCAAAAAAATTAGCATTTTTTTGTGGTGAGTAGTATTTGCCCGAAAAATTATCATTCTGGAAAATCTAAATTCCATTTTGCGTTCAGCAGAATGAAGATAATAAAATTCTGAATGCAAAATACTCCTAAAAAACTTCTTAAAAGCTGTGACATGCATCTTTGATGTATCGATGAGAGGATGCACAGAATAGGTTTTCGATATAGTTTTCGTATTCAGAATTCAATGACCTTTATTGTGCGGAATTTTGATTTGTTTCTCTAGAATGTTTAATTTTTCTGGCAAATACTACTTATCACAAAAATACGCTGCACTTTTTTTAACGGGTCATGCCTAGTTGTGACGGTCGAAGACAGCTCATTTTTGGGATTTTTATTTAGAAAATCGAGATGATAAATTTCTACAAGAATTAGGTACTTGAAAAATTAGCATCTGAAGAATATTCCTTAATTTTTTCGGGTAAAATATTTAATTCTAATCGATTTACAGCCGATGTTCGGGAAGCACCTCTCGAAAGCGTCTTTTTCGGTGAGCTTCCCTTCCGAATCCGGTTATACAATATTTTAAAAATCAAACAGATTTCGTTAGTATATTACTTTATCCTATAAATGATCGAAGGAATTTCCGAAACTCAAATAGATTTTTAAAAAAGGCTGTTCAAAGTAGGAGTCTTGATTTTTGCGAAAAAAGTGGGCATTTTTCGTCCATCAAATCGAAAGTATATATCGGAAAAAATCTCTCCGACCAAATACTATATTTTTACATCTAGGAAAAGCCCTAAAAGTTTCAGAAAGATCGATGCAGTAGTTTTTCTCACTGAATTTAAAAACATACTTTCGGGAAAACGGCGTTCAAAACTCGAACATCGCTCCGAGCGTTCCGCCGGGCAAACAAATAACAGCCTATAAATCTGTCAGTTTTGATCCGATGCCTTGAAATTTTCAAGGAACATTTATAAGATGACGAGCTTTTACCTGCGAATTCGTCCGCGTAGATTTCGGATATAAACTTTGTTTGAATTTAAACGGAGAAGGTTAAGTTGATCTGTTTATCTATGACTTTTCTGTTTCCGCTAACATAAATTAACGTGGGACTCTTTTTTAATGGATTTATTTTTCGAAAATATATATATGAAGTTATAGTTATTACCCGTGACTTCCTCCGCGCGGAATTTATGACGCCGTAGAAATGTAATTTGTGCAACGATTCAAGTCAATTCAACTACAAAAATTTGTTTTCTATACGAAATTTTCCATCCTCTTGCCACACCTTAAGGGTGGAATGTTCGGAAATACTGACGTGCATGTTTCGTTATTTCCGTTATAGAGTGTTTATGCCGAGTTTCAAGTAAAACCGACAAAAAATATTGTTGTCTACACAAACTTTACCACCCCCTTGCTACCCCTTAAGGATTAACTGTTTGAAAATATTGGAATATGTGTTCGATTAATTGTATTGTAGAGTATTTATGCCATTTTTCAAGTCGATCCAACCAAAAAATATGTTGTTCGACACAAACTTTTCTACTCCCTTGCAACCCATTAAAGGTTCAATTTTTGGGAAATGCTGAAATATGTGTTTCAATAATTTTATTGTAGAGTGTTTATGCAAAGTTTCGAGTAAATCCGATCAAAAAAATATTTTTTTCCATACAAACTTTTACACCCCATTTTACCCCCTTAAGGATCGAATTTCAAAAAATGCTTTCTTAGTTCACCTGTACACCCTCCAAGGATCATATGTACCAAATTTCATTTTTCTATCTTCAGTAGTTTAGGCTATGCGTTGTCTGTCAGTCAGTCACGGAACAATTTTATAAATATGTATAGAAGATAGATATACTGTCAAAATATATTGGATTTCAATAAGGGATTTTTTTACTTTGACAACTAAGCATAACCCTTTGAAAATCATAATTTTTCTGAGACAAAATCTTCTCGCAAGGCCCTTAAAAATACCACTTTATAATTGTCACCCTGTATATAAACGGAGAATTCTAGGTGAACATTGATCCAAGATTTCTTATTTTCAATTTGTACTTATTCCTCGCCGTTGTTGGACACAAAAGACGTTAATTGTGGACGGTACAATGGCTTATTTTTGTATACTTTCTGTATTTTGTACAATTTTCTGCAGGCGCTGTCCTGGTAACAAGTGCACAGAAAACCGACGGGTTCATGAAGACGAAAGAGATTGTCGGAAAGCTGAAATCTTGGATATTTTAGACAAAATAAAACAGAAAAGTATAACGGATAAGTGACAAAAAAGATTTCTAATAGATACGTGCAGACTTAGTTTCGATCGCCCCATACACGCGGATATAACTTCATGGGTTATTGGCATCGTCAGCACAGAAACGAACTTCTTGTAGATTGGATGGGGCTGCACGTTACGCCATGTGGGGTGTATCAAAGACAACGAGGGGTTGGAATATCGTCTCGTATATATGTGGTGTACTTTGGATACAAACACCCCGCGGCTCTATCCACTTCGACGAGGGGAAAACTCTTGCTAGGTTATATCAGACGGTTTTGTATTGATATACTTCGATTATAAAATTCGGTTTCTTTTATGCACGAACGAATATACAGTCACACGAAAAAAAAAAACGCGTCTATATAAGGGGAGGAGATTACTTCGAGTCGAAGAATAAACTGAAGGATGAGGTATCCGAAGCTCTTGAGAGAAGTCAATAATCGTACTGGGGAAAACATATGTGTAGCAATAGATATAAGATGTTGGTTGATTTAGAGACATTAAAATCGATCGAATCATTTGTATATTCGAAAAAAGTCCCAATAGACCTAATAAAACGCAACCCAGACAAAAATCCAAGGCAAACAATAATAAAAAATCACTTCGCTGAGTCGAAAAAATTTTCAATAACTGTTGGAGTGCAGAAACTTCAAATTCCAGAAATGACATAGGTACTTCCGAAAATGTATCAAATTTCAACGCATTAACGTTTCGACGGATATTGTCACAACAAATGGTAATAATAACTTGTTCCAATGGAATGAGAAATTTCATCAGCTAAATGTTTATAAATTTCACTGTATAGGGTGTTATTGTGAATGATTTCAAACTTATTTTTAAATGTAACAAGGTTGACCTTGTTGGTGAAACAAGAACAACAATGCTCGGATAAACTTCCGAATATGTGTCACTTCCAATTTAGCTGACATTTCGCACGGACATTCATTTTGACAATATAAGTCTTTGACTAATAGAATTCTTGGCGCATGGCAATAGTTTTGTAAATAACAAATTTTGGAAATTGATAAATTAACGCGCGTGTATATCTACATTTATCATAGCGCGCTACTGCTATCTCTACTTTATCGTCACGATCGAATACCAAACAAACCCAAACAATCCAGAACAAGCTCAAAAATCCAAACAGTCCCGAATGGGACTCACAACATCCAAACAAATACAACGAAGTCCAAAAAAAGAAACCTCGAACCCAAACCATAACAACTAAGCCCAAGCAATCCAAAGAAACCTACAAAAACCTAAACAAATACAACCGAGTCTAAGCAATCCCGAATAAAAGCCAAACAAACACAACCAAACCTAAACAAACGCAACCAAGCCAAATGCCAAACAATCCCGAACAAACACATAGAGACCTTATAAAGCCGAACAACACAATCAAGCCCAGACACAACTAAACCCCACAAAACCAGAGAAGACCAAAACAAGCTCGCCTTGAATTTGTTTGTGTTAGGTTTGATCGAGTCTTGTGGCGTTTAGTTTGGGTTTGTTTGATATCCGATCATGCCGATAAAGTAAGAATAGCAGTAGCGTGCTATTATAGATATACATATACACGTCTGTTAATTTATCAATTCTCAGGATTCGATATTTCGAAACCTATTACGATACGTCAAACATCCATTTAGGCACCGGCTTATATTATGAAGACGAAGATCTGTGCAGAATATCAGCTAAATCAGAGGTAACAGCTATTCGAAAGTACAGCCCAATTTTCTGTTGACAAATAAGTAAAAAATGAAGTTTTTTATTCAATTGGAAGACGTTATTAGTGCTATCTATTAATACGAAAATCTGTCTAGATGTTAAACTATTTGATATTTCGTACAGTGACATTTCAGGACTATAACATTTCCGGGTTATGACTTATCGGAAGTATGTTATTTCTGAGTGTGACGTTTCTGGACAGTCTACGAAAATGTCATATGGGTCTATACGTAACGAATGTGAAATTAAGTGAGGAGGCTAAACTTCTTCGAGAATTGGCACACCAGATGGTTTTCCTTTTAGTGTAATTTTTAATTATAACAATATCCAGCCAAGTTGCCGCATCCTTACTTGATTTTTGTACTGCATGGACTGAAATTTATGACACGTTTCTGTACTTTTAATCTTACATTAATATAATACATAAAACTTCGAAATATATCGAATGCATAGAAATTGCTGCAGAATTTGCATTTGGTGTTATAATCTGCTATGCACAGTTAAAGATAAAGAATATCACGTTAATTATGTATACGACCTTCTTTTATCTGCAACTATAAATACGTTGAGCATGTCAGTGGATACCCCTCAAGCAGTATTGCAAAACACTTCTGCATACTCATCTGGCCGGCGTCAATATAATGGCACTCTTAACTCATAACGTCAGAAACAAGTTGTATCCTATTTTGCATATGTTAAGCAGTGGCACTTGATTGTGCTTCCTTTTTTTCCTTTCTCCACATTTTGCTTACGTGATTGGGTTAAGTTGATGCGGCGAAAACACTAATATGTCATCGGTAGACGTTTCACTGTATATCAATTCCTGTTTCTGCACCGTTCCCGGCACTACCTATACCTATGTTTCTTTCTTCTTTCCATTTCATGGGACCATAGATTACCAAATTTCTGCTCTTCCATACGACTCAATCCCGGCGATTTTTCATTCATTTTCGTATTTCATAATGTCTAAACCTGAGCTACACGGTTAGTGAATCGGGCCTTTTCGAATTTAGGTCCGTACAAGATTCGTTACATCGACGTGTATCGCTTTGTCAGCTAATGGCGCTCGAAGAAAGGTAGCACAATGACGAAAATATGACTAATCTGCCGGGTTTCAAGACCGTCACGTTAGCATTATATTTGGGTCTCCATTTCTCCATACCTACTGCATTCATTCTGTTTTCCGTTTATAACCTTCCTTTCTGCTTTCCCTGGCGTCTATACACTCGGCAAACTTCTCGGGTGTGTTGTACTTTTGAAAGCCCTCGTTTTCAACGTACTCATTCTTCGCAAACCACTCGAAATTCCCCTCTTGCGTACAACGTTTATCACGTGATTCGGAGAATGGAGGTTTTGTGCTTGCTGCTTCTCAAGTACGTCTTAAACCCTTTGAAGGTGCGTTCCATCTATAGAACACACCTTTGGAAAAAAGAAACGTATACCTATCTTGGTTTTTTTATTCGGTATGGAGCAAAATTGGTTTCCGGTGGTTTCAAAGGTGTTGTATTCCGGGCTAAGGCATTTTTGATCGAAGATACCAGAATATCGAGATGGAGGAAAAAAATATTAAAAAATGGCAATGAAAGTACCCACAAAAGAGGTGATGGTTCGAACGAGCCGGAATTTCTTGAATGCAAATAAACGTCGCGTTTGAAAGTGAGCGATCACTCGAACGAGTCGAACATTGGGAGACAAAGGTAAAAATAAGGGATCAGAAAAGGGCGTTAACTACCCTCAGAGTCCCTTGGGAGGAACATAGTGAATGACGGTGGTCACCATTCCCGAAGTAAATCCTCAATTTCGCCATGTTTGAAAGATCGGTTATCCTAGAGTCTCCAAAATCGATATTCCCCTACCTGAATCCCGGGATTGGGGTAGAATTCCATAAGTCGAATTTCCATAACCGAATATCCATAAGTACGAATATCCATCAGCGAATATCCATAAGTCGAATATCCATATCCAAACAAACCTAAACAAACAAACCCAAATAAACTCACTATATTTGTCTACTTCCCGCCATTTACGGCGCTCATTTCTACTCTATATCCACCCTCTATACTCACTTATCTCTACCTCCCGCCATTTCTGGCACTCATTTCTACTCTTTACTCACTTATGGATATTCAACTTATGGATATACACTTATGGACATTCGACGACAGTGGAATCCCGGCCATAGAATGTCGTTATAGGGATGCTCCAAATCCAATTGAAGACGGTACAGTATGTATCTATTCGATGCACTTGCTCCTAATACACCTTCCTTTATGGCTAAATTGCTCTACGATTATCTGATCGATAGCCGAAATGTGGCAAAATGTCCAATTTCATATATGTATCGATATTCTTATCTATATTGATATCGCATCAACTCCTGGACGAGGCATACTTCGATGAATAGCTCAAAGGTCCTGTCCAATGATGATCAACCATGTAACATGATGAACCACTGAGAATACGAGATTCTGCATTCTTTGCAACTACGAGTCTCTGTTCGGAACTTGGAGACGCATCCACCGTTTACGATGAAATAGTGTAATATCAAGAGAAAGGAAGGAGAGCGAGATCAGCGGAGAATATGGAAAGACCAAGAACCATAGAAGGGAGGAGAAGAAGGATGAGGAAAGAGACGAGAGGAAATTCGACTGTTCAAAGTTTCTCCATTTCCCAGTGAATTGGCGCGCGTAATTCGAGGCAGACACACACCGAGCACAGCGGCAAATCAGCCACATTCAAAGCAGAGAGCGACGGCGTGCAAGATTTCCTCGGTGCATCCATCTCGTCTATGCCGAATTTTACT
Organism: Ophion slaviceki; assembly: GCA_944452715.1. Taxonomy (NCBI): domain Eukaryota; kingdom Metazoa; phylum Arthropoda; class Insecta; order Hymenoptera; family Ichneumonidae; genus Ophion; species Ophion slaviceki. The sequence goes on from OX101784.1 coordinate 33,364,079, forward strand.
CGGTGACGCGTGTGTGAACAAGCTTTTTACATTCTATCCAATGTACGATAGAAAATCGGTCTGAGGAAGTGAGGGAAAGAGAGAACGCGGGTACTGTCTGTGTCTGCACTAAACGAATCTTTGGCTTTGAATGTTTCTATGGCTGTACTGAAATTCTAAGGAACATAGGGAATCGTTGCAGAGTAATGATGACAACATTTTGTAAAGATGTTTGTCATGTAATTTGAGTTGTGAAAGTTATAAGTTTCGAACAATACTAGAAAAGCAAAATGTTGGAAATACATTCAAAATCATCAGTTGCAATCGAAGGATTTCGGAAGAAACGAGAATTGGAACTTTTTGGGGCCCGCGATCAACGGCAAAGAGTTTCGGAAGAAATCTAATGCTCTCCGATCCATCGACATAATGACTCTCTCGCTCTCTCTCCCACTCTGCGGGCGTAAAATATATATTCTGGCCGACCGAACCAAATTTAATGTTCTCCAAGAAACAATGGCGTCAGTTAAATTACTTGGTTTTTACACGGCAGTTTGTACGGAAAAAGAAAAAAATTACGCCCGTCAAGTGTGGCGGAAATTTGCTCGTAGAAGAGCCACCGCAGATTCGAGAGAAAGGTCCTTAAAGTTTGGAAAATGTTTTTCGCAGTGTACCACCAGTCAGGCAGTGGACGAGAAAATACGAGAATGCCCGGTAAAGAAAAAAAAGGAGAGTATGAGAGATCGAGACGGAGAGAAAGGAGACAAATAATGGTTATCACAGTGAGGATGCACAAAACTTAGATGTCTGTATCTACTTTTATTACAGCACAATGTCTCGCTCCAGGAGAATTGAATTCCTGGCACACGATGCAACGTACAATTCTATACAACTTGCGAATTTACGGATAAAACGGACTGCGCGATTTACTTCATATATTTGCATAATACGTGATCGCTAAAAGCGAACTTTGGCAACGTTACCAAAATTGGCAATATTATATTTACGACGAAGCGGTTAATGCTTCGCAGGGAACAAATTTATCATTTTAAATGAACTTCGTACATTTCAAAAAGAATTTGACCCTGAATATTATTGTCCCACCATTTCATCATTTGATCTAATAATCTGATAAATACCCTTATTTGAAAAATGGTGGGTCACGATTACTTGCAAAACGCTCTACGTCTTTCTCTTTCCCTCTCTGTGTCCAGAGTTTAATATAAATACAATAGGAAAAAAACGATGAAAACGTGGAAAGAAGAAGAGAGAAAGAGATGCCAAGTAGATCGAATAATCAGGACATTGAGAGACCGAATAGTTGGCTTGCATAGTCTGGTAATTTCAGCGATGTAGGCAAAACGAAGAAAGCGTATAAATCTCGTTGTGTCTCGCGAACAGCCCTCTTGCTTTGCGTTTCAGATTTCGAGTATTCTTTTTCCTGGTCGCATAAATACGACGGGAGCAAGTGAAGATACACCTAGATAAACTCGGTCTACCCTTTCCACTGCGACTAAATTGACGTGGACGAAATGACCGAGGGTGTATCTACTGGCTCCGGAATAGTACAGGCGCTTTTTTTCCTATTCAGTCTTCGATGCTCTGCCCTTCCACTACGTATAAATGTAAAATAGGCCCTTTGGGGCACGAAACACGCTGTATGCCGGATGTTCATGCACAGACGTATATATTATACGTGTATACATGTATACCTGTATGTACTCTGCGTGAATACACCCCAACGTGTGTTTGTGGGTGTAGAGAGCATATATGTATACGACAGGCGAACAGTGTGAACGAAGCAAATATAGCGGAGATAGACATTAAGATGTCCTGGAACTAGTTTCACTTCCATTAGTGCATGGGTTAAACTCGTACAAGTACGCGAACAATTATCATAATGTTGATTGCGAATGATAAAAGCATAGAGATACTGGACAGCCGTTTCAACTTGGGAATCAAAACTTACGAGGTTTATATAGTCTCGTTCCTTAAGGAATCATCACAGTGTAAAATTTTCAAAAAATCGATTTTTTGCATTATCCAATAGTATACACGGTTATAAACGTTCTGTCAAATTTTTAGATCAAAATTCGAATTATTTCGGTCGCTACAGCCTTTCTTAACAGCCTTTTTTTTAACTTTGAACGCGTTTGTCTCGGATCGGCGTTTTTCAGAACGGTGGCCACTCTCAAAGGAAGAGTTGTCAAGCTATCCGTTTGGAATTTTAACAGAACAATCTTCACGTCATTTCTTATGTTGCTATGGAAGCTTTTTTTTAATCTTCCTAATTTTTTTACGAAAAACTTCCGAAAAAAGGCAACGTTTGATACTTTTTGTTCAAACCACTGCCACTTTTTCATATTTGACTTTTAAAAAAACCTACATAGGAACATGGCGGCTTTCCTGCAGATTAATAATCATTTTGACATTTTTGTTTCAGAGAAAATTTGCGGCCGCAATCCTGGCCACCATGGGACACCATATTTTCACACGCAATTTTCCGCAAATACAAACAATGTTAAACAATAAACGAAGAAATTGAGAAAGAATCAATTTGTATTCTTCATTGGTGCTCCAATTTGTAAAAAAAAAAATAGACTGATTAGCTTATCCTATCCACCTAAAAAAATCGCCAAAATCGGCTTTTTTCGGGCGGTCACACTGTGATGTTTCCTTAAGAGGCCAGTCCACTTTGAAAATTTCAAAAAATCGAAAGCAAGCAAGACTCGAAGAAATCGACGATGATGAGCAATCAGAAGGGATTTTGTACGGTGCAGGAATTGCCGATTGAGTTTGGGTAAGAGTTTTTCGTAGTATAAACTTCCCGTGAAAAATTTGCCGGCGCTTAAGATGCGGCCGACGCTTGGTACGATATTCAGCACCAACCACTAATACCCAGTGTTGGCCCTTTATACGGGCCAATGATTTGGCCATGATTCTGCCAGTGCTCATTTGAAGCATGGTAAACCAACGAACACCCAACCTTGGGCCAAATATCGATTACCAACTGTCAGCCAACTATCGGGTCCCAGTGTTGGCCCCGAACATGGGCCAATCGGTTGATCATGGGTTTGCCAGTCTCGAATTGAAGCTCAGCACACCATCGAAGAGCCAACGCTGGGCTAGTACTAATTAATGACCGTTGGCCAATTGTCGGAGCGAGCGCAGGCCCTGAGTCTGAGCCAATCGTGTGACCGTGGTTTTGTCAATGCTTATTTTTAGCATGGGAAACTGACAAATTGCCAATCCTGGCCCAACACTGGCTTTGAACGGTATAGTCTATACATATATACAAGAATGCTTTTCACGTATATTATTATTATTTTTTTTATTATCGCTACGTGCAATTTTCTAGGTCCTGTGGTAATAAAAACCGATAATTATTGTTATCTGAAATTCACTTTATTAGAAATAAAATTGATTTATACTAAAGTTTTGTGGTGTATTAAAAAAATGCCGAGTTATTATGATAGTATTAAGAAACGTCGAGTGTTAAAATGACGACAAAAATTCGAAGACTCTTTACAGCAGGTTAGGATCAGAGGCAACGAAACAAAGAGACAAGTAGATAGTGAAACGAATTTGGAAACATTCCACGAACAAGTGATTGTGCATAACGATGTTACTGAATCTAATAATTCTTTCGATGAGCAATCATCGAGCACAGAAACTTGTGAACCTGATCCGTTGTTGGCTAAGCATTGGGTTGTTTTGACAGCCATACACTGAGCCAACACTAGCCCGAATATTGCGCCAACAATATGAAGCCGACCTTAGCCCTTCTATGGGCCGGTGATCACGCCAACCGTCAGCTTAGTGTTGCGCCACGGTAGGACTGATCTCTCCGGCCCAACGCTGACATGTACGGTTGGCCAATAGTAGGCTTACCGGAAATCCTAACAGCTGGCCGGGTATTGGCCCAACATTGGGCTAAAGAGATCACGATCATTGGCTAACGGTTGGCGTGATCACCGGCCCATAGTAGGGCTAAGGTCGGCTTCATATTGTTGGCGCAATATTCGCGGTAGTGTTGGCCCAGTGTAGGGCTGTCAAAACAACCCAATGCTTAGCCAACAATCGATCAGATTCACAAGTTTCTGTGCTCTATGATTGCTCATCGAAAGAATTATTAGATTCACTAACATGCTGCGTGCAATTTTCTACGTCCTGAGATAATAAAAACTCATAATTCCTGTTATCTGGAATTCACTTTATTAAAGTTAAATTGATTTATACTAAAGTTTTGTGGTGTATTAAAAAAATGCCGAGTTATTATGATAGTATTAAGAAACGTCGAGTGTTAAAACGACGACAAAAATTAGAAGACTCTTTACAGCAGGTTAGGATCAGAGGCAACGAAACAAAAAGACAAGTAGATAGTGAAACAAATTTGGAAACATTCCACGAACAAGTGATTGTGCATAACGATGTTAGTGAATCTAACAATTCTTTCGATGAGCAATCATCGAGCACAGAAACATGTGAATCTGATCGATCGTTGGCTAAGCATTGGGTTGTTTTGACAGCACTACACTGGGCCAACACTAGCCCGAATATGCGCCGAATTGCGCCAACAATATGAAGCCGACCTACTATGGGCCGGTGATCACGCCAACCGTCAGCCAATGACCGTGATCTCTTTAGCCCAATGTTGGGCCAATACCCGGCCGACTGTTAAGATTTCCGGTAAGCCTACTATTGGCCAACCGTACATGCCAGCATTGGGCCGAAGAGATCACTCCTACCGTGGCGCAACACTGAACCGGTAGTGCTGCCGTTCATCGGCCAATAGTAGAATGTGATTGGCGTGACGCTGGCTCGAGGTTGGGTCGGTTGCGTCGTTTTTCACGGGTTCAAACGCGTTTTTCTCGAAACAACGTTTTCAAAATCTAGCTCCATCGTATCTCTAAAACTAATAAACCGATTTTCTTGAAATTCGAACTATATACTCGAAATGCGAACAAACATGATTCGCATCAAGATGACCTTCAATGGTTTTAACATTTTGATTGTTACTCTTTTTTTTGCGAAAAACTGCGAAAAAAACGCGATTTTTTAATACTTTTTTCGTTTTTCATCTGCCATTTTTTTATTTTTTGATAAAACTTTATATCCGAGGGTCGTTTTGTAGCTGGTGTCATATTGAATCTAATGGACTTTGATTTTTTTGTTACAGACAAGCCGTTGCCGAGTTGTGATGGAGCTACCCAGCCCACCTATGTTTGAGGCGTTACGTTAAACTATAGTTTTTGTACTTAATAATGAATAAAAATGAATAAACATTTTTTTAATGTATTTCAAGACTTTATTTATCAAGCCGAACAACTTTTACATTCATATCTTTTGTAAAATCCTTTAAAAAATCGCGAAAATAGCCTTTTTTCGTGGCTCCAAAGTGGACTGGCCCCTTTATCGCTAAGAAAATACTGTCTTTTGCAACATCGAAAATGATTAATCAACCATCATCGCACTTATAACGTAACTACGGAGTATCCGACAAAACAAATCGTAACTGATAAAAGTAAATGTTTGGAATCATGTACGATGTGAACCTAAATTAATTAATATTTTCTTCTCATAATTATGATAATCCGGTAACACAGTATGCAAAAGTACTGTGTGAGGTAGTTGCTTAAACCTTACAATGGACGAAAACAAATGTGCACACGTTTCAGTTCTGAAATAACTGAAAAAGATGGCGTTGAAGTTTGCATCATTGGAATGCAACGATTTTTTTCTTCAAATTACATCTGGCAGTTTTGAGCTACGAAAATCACGCAGAGATGTTGAAGGATTCTTATTTAGTTGTTATAAACCCGAATCTGCCTCATATGATTTTCTTCAATAGCAAAAGTAAGAAATGGAAAGAATTTCCGTTGCATTCCAATGATGCAAACTTCAACGCCATTGAAAAAGAACAGCATTGTTGCATATTATTTTAATCGCTAGCTTGTGCAGAAATTGTCGTAGGGATTCAATTCGATTTCCATACTGGTTTCCACTTATTATTTATAGGTAATCGCATTGGATCCCGATAATAAAACGGCATGCAGGTACATTCTATTCTAATCGGGATTTCCCATTGGGATCCCATGGACGAATCCAATTTGAATCCCAAACGATTCCCACATTATCGTTCAGAATCCGATAAGATTCCTGATGGATACCATCGCATTCCGTAGGTTGAATTTTCGGGACAAAGTATACAGATATACAAAATGATTGGATCTGAAAAAAGTATAAATCGCTTAAAAAGGTATATCTTGGACACTGATTTGAACCACGTCTCTGACAATCCACTGTAATTATCGTTTAGTGTTTATTTTACTGCACTTTGACATAACATCACCACACACGTACATGCTCGCGAAGAATGCCCGTCGTTATGTTACAATACGCCGAGTTTCTTCGTGTGACTTTTCACATATTTTCGATTCGTGGTAGGAATTCTCAAATGGCATTAATCGGGGAACAGTACAGGATCCAATTAGATCCCAATGAGAACTTCCTATTTGTAGTGCCCGTAACAAATTCCTATAGAGATGTGGGTGCATCTTAGGACTCTTCAACAAATTTGCGTTGAGTCCCTAACAAAAAATTCTCGAACGACATTAAGGGGCTATACCAGTGTGACACTTTCACAAAATCGATTTTTTGTTGCATTTTTCGACAGTTTATACTTTCAAGAATATCCTGTAAAAATTTCAAGGCCGTATCTCATATCATTTAATCTTGCAAAAATCGATAGTTAAATCTTTAAACGCGTTTTTCTCGAAATGGGATTTTTCAAATTTGCTGACATTGTAACTCAAAGAGCAATTATCCGATTGACTTGAAAGTTGAACTGAGTACTCTTGAATGTATTTACTCTACAATGACGTAGGATATTTTTGATTGGATGAAAATTGACGATTTGGCATTGAAAAAATGGCATTTTTCATAACTACGCCATTTTGTTAGACTTTGATATTTTTCGAAAATCCTACGTCATTGTACAGGAAATACCTTCCAGTTTAACGACATTTTTTCCTTTTTCGGTTTCAGCTACTCAATCGGCCGAAATCATGTCAGCAGTAGAGGAACGTATTTTTGGCGCCTCCGAAGGCAGCGCATAAGTCGCTTAGATCTCAATATTTTTCTATGGAAAAATTATGTAATATAGGTCAAATATAGCCAAATATATTCTTAATTTTCCGAAACATCTAATTGAGTACTTTTCTTCCAAAAAATCCCGAAAATCACCCAAATTTTCAGCGTTCACACTGGCATTGCCCCTTAATCGGGAAATAGCGTGGAATCCACGTGGACTCCAATGTGAACTCCTTACGTGCAGCAACCCCTTCAAATCTATGGTATTTGTTAGGGGCACCGCACAAAGTCCACATTGGAGTCCAAGTGGATTCCTCGCTATTTCCCAACTGACGTCGTTCGAGAATTTTTTGTCAGCGAGTCAACACAATTTTGTTAAATAGATCCAATAGGTACTGACATCTCTATAGGAATTTATTAGAGGCACCGCACGAAAAGAGTGCTCATTGGGATCTATTTGGATCCTGCACTGTTTCCTGTTTAATGCTATTTAAGAATTCTTACCAGGGATGTGGCAGGATCTGGGGACTTTCCAAAAAAGCTGCCCGGGAGCTCGTTTCATATGTCGGTACTATATGTTAATATAAATAATACATGCTAATTAAAATTTCAGAAAACAGGCTGTGCAGATACTTTTTTCACCCACTGTATGTGTATATGAGTGCATATTGCGTTATTCAAAAGAATCAATTTGGGCTCCGCCAACTTTTTCATTGTAAACTTTCTTACATGTTTGGCATCGAAAAAATTTCGATTAGGCCATTATGAAATGGTCTTCTCTTGGATCGCTTTATTTTTCTTTGCAATCTTCCTACGCTCTGTTTGAAGAATATATATGAATATTCTTTATCATCTAGAGGAGCCGGAAAAAGCTTCCGGCTTTCCATTTCCGTTTCTACCTCAAATATTTACGCTACCGGGAGCTGCTCGAGTACCCTGGGAAAAAGCGTTACGCCCCGCGAGCCACAGTAGACGTACGTCAGTAAGCATTTTTACCATTTTTTTGCGCCTCATCCACGCACACACGGATATACATTAAAAGTATATCCATGCGTATGCACGAATCGTGAACGTCATATTGAACATGAGCGCTCAAAGTGATGTATCGTTATTAGGGTGGAAACACATAAAGTACACCTAATCGGATCGTGATAAAAATAATAGGTCTGTGCAAACAAGCACTTTTAATATATCAAGATAGAAAGAGACTCTCGAAAGGCCGCAGAAGGCAGACTCGTGGGACAAAAAATCTATTTTCTCGTTTCGAAACTAACAATTTTCTTTCAAGTTGTCATTTTTTTTGTATGGAACGTTCTTCCTTCGTATCTTGCGAGTTTCGCGATTATATCGACCGAACGATTGAACGACGAGGTTCCGAATGGCGAAGCAAAAGTCCCTTAAGTCCAGGCCCGGAAGATGACGAGTACGGAAGCGCTCAAACGATGATGCGCTCTTATTCCACTCTGCAAATTCACTCAAAAGCATGTAGGTATGTGTACTTGCACGCACATGCAGACACAGTCGCTGGACCATATATCATGATGAGATGAATGTACTAGGCCGAGGTACGGACGCTTCTCAACGGGCCAAAGTGAACAGATATCCCGAGTACCCTTAGAAATTGGATAAAGGCAAGTCGAGCGAGGTCGGAGGTCGAGCTGACCGGGGGTCGGGCTGTTCCCTCATACCCTCCCGTATTTCTCAGCCAAGCAGCATCCAACTCTCATTCCCTTGTTGTTTTTTTTTGTCTTTTAGAATTTTCGTTGGGGATATATGGCATGGTCGGATAGAGAGACACGAGCGCGCGTACGAAAAGCGATTGAAGCACGTCCAGTGGATAAGCAGGCCGAGAGCGCATGTTTTTTCTTTCTTTTTGTTTTGTATTTAATATCACGTGGATGCTATGATGCCCATTTGTCCGTACTTGTGTGATGTCGTAATATTATTCCGCGATTTCTGCCATTGCCAGTTTGTTCGTTCATTCATCGATGCAGACGGTATTCATTTATGATTAGCCCTAAGCCCCCAATTCTGCCGTTTCCCAGCTGTATTGGGAAGTACGAAGTTTTTACCCCGAGGGGCTTGGCTGAAAGGGCATATGGGAATCGATTTATCATTGAGTGCGGAATGATTTTCGGGATTTCACATGTTCCCAGAGCCAGAATACTCAATGGGAAAGAAATGCACTCGATGGGTCACTGCTTCATTGAGCGGAAATTATCGGTCGCCCGCACATGGCAGTAATATGAGCAGAAATTCATTATACATTCAAAGCGCTGTGACCCTCACTCAGTCGGTAACCAAACCTGCAATCGACTATTTTCGAACATTTTTTTCGACTGTGTTTTATAGAAAAGATCTAAGTTTTATACCCTGCGCCGTTTTTGATTCTTCAGGCTTTTTTTGTTCTAAAAACTTGATTCACTTTTGAATATAGTTGGTTCTAACATTTGTTGATGAGGTGAAGCTTGAATGTGAATTTTCCTCCGCGTTCAGAGGACCAAAACGGAATTAATTTTCGTTTAAACTAGCTATGCGTTTAATTGTTTACAAGACCGAAAATGAATATGAAACTTTTTTCTTTGAAGGGTGTTTGTTATAAAATTATAACATGAGAAGATGACTCGGGATTCATTCCCAGGACAATAACATCAGCGCTTCAATGCAATGAGGCAAACTGTGTATGTCAACTCTCGTTCCGTAACGATATTTCGAAAAACGTTGGAGGCAACGTTTTTCGAGATATCGTTACAGAACCGGATTTGACATACACAGTTTCGATATCTCTATCATCTTGAAATGTATACAGTTGTCGTGAAGTACTATGGCACACCAATTATGCTTGATATTTGATTTTTTTAAACTGTTTTCACAATTTTATTTCAACAAATAACTAGAATTTTCGCGAATTTTTCATGATCTGGACGTCACTATGTTAATTGTGCTTTCATTTTTTATTTTTCCAATAAATTAACAAAGGGAAGCCTAAAAAGAAAATCCCTGGGATTTCCCAAAATCTTCATCCGTTCGACTGGAATCACGATAAAACTTTACATAGTTTGCTCCCTTACGATAAAGTGCCGATACCATTGACCTGGGAAAACACCCTGAAAAATGTTCTCATCTCATAACGTTACAACAAATATCTCTGAAGAGAAAAAAAGGTTCAATATTTATTCGCGGCATCGTTATAAAACATAAAATGCGAGGCAATCTTTGAAATTTCATCCCTCCCCAGTACCCTCAAGGGCAGAGACGAATTTCGCGATTCTACATATACGCGAAAGAAAAACAGCTCCTAATGAGATATAAATTTTTAAGAATATTTCACTGATAAAATCCGAAAAGGGGATCTCGACGGCGACAAAGCTTGACGATCATGTTCCACTGAGCCTAGAAATCCACTGTATTATTCAGCAGTACCTTAAGCTGGGGACAACGAAGAAGGATCTGACAGCAAAGCAGGGCGTGCGTCGCGGATGTGTGTGTGTGTGTGTATATATATATATATATATATATATATATATATATATATATATATATATATATATCTACAGGGTGTCGCAGAACTAAATGCGTTTCCTGAAATGGGTGGTTGGGGGCGAAATTCTGAGTCGATTGATATAAGCATGTGTGGGTATCAGATCAACCCCTGAATTATTATTAATTTTTAAAGGCGGGCCAATCAGGTGCGCCCGATGAGCCACCGTACGTCGGTGAGCGATACGCGCGTGTAGTGCTGCCTGTGGGTGCGGTCCTCCCATCAGGCGCTCCTGATTGGCCCGCCTTAAAAAATTAATAATAATTCACGGGTTGATCTGAGACCCATACATGCTTATATCAATCGACTCAGAATCTCACCTACAACCCCCTGTTTCAGGGAACGCATTCAGTTCTGGGACACCCTGTATATAGGTGGTCACATGACTTCCAAAAGGCCGCGTTCTCGTACCATCCTCGGCAATTAGTGTATTCTCTAAGTGGCAGGGGTCATTAGGTTCTTGGCTCTATTCTCTACATTAACGCGTTATTCTATCTGTCTTTCTCCCTCTCGCTATATCCCAGATTTTAGGCGCAAGACGTCTACGTAACAACTGGGGGCGGTTTTACATACCCGCGCGCACATTGGAGGAATTGTCGTCGAGTTTGAATAGTTCTTTGGAAGCACACGCGTAGCCTCGGTGCTTTTGCCTTTAGACCTGAAAGTCGAAGTCACCCCCTCTGTATACGAGGTGACGGGAGGAACCACCAAACATTTTCCCTAAACCTCTGCCTCTCCATATCTATTTACTTCTCTCTCTCGGTCTGTCTCTCTCTCTCCCTTTCTCTCTGTCTTCCTCTTTCTCAATGGCTGTCTAAAGTTTAAAGTCATAATACTCATTGTGCCTGGGCGGTCGTTAGCGAGGAAGTTAGCCATAACCCCTACCTCGACATTTCCAACACTAGCCGACTACTGGAAATACCTTAAAGCTTTCCAGTTTCCCTGCTTCTCGTATCTTCCCTCTCGACGATGGAGTTAGAAATTTCCATGTCTTGTCAGGTCCGAGAGTTTCCTCAAGACCCGTCCGGCTTGGGGATGGGTCGACGGAGAGAGAAGCAAAGGGGCATAAGTAGAAACGGTATTGGATGTAGAGAAGGAAGAAGCGAAGATCCTTTTGAATGGGATTTGCTGAATGCGAGAGCTCGAGTTTGGAAATGAAACGTCAACGGTTGTACTTTGTACCTACCTGCTTTTTCTCAAGTTTCGGGAGAATACTATTGGGATCTTGAATAAGTTCGCGCCGTTTTTTTTTCGTGAATATTAATGCTTTATTTTTTTAATCAGTCTCTAATGCTCTCAAATGAGGTTGAAATTTGCATCGTTGGAACGCAACGACGATTAATATTTTGGAATTTCTTTTATATGTTTTGGTAAATTTTAGCTACAAAAATCCCTCAACCATTTTTTAAGATATTTGTTCAGCGATTTACAATATAAATCTATGAAAAAGGGATCTACTATAATGATAAAAATGTGGAAAAAAATGCAGAAAAGAACTTTCGTTGGGTTTCAACGTTGCAAACTTCCACACTACGCTTTCAAACGGTTCGAAACTGTTGTGTGATCAACCCCTAATGATTCCGCAGTTCACGAATTTGAATTTTGCAAAAATCTTGATTACAACAATGGTAAATTGCAAAAACGTATAAACATCGATATTTCGGGTTGTAATCAAGATATTGCGACATTTGTTTTTAATTTCTCGTCTTACAAAAAACGCATCGGAATCTTCAAGAATATTTTTTAAATATTTACATAATTTAAGGAGTTATTTCCATTTGTTTATAAGCAAAAATTCAAAATCGTCGAAAAACGGTGTTTTTCTAACGAAAATGTTAATTTTTTTTCTCGAGCATGTACATGATGAAACGAAGCGCCTCAATTTGTTCTACTCTGTGAGCCTTCCTCGGACATGGGAATTGGAAAACTCCGGATTTTCGTAAATAGGAGATTGTTGCTTAACTATACAACGTGGATCAATAAATCTTGCACGTTTCTCTTGTGGAGGGTTTTCCTTAGGTGATGGATGAGTTTTGAAATTATATGTTGATAAAAGACCGATAACGGATGCAAAAAGCAAATGAGATATTTTTTTCCGATTGCAATAAGCTGTTTAACAATGTTAGCTCATGTTTGCATAGGACCCATTTTAAAGAGGACATTATGGCGCACAACTTTTGTAAGAAGCGTTTTCCGATAAAACGCATACCAAAAAAACAAACTAAAAATGATCGACTCTCTAATTTTTAATCATTTTTAATTGCTAAAAAACAAATAGGATTTTTACGAAAACTTGAGGGCATGTTTCTATAGATCCAACTGGGCGTTTGGCATGAGTTTTTATGAACTAATGCCTCCAATTCAACACATCAAAATAATTATTTTTGAAGCTTCTAAACCAAACACTGCATGTTATTTCCGACAGAGCATGATCGTCGTAAGTCTCAACTAGAATTCCGCGAGATTCAGCTGCATATTTCTTTTTAATAAAGTAGTGCAGTAAGATTCCCCGCAAATACTCTTTCTTTAGCACAAAGTTTGACATGTTTAACATTATGAAAAAAAAGTTTTTTACACTTTGGCGAAATGACATACACTGAATTTCAAGCTTGCTTATAGCACTTCTTCGTAGATGCGTTACCATCTTAAACTACGCGCACGTAGTTCTGGTAACGCCACCTGTTGGAAAACAGCGAGAACTTATTCAACGTCCTAATATGATATTCTTATTTTCAAAGTGTCAATCTCCGTTTTTAAGCTTCGGGCCGTCACCCCGCCTATCTCTTTTCGGCGTTAGCACTCGATACTTTGACATCGCGTAATTGCAAAATTGACGCAACGCCGCCGATGCAAAAACTATACCATCACGAATCGTTCCCCCCGGGGGATGATACTTTTGAAACGCATGTCTTTGCTAATTCCGCATATAGTAGAAAGAAAAATGGCAATTGCACGTGAAACGTAGGGCGATCTACACGCGAGATTTCAGGCCCGCTGGGCAGGTAAGTAGCATGAAAAGAGTTGCTCGTCCAGCGAAGCTTCTTCCGTATTTATGTTCTACCCATTACATTATTATACATTACGTATATACGTATATATTTATATGCACACGTTCGGGTCTACGTGCATCTGTGAGTGTGTGAGATTAATATATATATACGAACTATGTACAAGACTCAAAAGGGGCCCTTGCAATCCAAACTGGATACCTCGGATCTCGTCACGCTCTTGACTATTATAATATCCGATGCGCAACGTAATCTTTCACCAAACGTAAACAAAGTGCTGTCACATCCGACAAACGAGGCGTGATATCTTTTAGTGCGTTATTACGGACGGCAATTTACCTCGCAACGATGCAATTATCAATAATTATTCAGTGCGAGTGATGATTTCAGCCTTCCTTGTCCGAGGTAGGAGCTCGATATAATAGCTTTTTACTGATGCGAAGAACCTTTTTAAATAAAATAACGAATCAAGCTTCGAGGCATCTGTAGTCGACGTTTCTTATACATGTTGAATACAATTATTATAAATTGATTAATTATTTAAATTAAATTAAAAATAAAATTATCCATATTTAATTTTCCAAGTAAAAACGATAGGAAAGTGAGAATTAACATTGATGGAATTACAAGGAGAGAATCGAGAGCACGCATCGATGATTCGAATATCGAAGCAAATTATATGAAGGCGAATTCTTTAGGGCTTTGTCAGTAGTAAAGTCGTGTACAGGTGTTGAGTTTGCGGAAATATGGAACACTTTTTTCTCACCCTTCGGATATATATATATATATATACACGAGCTTGAAGAAAAATCTTACATAGCAACTGTGAAATAAAAAAAGCAATTCTGCCTCCTTTTCAATATCTCTCGCAAGACATTTTCACCCGGTCAGCTTTCGCATTATTAGAAAAGTACAGAATTATCACTTCTTCTTCGATATTGTGCCCGGCCGTTTCGCAAGTCGCGTCTGCAAGAATGGGGAAAAGTAGAAAAAAGAAAGCGTGACGATAAAGTTCAGACGGATATAACTTGGTCTGACACAAAAAGTCTCACAACCCACACCCACATACGTGTATGTACACCGAAGTGAAGTCTCCGTACATTCTTCATGTGTTATATATTATCACTACAGATTCGAGCAAATTGCCCGTCTGGCTATGGACACATACACACATGCATACACACATGCATACACCAGCACACGCGTATATATGTGCATGGACAATTTCCTGCAACTGCTGACATCTGCACGAAGAAATGAACGTCTTCTGTTGCGGTACCTGTGGTACAGAACACCACCTTGTAAGATCCAAGATTCCCGCTGTGTATATCCTGGAGACATTGCCAGGTATCAAAATTCGCGAGAGATATACATGCACACATTATAGTAGGTGAATTGCACGGGCGGATGCTGTCAATTACGGTCCCTGTGAGGAACAAAAGTAATGATGGACGCGACCTTGAAGTTTATGCGGTTTAATCGTATCTATATTTATGTGGATACGCATGTGTTTCCGAAGAAGGTTCGCAGCACCTTCTATTCAACTGTATACCTCCTATATAGGTATATATATATATAATATGCACACGAAACGTTCTCGCAAGTAATTCGCCTGGAACCACCGTGGCATCAGCACCAACTTTGTCCTAGTGGTGGGGTCAAAGGTGCCCACTACCACTATAATTTATGTGCGAAACCGCAATCCCGATAATCGCGTCCGACTATGTATTATGTATAAATGCACGTGACGTCCGTCTCCGCATGTATATACTTATATACGTATACGCGGGGCACAATACGGTGTGATACCGGTACAAACGTCCCACGAAGCTCTGCACCCCACCTGATGATTCATGGCTTTTAATAGGTCGCGGATATTCCGCTACCGTGTGTATAGTTATAACGCGACGGGTATACTCCGACGCTCTGTGACTTTGCTGGCAAAAACCTTTGCAGGCCGCGACCACTAAATGCCCATAATTCCCATGAAAAATGGTTGAAAGTAATTTTTTAATAAAACTTTCGTAGATAATTATATATCGCGGTATGCGTACTTTTTTTGTTCGTCAAGTAAATATGAAGCATTGTGGAGGATCTTTTTGAAAGATGCCATGAAAAAATTTACAAAAGGCCCAGCACTCGGCCAGTGAAGTGCCAACTATAGTCGACGCTTGGGCGACGGTTGGAGAAAATCCGAAATGTTACATGGGTCATACAGTTGGCAAACAGCGTCAGCCTAGCGTTGGTGCTGACCTGGACCAGTGTCGGCCAAGTGTCGGTGCCAAGGCTGGCGCATCAAAGGTTCGGTGCAGTTTAAGGCCAATGTTGGCCCAAGGTTCGTTGTCGGTGATGCGCCAATGTTCAATTTAAGCATGGGTTACTCATCGTTCAACAAAACCGGCCGAACGT
This sequence comes from Ophion slaviceki, assembly GCA_944452715.1. Classification (NCBI taxonomy): domain Eukaryota; kingdom Metazoa; phylum Arthropoda; class Insecta; order Hymenoptera; family Ichneumonidae; genus Ophion; species Ophion slaviceki. The sequence goes on from OX101784.1 coordinate 33,380,105, forward strand.
TGGCCTTATGGTTGGGTACCATCGGTTGGGTCCCGATTGCCATCCCGAGCGTTGGTTTCATTGTAAGCGTCGGCAATTTTTTCACGGGATATCGATGATGCAGGTGCACCAACTAACATATGTCACAAACCTGCCGCGTTCTCTTCGCCTGCAATTGTCACGATTTTTCCGCAATATCCGAATCGATCTTTAATTCGTTTAAGGGGGTATCCCTCTGTGGAAATTTGAAGAATCCGTTTTTGGCATGTTGTTATGGTGGGAAATTTCAAGAATATTTTAAGACCAACCGGACCGTGAAATTCTAAAAATTGACGAAGTTACACCTATTTTAGTGGAACAGTGTGCGTTGGGTTCACCGCGATCCGTCGAGTTTGAACGCGATTATCTCGAAACTACGTATATTGACACGGCGGGATTGATATCTTGAGTAACTTTCACACTATTGACTTGAATTTAGACAGTTCGCGATCAAACAATAGTCATTTTCGGTTCATGATCGCATTTTTTAATTGGATGAACTATTTGTTAATAACAATGACTTCAGCATGCTGTTTTTCAAGAAAAAAATGAGGTTTTCTTTGGAGAAGCTGTAATTTTTCGTATTTTTCGGGATTTCAAAAGTGGGTCGTGAACTCACAACCAGTTGGATCTGTGAACTCACAGCCAGACATTTTTTGTTTTCGTTTCAAATTACATTTGAGCCTGGTAGAGATCCCGCCATTTCGGGCCTCGCCGCTGGAGGACTGTAACGCCAACTGCAGCACCACGAATCCTTGGAAAGATTTTCTTCCGAAAAAATTACGTTGTAACCACAAACATGTGTACAACATGCTGGGAAAAAATTAATGTATTCCAACGAATGTGTTACTATAAAAAAAAATCATCATTTCGCCCCTTCAAATTGGGCTCCCAGAGAGGGATACCCCGTTAACACTTTTTGAGACTTATTTTGGCCGCACGATCGCGCCACAGCGTCGGGAGATTTTGAAAAGTCGGGGCCGGGTTGAAATTCCGAACTTTGAATGCTCCGACGGTTTAAAATTCCAAATTTTGATGTTCCGAAATTCAAGATGGGGCCGGGTTGAAATTCCGAACCTTGATAGATCAGAACGCTCAAAACTCCGAAAGAATACTACCCCGAAAGATCAGAACTCCGAAAGAATTTTACACGAAAGACCAAAACTCCGAAAATTTGAACATCGTCAAAATAACTCGGCTATAGAAGTTTTTAAAGTTTCAAAATTTTCAATAAATCGACGAATTATAAAAAAAAAACATTATTTATCAACAAGTGATTTCCCGTCAATTTTGAAATTTGTCTAGACAATGTTATACGTTCTACATAATTTACAGTCAACTGTGTAAACTTTCGCTGGCATGATCTTGACATGGGGACTGGGTCGAAATTCCGAACTTTGAATGCGCCGATGGTTTAAAATTCCTAATTTTAAAGTTCCGAAATGACAAGGTTCGTCAAGATCATGCCAGCGTAAGTCTATACAGTTGGCTGTAAATGATGCAGAATGTATAACGTTGTCTAGACTAATTTCAAAATTGACGTAAAATCACTTCTCATTTTAAACACATCTTGAAATAATTCGTCGATTTAATGAACATTTAGAAATTAAACAAATTTCCATAGCCGAATTATCTTGACGGTGTTCAGATTTTGGTAGTTTTGACCTTTCGGGTAAAATACTTTCGGAGTTTTGGTCTTTCGGGGTAGTATTCTTCCGGAGTTTTGAGCGTTCTGATCATTCGAAGTTCGGAATTTCAACCCGGCCCCAAAAAGTCAACATTTCGATTCACTGTATTCGAAACGCGTTCGCCTCCCACCGACTACCACCGACTCAACAGACGTCACAAACTTTACCGTTTTTTGCCGCCTATACTGCCGTCATATGGAAAAAGGCGGCATCTTCCAAAAAATCGAAAATGCGTTTTACTATACTATACTAAATTTTCTACTGATTCCAACGGTCCCAAAAACGCATTTTCGATTTTTTTGTAGATGTCGCCTTCTTCCATATTACGGCAGTATATTCGGCCCGACTTTTGCACAACGGCAGAATCGGTTCTCGATGAATGAATCATTTATCCAGACTCAAATTTTCTGCACGATTGAGTTGAAGTCTCGGCATATTGTAGGAAATCAATATTTCGTTTCATCGATTTATCGTATCGTCTACCGCCGATCTTTCATAAACAAATATTGTCCAACAAAGGCCTCGCCGTTTTTTTTGCTCTTAGTAGAAACGAGAAATTGATTAGCGAACAGGTTACCGGGTCGTCAACTCAGTTTGCCCCTGGGCCATATTTTTTTTCGTCCTTTATTATCCGGTGGTGCGACGCCACGAGGATACTCGAGTTTGCCGATCGGCGAACAAAAGACTGGCGCGAGGAGAGCCAGCGAGTACGAGGGAGTAATGGAAAAGCGGAAGCGTTGAAGGCTAGGAAAACTTGGGCCGATTGCAAATGAAACCGGCTAGAGAGAGAGAGAGTCGAGGATGGCTGTGGTATTGGCGGCGAGGGGAAGGGAAGAAAGAGAACGAAAAAACGGCAAAGAAAGAACGTGCGGCACACAGCTCGGCGCTGTCGGTAGCAAGCACTTCGAGTAAAGGCGTGATTAACCCCAGGCTTGGTTCGCGCGAGAACCACGAATTCTCTTCTCACTTGCACTCGGTCTCTTTTCGTGATAGTGGCGGTACTGGTGCCGGTTCTGCTACTGCTCCTGCCGTTTTCTTCCCTCCCACCTCGTTTTCCCGCTTTTGCTCCTCGTACCGGCAGCAAAACTCGACTTTCCCTCGGAAAACCTTGAGAATGGGCAAATACTATCCACGCCGCGGTAAAAGAACGAGCAAGAGGGGCAAACATGAAAAGTAAGACGGAAAAAGAGAGAAAACCTTCGTCTTTCTTTCGTCGTCATTCACCTTTGTTCTTTGCTATCTTCGTCGTATGCTTGAGTTTGCAAAAAGGAAGGAATATCTGTAGAAGGAGAGTGCGAAAGCGAGAAAGAGAAAGAGAGGAAACTCTGGAGCAGTGTAGCTTTGGGAAACTTTATATGGACCAGTATGCAGTAATAAAGAATATCCTCTAACGCCACGATCTACTGTTCCCTCTCCTTCGTACCCTCCTTTCCTCCGTCTCTTTCTATTCGACTAGCCATCCCACCCTCTCACTCTGACCCTCTCTTTCTTCTTTACCTACATCCTACGCTTTTTTTTCCATCGTTAACTTTCGTTCTCTTTTGCTCTCTCAAGTATCCCTCCTTTCTACCTTTTTTCTTCCACCCGGTCGACGCGCGCCGTGCATTATCGTGCGAAATTAAATGTTGCCAACGACGGCAACCCGAGTGCGCAAAAGCGCTCTCCAGTGCCACAGAAAGTGAGGTCATTTTACAATATAAAAGGTTCGTCGGAGGAAAAAAGCTTTGCACTCTCGAAATGTATATATATATATATATACGTGCGTGCGTATGTGTGTGGGTGCTTGTGAAATGTCTAGCGATGATGAATCAAGTCGCGCGTAACGAGAGATAATCAATAGTTGATCCGAGTATACATACAAGAACAGTTCGATCCTCACTTTTATATTCATGGAAAAATTCTTCACACGCTTTGTAGATTCAAGACGCGGGATTTTCATAATAATCAATAATAGTAATGTCATTAATCGTAATGAGAATCTGAGCATTCTATAATCATGAGATATAAATTTAATCCCAAACTTGTCGCGTCTGATTGTTTAAATAGAAATATAATTATTTGAACGCGGATTTCGGAAGCGTTGGAGCAGTATTGGTATCTGAAAATTTAAAAATATATCTTTGTTTTTTTGTTTATTTTTATTATTCTCCCGACCTTTTTAAACATGTCTGTGAAAACTGTGTAATGCGATACTCATAAAATTAGTCGAGTTATATAAATTATAAGGAGTACACGCTCAGGGAGCGCAACTTTGAACGCGTTTTTCTCGAAACTGTGCTTTTCAAATCGGCAACCGCGGCAAATCTATAACCAATTGGCCGTTTGAGCTCGGATTTGGCATACACTCCCAGTGGACCGTTCTTCAACGTTAATAGTAGAATTGAGTTAAAATCATTTTATTTTAGAAGATACATAACCTGTAGAATGGTCGGAAAAAATTGATAATCAAAGTTGAGCATGCCGCCATTACGTGAGTTTTTTTTTGCTGAATGTGGTACTCGACATCACAACACTTATACTGATTAAGAATATGTTTGGTTTCTTTCGGATTCATACAACCTCCACAACACTGGTCGCCAATTGGAAACGTTTTCCACGCACCATTGTAAGCAAACGTGCAAACGTTGATGATAATAAATTACTTTTTGGAGTTTTTAAATTCCTAAATATTCTTGAAGGATCAATAATAAACATGTGTATTTTTTTATAGTTATTCCATTGTAAAAATCGCCTCGAAAACGGCGCTCTAGACAACAATACTGCTTTAAGCTCATCAAATGGTCCGAAAAGTTGTGTTGTACAATGTTGCATTAGAATTATATTGCTTTTCATTGAAATATATCGTTAATAATATTCATTTGGATCGACAAATCCTGTAACTATCGATCGAAAAGCATTTTCCATACAGACGCCTGTATATGTACACACACACACACACTACCGGCGAAACGTTTCCGGACAAGAATTTCAAATAGTTCCGGAACGATTTTTTATGCCATTTTGCCGATGATTGACATAAATGAATTTAATAAACGGCATTTTAAAGGGGAGGAATTCACCATCATTCCGTTTTTAAAATAATTTTTTACTATTTTTTCACGACTTCCCTTTCACAATTTCCCTTTCTCGAAAACCGACCATTTTTCGCCTTTTTTGTTCCTTTTCGCCTTTTTTTGTTCAATTTTGTTTTTTTTTTAACGCTTCGTACGGTTTTTTTCTAAAGATATTTTGATTTTTTTAAGAAAAAAGAGACAACTTGAAGAATATCGTGTAACGCGCAAACGACACGGATTCAGGGAAAACTGCAAGACAGTAAAAAGTTGAATCGATTTCGTTGAGTCGGCGAGAATTTTTTCGAATATTTTTTCACCTGTTTTCATTAAAAAATCAGATGATTCAATTACCGTAACTCGAGAACTAAGGGGTTTGTGGTAAAATTTGAAGAGAAGAAAAAATTGTATTTTTCTTCTTTCAACGCAATATAATTATTTCAGATTTTTTTTTCGACATTTTTTTCCTCGTTAAAATTTTATAGTTTTCTAGTGATGTCAATCGATTGATTTCAACCAATTCTATTGCGTTGAAATCAGAAAAATACAATTTTTTCCTCTCTTGAAATTTTACCACAAATTCCTTAGTTCTCGAGTTACGGTAATTAAATCATCTGATTGTGTACCGAAAAGAGGTGGAAAAAAAAATTCGAAAAAAAATCTGAAAAAATTCTCGCGAACTCAACGAAAACCGATTTAACTTTTTACTATCTTAAGGTTTTCCTTGAATCCTTGTCGTTTTCGCGTTGAACGTTACTGTGCAAATTGTCTCTTTGAAAAAAAAAATAAAAAATCGTTGCAAAAAATTGAAGCTTGAGCTTCCTCTTTTATAGTTCCGGCCAAAGAAATGCATGAAAAAAAAATTGTCTGTAAACAGCGTCCACCAAAAGAGAAACAAAAACAGGCGAAAAATTGTCGTTTTCGAAAAATACTAAAATTTATTTTAAAAAAACGTAATGAAGGTGAATTCCTGCCGTTTAAAATGCCGTTTATTAAATTCATTCATGTCAACTATCGGCGAAAGGGCATACAAAATCGTTCCGGAACTTTTTAAAAATTTTGTCCGTAAAATTTTAGCCGGTAGTATATATATATATATACACATAATATTACTTAAATAGCTGAGCGAGTTAAACGCGATGGTTGGCAGGAATTATAATCCATGAAACTTGAGAATGTGCTGAGTGTGCGTATGCTTATCGCGTGTTACTATTATCAATTGGATTAAAGAGCATCGCGCTTTCTCCTGGCTCAATAAATTCATATATTTGCGTTATCCGCAATACGCAATGGTAATTACTGAACGATCGCTCCGCATCGCATTAATATTCTGATGATCAAGTACACCGTGTTTCGTTGTATTAGCGGAGGAACGAGGAATCCTGCAGATAACATTAGTCTCGATAATAAATGGGTATTATCATGTAATAAGTGCTTGTTATACACATTAAAGGTTGTTATATACACATTCGCTAGTAAATCATGAACCTCGGGGAACACAGATCCATCATAATCAATAAAAATCTAAGTCATGGATAATTAATCGATTTGTTTGAGATACATTGCTCTGGCGAAATCGGTAGAACATTTTTTGAGTTAACATATATATCCCTAGGACCTCACGCAGGGGTGCTCCCAGCCCCAGGGAATTTTTATGACCCTGGTTTGTCGAAAGTTTTGAAGGGGGGGTCTGGACTTTGTTCGCATTAGGAATGGCGTTTGTTTAGTGAGAAATAGTGGCCCAACAGCCGCTAGTTATTGCTCTAACGTTACTTTATACGGACTATAGAGGTTTGGGTATACATAACCGCAGTGTGAAATCGAAAAATTGTAAGTGTTTAGAAAATTGAATATCAATGTAAGTACCTAATTATTTTCATCAGTTCGTGTAATTTGTCGTTCAAAATCATATAATATATCTTGTTTACTTTATTTTTATAGTATTTTCGAAACATTTTGTAGGTGTGAAGTTATGGAGACGAGGTCTCGGATAAGAAGGGCAAATGATATCAAACTGCCAAATGATTAGTCGAGTGACTTGGGAGATGACGAAGAAGAATTGGAGGGATGCGATTCCGATGCATTGGATAATCAGCAGACTTCGAGCGATGATGATAACTCAGATGACGAACTCGAGCACGAGGTTAAAGGAGCCAAAAAAAACACGAAGAACCTCCCCAAATGCAATTGCTAAAAAGTCTACGTCTATGGATGGGAAAAATGCATACATTTCATTTTCGCCAAACTCAAATAATACTCTTAGTTTTACTTGATTATTATTAGAGATAGTTTTGGACATCGATTTTTCTACCCAGCCATCTTCATATATCGTTGAGTTTACTCTCGATAAACAAGTGCTTATTGACCTCTCACTGAGGTAAGAAACAAAATACCTTTGCCCGAGATGGACGGAACTGCGATAAGCAGACCATAGATCGATGCAATGATCTATGTGGAAAAGAAGTCCAATAATTGTTTCTACTTTAAAAAGTGTGTGTGTGTGTGTGCGTGTGTGTTTCTAAATAAAATGAATGAACGATATCCCAAGATATACTGATTCGATATACAGGGTGTCCCATTTTAATCTTACACCTGAATTTTCTCGAAAAATATTGCTCGGACGAAATATTGTGTGGAACAAAACTTCTAGGGATTGAAGGGGGACGTTTGCAAAAAATTTATTTGAGGAGCCAAAATTTAAAATGGCGGCGTTACAAAGGCTGACATGTTTTTTTCAAACGGAAACATAACTTTTTTTATTGCCAAAAAATTTGTCAGCTGAAAACTAAAAACTTTTGTTGAAAAAATTTTTTGATAAAGTTCATAGTTTTCAATTGAGAACATCATTTTCAATTATTTCAGATGTATCCAGGATTTGTGTGTGTGTGTGTGTGTGTGTGTGTGTGTGTGTGTGTGTGTGTGTGTGTGTGTGTGTTTTTCTACCCATCGTGATCAAAGTTCGTAAAGGATTTAAAGAAACACGTTTTTGGGCCTGAAAATGGCACAAACGCTATTAAAATGGAAAAAAACTATTTTTCATCGATTTTCCTCCAAAATTTTCTCATGAAATATCGTCCAGAGACCTCGCAGAGACCTAATCCTTGTGAGTGTTCCATACACACACACACACACACATACACGCACGCGCGCCCACACACACACACACACACACACACACACACACACACACACACACACACACACACACACACACACACACACACACACACACACACACACAAATCCTGGATACATCTGAAATAATTGAAAATGATGTTCTCACTTGAAAACTATGAACTTTATCAAAAAATTTTTTCAACAAAAGTTTTTAGTTTTCAGCTGACAAATTTTTTGGCAATAAAAAAAGTTATGTTTCCGTTTGAAAAAAAAACATGTCAGCCTTTGTAACGACGCCATTTTGAATTTTGGCTCCTCAAATAAATTTTTTTCAAACGTCCCCCTTCAATCCCTAGAAGTTTTGTTGCACACAATAGTTCGTCCGAGCAATATTTTTCGAGAAAATTCAGGTGTAAGATTAAAATGAGACACCCTGTATATATATATATATTAGGGTGGCACAATTTTCAGCTCTATTTTGTTTCTTTTTCTCACCATCCAAATGTTTTCTTTAAAGAAAAAAATAATTGCCACGGAAGCTGCGAGCGGTCAAAAAATATTTAGAGGTCGCATCAACCCTCCTAAAAATTTTCGTAACAAAATTGTTTTGTTTTCGTCCACTTCTCACCCATGTGTTTGACGCTTTGTAATTTGAAAATTAACCTCACGAAAGCTCTAGCCGACCAATGAATATTTATTGGTCGCTCAAGGTTGTAGAAATTCAGAATTTCCGCAAAAAAAATCTCGCATGCATTATAATTCCTTGTTGCATGAAAACAAAATAAACAGCAAAGTGCTACTTTTTCTGAACAATTTATTATAATAATTTGTAACAAACACCAATTAGACGATATGTGTTATTGCGTATTATTGTATTATGGCGTCGCTCGTCACAGAGTACACCTACGATTGGTCCGCAGTTTCACTAACGAGACCAACTGTGGGACCCATTATGATGCGTGGAAAACAGCTGCTATTTCGGTTTCACGAATAAAACGACCTGTAATTTTATTTACGGACAAGAGCTTTCAATAATTATTAAATTCGAACAAAGATTATAATTCTTGGGTTAGAAGTGTGAAGTAAATTTGAAAACATATTTCTAAAGGACAAAAAAATTAATTGTTTCGAAAGTTTTACAAAGCGTCAAATTTATGAGTGAGAGGAATAAAAAGAAATTGGCGAAAATTGGGAATTTCGAAGGTCTTGAGCGACCACTAAATATTCATTGGCCGGCTAGCTTTCCCGAGGTTAATTAAAAAATTATAAAGCGTAAAATTCATGGGTGAGAAGTGGACGAAAAAAAATCGAATTTTTAATGAAAATTTGAATTTTTGGGACGTTTGAGCGACCCTAAATATTTTTTAACCGCCCGCAGCTTTCGCAACAAGTGATTTTATTTTTCCTTCAAGAAGATAATTGGATGATGAGAAAAAGGAAAAAAAAAACAGAGCTCAAAATTGTGCCACCTCATATATATATATATATATGAGGGTAAATCGAAAAGTTCTTGGAATCACTATAAAAATATAAGAAAATTCAAACAAAGATATTTTATTTTTCTACTTCTATTCATTCAGAATACCGCGGTTCCAACTTTCTTATTGCTTCTTGAAGAAAAAAAAAAATTTCCTTGACGCTCAACCCATACAAACCCAAACAAACTCTTCTACAGCAGCCATAACCACGTCATCACCGTCAAATCCCTCCGGGATATGCTCCTTTAATTTTGGGAATAAGTGACAATCACTGGGGGCTAAGTCCGGCGAGTACGATGGGTGGTCAAAGATTTCGAAGCCAGCAGCTGTTTTCCAGGCACAGGTATTTTATCATTGCACGTAACTCACTTTTCTCCATATTTGAGTATTTTTAACAACTGTTTGCACAAAATAATTAATAACTTAAAACCAATACGATCAAATCGACTGAAACTTTGCATAAATATTGTGTGATTGACACTCTTCAAAATAAATGTCGAACTACCCCTATAAATATTGCATCAATATGCTCTTCTAAGAACTTTCTAACTCACCCTCGCATATGTATGGGTAACTCCACCAATTCCGTGTCAAAGTTTTACCGGGTGGTCTAAATTTAGGAAAACTAAGAAGATCACCTGAAAGGTCATATTAACACAAGCATCCATAATTTTTTGCGAATATTTTTATCCAATAGTTTTTTAGTAATGGCGGCTTACAGTTTTCAAATTTTGTAAATCACCAAATTTTCAAATGCCCATTACTTCTCTCCAACTATAGCTAGAATTAAAAAAAAAACGATTTTTCGAGAAAAACATGAACTGTTTGAAAAAAATATGATGAAATTTTGGGTTGTTTTAAAAATTACAAAAATTACGTTCAAAGTATAAAAATCGATTTTTCGGGCCTTGCCCCGTTTTTCCCGGTTTTGAAAGTATTTTTTTCGAAAAGTTCACAATTTTTTACATCGAAATAGATTTTAAACGAGATGGGATCTGTAAAACAACAGCCTCAGATAAACTAAATGAAAAATTTCATTTTCCATAACATTTGTTTAAATCAACCTTAAATCTGTAATGGCATTTTTATTACGTAAATAAACATTCAGAGTTTTTATAAGGTAATGTCATGTCGTATAAGCAAATTAAAAAAAATATATTATTTAATTTTAATAGCTACTGTTGGTTTTGAGGTTATGAAATCTCGCACTTACAAATGTATAAAATAATAATAATAACAATAATTTCTATTATCAAATAAAATAAACAAAAATTGGGAAAAATGTTTATTTACTTTTTCTAAGGCTGATGTTTTAGAGATCCCATCTCGTTTAAAATCTATTTCGATGTAAAAAATTCTGAACTTTTCGAAAAAAATACTTTCAAAACCAGGAAAAACGGGGCAAGGCCCAAATAATCGATTTTTATACTTTAAACGTGATTTTTGTAATTTTTAAAACAACCCAGAATTTCAGCATATTTTTTTCAAACAGATCATGTTTTTTCTCTAAAAAATCGTTTCAAAAAAAAATTTCTAGCTATAGTTGGAGAGAAGTTATGGGCATTTGAAAATTTGGTGATTTACAAAATTTGAAAACTGTGAGCCGCCATTACTAAAAACCATTGGATAAAAAAAATCGAAAAAAATTATGGATGCTTGTTTTAATATTACCTTTCAGGTGTTCGTCTTAGTTTTCCTAAATTCAGACCACCCGGTAAAACTTTGACACGGAACTAGTGGAATTATCCATATATACTTAATCAAATTCCTCAAGTTCGTGCAAAAACTCGTTTTATGAGGTGAAGGTAGTTCAATCGCCGAATTCTGAAATCCATTCCTTTCCGGTCCATTGAAAATAACGAGAAAAGGTTGAGCATTCGAGGAACAAAGCAGTTAAGTACAAAATTGAAACTGATATGGAGAGTAATACCAGAATATGATGATAAGCATCCAAGCAATCATCGTATACCGAATATTGATAAAAATAGGAAATGTATATATATATATATATATATATGCATGCCCCTGGTATAAGAGGTCTTTGACATGGGAAGCTCGTACACCGATATATCGAGCGATGGAAGAGCTCAAAGATTCTAAAAAGAAAAACGAGAGGCTTCATATCCGCAAGTCGAAGGAAATATATATGCTTTTTTCCCCGTTTCTAACTTCTCTCCTCGTCCGCTTCCCAGCACCCCTCTTCCCAAAGCCACGTTTTACTATCTCCCCAAGAAAGACGACAATCCTTTCGAGTGACACAAAGATCTTCTTTCTCCAAGCCTGCATTTTTTCTGTAAGCAATAAAAGCGGAGGGTGCCGAAGAGATCTTGCGGGAGGACCCCATTCACTATATACGTTCGCAGGCTCGTCTACGTCTCGGACGTCGCGAGAATTCCAAGTGTTCATCTTCGCCTGAATATCGTATATGCTATAGATACACAATACGATCGCGCGATACCCTTTTATTTAACTTCTTTTTATAGCCATCCAGGCCACTATGGAGAGAAAAGTGCGGGAACGACATAAAAGAACAAGAACAATAACGAGATGCGTGGCTGCATAGTTGAAAAGCTTCTAAACCACATATCGTTTTTCCCACTCGATTGAGAAAAAGTTCCTATTTGCTGCACCATTCAGCCTTTTATTCATCGAACAATCGACAGGCATGAAAAATGATCTCCACCGACTAATTAATGTATCAATGTGCGGAGGGAGAATCATGAATGTCTGTCGAACCGGCAGCTCAAGTAATTCCGGTTTTTAAATGACCCTTTCGGCGTTGGATCTGACAGTTGAAATTAAGGGAAAAAAAGAAGCTCAACCAGTCCGTGAAATTGGAGTACCGGTATATGGAATCGTTAGCAGAGGCGAGGAACAAACGAATATCGTAAAAAGAAAAATTAAGCAAGAAAAAAAAACACGAAAATGGCGAGCTTCCTCAACACGCCTAAGACGATTGCGCGCGCGGTTTCTTATATACGAGTTTTAAGAAGGAGGATGACGGCTAAAGGAGAATGATAGAAAGATAAAGGGGGCAACGAGTGTTCCGGTGCGTGCCCAGTGTGGGACTCTCCCACGGGAGCGATTCTTATTCTTAGGGGCCCTCTTCGGTTTCGCCCCCGACTTATCTGTCGACTCATCTACTTTATATACATACGAAATGGAGAACAGAGAGAGTGGCCGAAGAGCACCGGGAAAGCACCTTTTGCACCTGAATAAAACTCCTCATGGACTCTCTGATCGCCCCTCTCCTTCCTCGGGCTTGTTCTGGCTCTTTATTAATACTCCCAACACAAACTTCTGTCCCGCGTCGCGTCGAGCTCTTAATTTAGATGACGAAATTCGCCTCAAACGAACCTCGAAGAAATAAATGTATGCATCTATATTAGCATATGTTCCCACTATTTTTGTGAACTGACGAAGGTGGCGGCTTTACTTTTTATTCAAGTGACAGGTATCTGGCGTTCGTATATTTGGATTTTTCGTTTGGTGAACGAAAAGAGGAAAATAAATAACTTTGTTGAAGCTTGGCATCGTTGAAGGACAACGAAAATACTTTCAAAATGTGGTTATTTTATTTGTATCATCTTCCAGATCTTTGTTTGCAGATGTCGGTTTTAGATCTCTATTGAGAATCCTAAAAAAATGTGTGAGTGTTTTTCGTGGTCCAAATACGCAAAAAAATGGGCGATTGATAAAAATTGATTTTCGTCGCACTCCAGCGCTGCAAATTTCAACGTCATAGGAAATAAATATTTCGCTTCCTACGCATGGTATCGTTATCAATTGGAAAAATGCATCCCATTTTCTAGCGATATTATTCTTTGTTGTTATTTTGCATTCTGTTAATTGACAATCAGCCTGATGAGTATGTGGCTGGATTTATCGATTTTATTTCGTTTATTTTTTAATTCCAATTATCCTTCGTAAGCCGATGAACGATCCTATCCCTTTCCCTTCTGACGTCCACCCTGACTTACGAATTAGCAATTCATGAGATTCCCTCTGGAGTGTTGTCAACAGCCGCTTTTCTTCTATACGAGTCATATATCGCATTTGCACGAAGGCACAGGGTAACTGCCGAAAACGAAGTACAGTTATGTTTTGTAACGTTGCATTATGAATATCGAGACTATTAGTCCAGTAAAAGAGACGAAAACCCAGCACTTTTTAGCGTAGAATATACATTTTTGACCGAAGGTAGATGGTTGCATACTGAAAGTAACCCAAATAAAATGTTGCCCCTCAACTTCCCCCAAACCTAATAAATAGGGGTTGAAAACTTCAAAATCGCCGTATCTCGATAATTAATAGCTCGATCAAAAAATGATTCAAACGAAAGTTGTTCGGAATAATAAAATACCTATAAATTTATCTGACGTGCAATCCCCTATCTTTGAAAATAGCGGCACAAAAACACGAGAACACCACCACGAGAACACCACCACGAGAACACCAAACTTTTGTTTGAAACATTTTTTAATCGGGCTATTGATTATCGAGATACGGTGATTTTTAAGTTTTCAACCCCTATTTCTTAGGGTTGGGGCGAGTTGAGGGGCAAACATTTATTGGCAATTCGAGCTATGCACGTGAATCAAATATTCCGCGTATTTAAAAATGACGACGACTTTTTAAATAAGCTTCGCTAAAATTTCATCTCTCTAATAAGCAGCTGCGAATGAGGCCACACAAAAGTCACAAAGCTGCAATCTCGAAGGTACTCCGTAAAACGCGCTCGCTTCCGTATTTAACAAAGCATTTGTTTCCCATTTCGTCAGTAGCTGCTGAAATCGTTTTTTCTCTTCATTTTCTTCCACCTACTTATTTTCAAGCACGATAGCTCCCTTGCCTTTTGCATGTTGCTGTGCATCGTTCGCTGCTCGCATGTCTCGAGTTGCACAACAGTGAAAAAAAGAGTGCTTTGCGTGCAATGCAGCCCGAAGAAAGTGATGTGGACATGAGGACGAGGATGGAGGTAGCGAGGCAGAGAAAGAGCAAGAGAGAGAAAGAGAGAGAGAGAGAGAGAGCCGGCAAGGAGTAGACAAAAAGCGGACAAAAATGAAAAAAGCAAGAAAAAACCACCAACATGACCTTTACACATCCCTGCCCTCTGATCTCGATCCTTTGTCGGACGGTGCCTGGTGCAGTTGAATAATAAAAAAAAAAGACAATGTATTATACGAGAGCCACGAGACTCTCCCAGTTTCCGTTCAGGAAAACTAGGCAAACTCCTCTCCTATTCCTCGTTGTCGTTGTCGTTTATATTTACCTTTTCATTATCTACATTTTTCAGCACACCGTCAGCGAAGCCGGTATGAGCCAGGAGAGACTAAAGCGAGCGGGAGAGAGCAAAGAAGACACGTTTTTGTTCGATAATAACCAACAGTGCCGATGCAGGTAGCTTAACGTTAGCAAACTACCTGGGTGATGGGTCCACCGTGCCGTTACCTTTCTGCCACATTTATTATAAAGTATTTATCCTTCTCTTTGCATTGAAAAAATGAAATCAAATTGATTTATTGCTTCGATAGTCGGAGGGATTTAAATAGGAGGGCGGTAAAAAACTCTGCAGCGTTATTCTTCGAAATGATCATCCAGACGCGCGTAGAAATTTCCTAAGATTAATCTGGTCAGGATCAAGTCATGATCAGGAAGTGTTACGTGTAATCTTTATTATACGCATATATTTTTTTTAAATTGTAGCTTTCATTTGTACAGGGTCCTTCCACTTATTACATTCTCTACCATATTTCACTTCAATCCTATTATCCTTCCATCCTTATTATAGGCCATATTGAGACTTGCTTGTAACTCCCCCAGCATCCCATGCATGCACATAACCTCCTATATACCACGTGGAAATTTTAAGGCAGCAGCATATCAGCCTTGATATTTTTGCTCATTTGAAAATTCAATCAAAAAGGGTATTGAGGACCGTAACGAAAGCAACGGTATGCTATTTGGATACATGTTAGAATATTTCGTGGTATTTTTAAACCCCAAAACACAAGTCTTAGTGTGTCATGGTCGTGGGTTTATTGTTTATACAAGGTTTACAATAACCTGGTCAGGCAACATTGAAAACGCCTGGTCTCACTACCTGATAACGGCTTGATCAGGCAACCAGATAAGTTCCATATTACACTTTCTAGACCTATGTGAAGTTGGCAACCGACTTTACAAAATGTAATTTTTTCTTGCACTCGTTTGTACTCAGCTTGTACCCGATTGTACCATTGTTAATTTCGTTTGTACCTTAAGGGAGAGAAAAATATGGGGGTAAAAATATGGGCCGCAACCCATTTAGAGCTAAATCCTTTTGATTAACGCGATTACAAAGAGAATCGTTTGTAAGATAACGGTACCAATGCTCGGACGGGTCCCACTGTTCGGACAGTACTTCGAATATTTCACTATATTAGCTATATAATTGATAGGTAACGAAAAGTAACGCTTGCATTCTATTCAGCCTTCAATTATTAATTGATTATTGGAAAATTGTACGCTAATAATGAATTTTAGTAGTAAAATTAACGAGTTATGTTAACGAGTACGCGTCAGTCATATCATGAATGCACTTTTCAAAACCGAAGAGCTATGGGGTTGCGATAATTGGTGATAGTAATGGCGGTCTATTTTATATCGATTTCTAGACTACCCGAGTCGAAATTTTCAGCCTATTTTGACCCTCCAGATCCTCACAGTGGTAGGAGATAAAGGCAGTAAAATAGCTTCGTATTCAATATAAAATGAGCTCCTACTTAACGCCTAGAACGGGAACAAATTTCCCTTTTCTCCACTTGCAGGCGCTAAGGAGGACGTCGATTGGCACACGTATATACGCACACGCATACACTCTATTACGCATATAGAAATACATATGCCTGAATACGCGCATGCGCAGACACACGTATATACCCGCACACATACATGCCTAAGCATACACCAAGGCACGTATACTAGTACCTATACGTATGCATGCGTGCCTGCTATAGGGATCCGCGTATACATGCATACGTGAGGGCAATTATTATAAAAAATATTGTAACTATTTGCCCAAGATCCATTTCTTCCACTTTGGAGAGTTGCTGGAGCTGCAGGGGCAAGTTTGAAGCGAATGCGAAAGGTTCGCTGGGTGGAGATAATGGAAAGGCCATTGGAAAAGTAGCCCTCTACGGCGAACGCGCGGTCCTTCCTAGTCCAACGCATGACGGTTACTGAAAACTATCAGACCCGCTGTTTCGAATGCGACCATCCCCACCCTCGTTTCGTCGAAACAGCCAAATACGCGATAGGTCCAAACGCAATCAAAAGAGGAGCTGCAACGACTTCAGCTAGGTTAGGTAGGAGTATAAGAGCCTATGCAGGAGGTAAGCAGCAAAGAACGAGCATGTGGCGGCCCATAGTAGGACTTCTAGCAGTAAACAGACTCAAGTGAGGCTGACATAGGATCAAAGGCCTTTAAAATAGGCTGAAAATTTCGACTCGGGTAGACTTATGGTCAATCGCAAACGAATCGAACCGACTTTTCGACACCGTCGTTACATTTTGGTTTGGATAAGGTTTTATGTAATAGATCAGCGTCTCATTCATTGGGACATCTATCCCACGCATGTACCACGGTCGAATCTCATGTCCGTTTAATGGTATGAGATAACGTAGCCGCAGAGACCGAATCGCCGGACGCCAAGCGTTGACAGTTCGTTTCGCTGTGTACCTCGCGATAAATGATTTATTAAGCTTAGTTTATGATTCTGAAAAAAGAAGTGAGGAAAAAGATAAAACCAATTGGTAAGTACATGTGTTCCATATTTAGATAATTTAATAGGCAACGTAACTAGTCGCGACGCAAACAAAGTTTGTGGTTATGTGGTTATAGGGACGGATCCCATAATTGGGACATGATAGTGTACGAACATTGGTACGTAACACTAACAGCTGTCCGAAAATTGGTACATTTGGTACTAATGAACATTTAAATGTATAAAAATAAAAATATTTAACTTTCCGGCAGTTATCGTATGTGTTTTGAAAACTAGAACTTACGAGCTTGACGTTAGTTCCGGTCATTTTTGTTGTAAACGGTCCATAAATGAATAATAAACCCTATAATCTAAGGATGCTCTTAACCGTCCGAGCATTGGTACCTTTACCTTACTCCTTTGTACCGTTGACATTGTTTTTATTTATTGAAAGTTACATTTTGTAAAGTCGGTTGCCAACTTCACATGGGTAGTTTCTAGCAGGGCACTATCGGGTTGCCTTATGCGCACCGTACTAGGGCAGCCAGGCAACCTGAAGGCGTCCTGAATCGGACCCTATCAAAATTTCTACGTGGAGAACTAAAGCCTGAGAATGACAATTACACTTACACACACGTAACCATTTACACAATGCCTTCTATTTATTCAGGTTATCATTGAAATTTAACGGAAAACTGCACAACAAATACTTCATGAAACTAAAAAAAAAAATTCTATGCAAAAAGTAGTTCTGTAAAGTGTCATAAGACAAAGTGTGAAAACTACTTTTTTGAGTGATTTTCATTGTTTACCCTGTTATAACGAAGATTCGTGAGAAATATGAGAGAATTCACGCGCTTTTCTGCCTCACGGCAGGTACATATACCCGCCCATAAATCCACTTGTCTCTTCCATAACCCGCGCGAGCAATTTTATTTCTAGACAATTCTTGTTCCATTACCGCTTGATTCGACGAGCTTCGCTATCTCGCTCGACATTGTCCTCCTGGCCGAGCGAGATACGATGACAGATACGAGTTAACCGCAAAGAAAGAAATTGAATAAAATAAACAAGCGCTAGCGTTTTACTTCGCTGCACTTGTCGAGACACAAAATGAAAAGTAAGAAATAAATAATGATTTTGAATTCTCATCCCCCATTGCTCCTTTTCGCCCTCTCCCCTCTTCCCTCTCTCTCTCTCTCTCTCTCTCTCTCTCTCTCTCTCTCTCTCGCTCTCTCTTGCCCCCCCCCCTCTCTCACACTTTCTCGCGCACTTTGTCTCGCAGTTCGGTGCAGCGATCTCTTGCGCTCTTGCTGCTGCATTGGCCCCGCGCCAGCTTCTGCCGTGCGAAGATTAAACCGACAGACGCCGGGATTTAACCGGCGATTCGCAACGACGGGTCGACGTTGTCCCTGGAGAAGCGACCGGGCGTCGCATTCGCTCGCTATCCAGCATCTATCTCTTCCCCACTGCCTACTATATGCTTCTTTCTCTTTTTTAGCAAAACCTAGAACGTCAACGAGGGACATCGCAGAAAAGCAACGCAGC
This sequence comes from Ophion slaviceki, assembly GCA_944452715.1. NCBI lineage: Eukaryota > Metazoa > Arthropoda > Insecta > Hymenoptera > Ichneumonidae > Ophion > Ophion slaviceki. The sequence goes on from OX101784.1 coordinate 33,398,749, forward strand.
CAATATATATATATATATATATATAATTTTCACATAATTGTGAGCCTTGAGTTGATTCGTCTTGTATGAGTGCGGGGGTGGACGCATATATATATATATATATATATATATATGCGTGCGTGTGTGTATGTGTGTGTGTGTGTGTGTGTGTAATCATCGCGATATAAAAGCACGACCGTCAATCCCTAAGAAATTTCACTATACCAAATTGCTTAAGACTATATGAAGAATTTTTTTTGTTTAAAAAAAAATTGGAATATCAACGTCATCGGTATGGCGTGTTTAAACTTTTATAAGCAAAGTAATTTGGCAACCATCCCTGCAAGCATTTCCCTCAATATCTTGGGTTTTTATGTCGCTTCGTGCTTTTTTATTTCAGTTGGGTTCATGCTTTACTTGATTTACCCTGTGGAGCTGCAGTAGCATTTCTTCTTTGCGTTCCTGCGCTTCAGAGAGCACCGAGGGATATATAACTTCCTGCATCTTCCGCACACTCCACAATCTCATTTTCCCTATCTCCCTTCGACTCTACGACCCTCTGTTTCATCTCTCGTGTCGCTCCCGTCGCTTACTCTCAATCACAATTTGTAACTTTTTTCCTCGCTCTGATTCTTACGGATATTTCGGCCATTTTTGTCGAAAACTTTTTTTAGTCGCGAATTAAACAAAAATGTGATTCATACGCTGTTTTAGTGTAGCAAGAAGAACAACATTATGGTGTTTCATGCACGGAGGAGGGGAAGTATTTTATGGGCGTCTTGGCAGGGCGTTGGAGAAACTTTCGTATATTGCGGGCGCACCTGCATAAAACGATGTCGAAACCCATCGTGTAGCTCAATACTAATCAAAATTGCAATGTTTCGGATGTTTTGTGTAAATTTTAAACTTTTCCCATTGGTCGATAAATTTATCGCAAGAACGATGTGACAACGTGAGTGCTGGAGGAGTATTATATTGGTCAGAAATCGCTGATCAAAGGTAAGACAAACAAAATGACTCCGTGACCTGAATAGCTGTACGCTTACTTTCGTTTGACTTAGTCCGATTGACTTGAAATGTGGATTCAATACTCTTATGACCATGTGTGACACCAGGCGAGCAACCACGGTTGCAAGAGAGATAGCTGATTTACAGATTCCCAGTGTTCTCCTAAACGGTCGATTTTTTTGGAAAAAGAAAAAAAACATCTTCCACTCTGTTTAACGACGAACAACGTCTTTCTCTTCTTTTCCCCGAAATGTGACGTGTCAGCCATGTCCTTAAATACATAACCTAAAATCTAGCGTACAATTAATGCAAGCGTTCGTGAATGATTCTTTTATAACTATTTTTCCTCGTCAAGTTTCCGTGAAGAGTACGATTTTTTCCTTGTCTCACCAATATTTTCATAATAATTTTAGAAAAACCGTACGCTACACTGCTGATACAATATCCAAAACCGAAAAGATACCGAAAAAATGGACTAAATTCCATACTTTTTTTCAATCCGCCGCCATTTTGTCAATTTTGATTTTAAAAAAACCTCCATAGCTAGAGAGCGGCTTTCATACCGATTAATGATCTTTTTACACATTTTGATTCAGATAATATTTACGACCACAACCGTGTACACCGTGAGGACTCATTTTTTCCAAAGACATTTTCAGACGTTAAAAGAAATGTATAACAAAAAATGTACCTCCACAAATACGTGTATGAAGTTAGCATCTCAATTGTTAGCATCTCACGAATAAACTCCATAGAAAGTGGCATCCCGCATAGTTCTACAGTTCTTGATAAGTTTCAATAATAGTTCTGTCGATTTTACTATCGAAAACGCATTTTGAAAAAATGAGATGCTAACTTCGTAAAATGAATCGTAGCATCACATCGAATATCGCAAATTTGACCACCCCAGAGTTGAAATTAAGAGAGTTCTACATCCTAAACCTATTCTGTGAATAGTTCTATCGGTTGAATCTAATTCGAATCGCTAACAATGGGTATAACCAAAATATCCGTAGATGAGTGAGATGCTGTAACCCATATAGGGTTTTACAATCGGCACAGTAATGGCCCACGACTGGTTGCCAGAGAAAAAACGATGGCGCGGTACTGGCCATGTAAACGGGCCAGATCCGCACCATGCATGGTTGTTAATGGTAAACCATTAGACTAAGACTTGGCCAACTATCATACGCCCATATTGGCCCATCAACGGCTGCCGGATCTTCTGCCGGAAATGAAAAACAAAAAATTGACAAATTATGAATATAAACATTCTAGTAGTATCTTTTTTGTTTTCTTATGCTTTACTTATGTCCATGTACATAGAATAATTGCATTAAAAACGCTTTCTGCATTGTTCAAGTTTTTACCTTACATCAGGATCGAACCTGGGTCTTTCGTTCTAGTGTCGAGCGCCCTACCCACTTAGCCATTCTAACACTTACAGAATCCATCGTTTGTTCGTTCCTTACTTTTATGCCGATAATTTTATTCGTGACATTAAAGTTTACCGACAATTTTTTTGGTCCATTTAGGCTGTAAAAATAACTCGCTCGTTTTGGGTGAAGTTCCGAAAACCGTACTCCTCTGATCGAGCTGAAATTTTGCACCGAACTTCCTCTCATTATCCTAAGAGAAACCGTTAACGGATTTTTGACGACTAGCAATAGTTTTGATATATCGCATTGTAAAGTTCATTATTTCACGCCATACGAGTATATCTGTATATCCGATAGATACCCCCCACTCCTCCGGCCGCGCTGCTTCCTGGCAAATAGTGCTCGCCTGTACGTGCATATCACTTGCCATGTGGGATGGGCTTGTTTGGGTTTATTTAATGTAGAAGTGCAGTACAATAAATAACTTTCAATTTTCGACATGACGAAAACTATTGCTAGTCGCCAATATCCTTTCAAAGGTTCCCTTAAAAGATTGTAAAGAAGGTCGGTGCAAAATTTCAGCTCCATCAGTGGGATATGCTTTTCGAAATCTTATCCCTTGTTTTTACGTGTTACAGTTTAACAACCTCCATTTGCAAAACGCCCAAAAAGAAACCATCAATGGCTGGAATAGATCTGGCAAGCCGTTCATCGGCCTACGATACCCCAATGCTGATCGCCATATTATCGGTGCGATGGTATTGGCCCACCAATGGCTGGCATAGATCTGGCAAGCCGTTCATCGGCCTACCGTACCCCAATGCTGGTCGACGAATTATTGGCCGATTATCAGAAAACCGTTTAATGGCTGAATGCTGGCATTTTTGTTACGACAGGCGACCCTATATGGGAACATTACTGCGAGTTCCGGGTCGTACGAAGATTTTTGACGATAACTAGCGATCTCTGACATAAGATCCAAAGGTGGATCCAAAAATGTATTTTCTATTCTTCATGAGTGCTTTGGTTTAACCTTAAAGAAATCAGACTGATTAGCGTATTTCAACCAAGGAAAAAATTGCAAAAATCAGCTATTTTTCGACCCGTTACACCGTGATGATTCCTTAATTCCCAGAGATCTGCATTTAATAAATCCTGCCTGCCTTCCTTCATTTCCAGTGTTTCTTCTACCGTTTCATTATTATGTTACATCCGGCTAGTTACTTTCCTTTGTATAATATCATTTCCAACTGGAAACGAAGTTTCCGCCCGCCCAATAGTCAGCGCGCGCAAGCAAGTGCGCGACCAAGCCGTCACCCATCCGAGTATCGGCCCAGGCCAACGCTGCTCAGCGCGAGAGATGATCGGAGCCATACGGTCGGCAATCTGTATCGGGAACAATTCGGATATTGCAATACACATAGAAGCGGGCGAAAAAGTTGCGGCAACATGCACTGTTGCCGTTATAAGTTGTACATAGCCTGGTGGCTCAGACTCTGGAGAGCTTCCTATCCGTTCTGTCCTTTCCACGTAATTTTTTTTGCCTTTTCTCCTTCCTTCGAGTGCTCTCTCATCGTACTCGGGAGTACGAGTTGTGTGCTCCTGTTTGGCTCGATCTCAGGGTTTTTCAAGTGGAGTATCGTGAGAGAGGATCGAGGAGCAAGCAAATTTTGTTTACCCTGCACAGACGTCTGTAGTGACGCGATCACTGTATCATCGTGCACACACACACACACACACATATATACGAATTTCAATACGTGTACAGCGTCTACGTATTGGCCCGACGCCGTATATTTCATACTGAAACTCTTATAGCAGTGTGAGCCAGCGAGCCGGGGGGAAAGCAAGAGGCTCACAATGGAGCCCTACGAGTCGTACAATAGCAATAAAACTGTGTATTGGTTGTTGCGAACCAGCGAGAAATTCGAGTGCAAACAGTCACAGCCGGTTGGACTCCCTCTTTCTTTGGTGCTCCGCCGCGCCACCCTCAATTTCCTGACGTGATAAACACCGTGCCTGAATTGCTAAGGGACGCCAATGGACGTGTGCCAACCACCTAACCAGGTTATAGTTTCGTGCAAACGATACGAACCACACCCATATACGGACCTTCTTCAACGACCGAACGCGTTTATATACTGACTTCTCAAATTGGGCTTACTTTCAACTCCCGAAGCCGCAAGCCTTTCGGTAAACCTAACGTAACTTATGTACGAGGTAGAATCTACGCGAGTGTGCGTAAAATGAAACATCGTCCATCGAGGAAATGGAGCGTTGTAAACAGTCCGGGGTGCGTTTGTTGTTCCTGAATACATTGGTATTATAATATGCAGTTGCATCAATGAGCAACTTCTGTTAGGTACATATAAACGCAGTTTATGAATAACGCAAGGTGTTTGTGCTAGGCTGTGCTAATGCAATATGGACTACGACCCGAGAGTTGTTTCGTTCAAATTATTCGAACCCCACTATGTGGAATTAACTTTTGATTGAGCCCGTAACAAAGTTAATGGCTGAACTCGTGCCAATTGCGTCTGCTATATTCATATTTCGTTCCCGAAAATAAAAAGATTTAAAAAACAACGACATTGGTAAAACCCATTTTTGTCGTTGCACAACATACGCCCGTGCATCTAACCTGAGACTCACTTCTAATTGTCGGAGCATTGGACTTTTCATCAACGGTATCACCACGCAACAGTTCCATCCGTTACAGCTGCAACACTCAGTGCGCGCACGCACATACGAGCCCTAGTTACACCGAGACGTACAGGTACTTTTTTGATGGACCAGTGGTCCGATATTCGATTATAATTATGCTCCATGCATTTGCCTATTTCCATTGCCGAAGGCTTCGTGGGGTTTGATGAATTCAGATCATATACATTCTCCAACCATCGCCATTTCCTGTCCTCGCATTTGCCACCAAAACTAACTTATTCCTGAATGACACGGATGAGCATCTGCCAAAATAATATTCGGACAGGGCCGGGGCTGGTAGTGAAATCAATTTTGGAAACAAAATCGAAACCGCCGGCTGCGGGCGAGATTAATGAAGAACATCAAGGAACTCTGTGCTACTAACTCGAATTTTCATCTGCACGTTCCTGTGCACAGGTCGCCTAAACCGCGCACCTTTCTTTACGTGAGGCAATTTAAGGGGGAGGATTAACCGAAGACGAAGGATCTCGTAGATATGAAAATAGACAGCAAGAGAGAGAGAAGGGGGAAGAGGATGCAAGGGAGGATAAACGAGCATAGTAACTAGAAAACTTTAACCCTATGTAAGGGAGGGAAAAAAAGTGTCTTGTACTTTTATGCTTAGCCACGAGATAAATTATTTCATGCTTCGCTTAACCCGTGTCATCGCTTTTCTCGTTTTGTACACCTCGCAGTGTGTGATACGCAGTCATATATATATATATATATATATATATATATATATATATATATGTATCTATACATATGTGGTTGCGTAACTTATATGGTATGACAGTTTTTATACTCTTCTTGCCATAGAAGAAAGAACGATTGTCCTACGTACATATACGTCCTTAAGGTATTTCTTTCTCGGCCGTATTTTGTGGGGCCATAAGGAAGGCCCGTCTGAATAATTGGTAAACTACAGTGGTGCTTAATGAAAATAAGTCACAGTCAACTATTATACCCAATGATAAACTGGATTAAAAATTTTCGCGCAAATTTAGTATATATAGACATTTTTACATTTTCTCTGAAAAGTCGCGGCTACGAAAATTCTTCTGCTAGACACATTTTTTCTAAGTTTTAGAGTTAATATTTTCTTCAAACATTCGGTGACCCTTTGTTTTTATTGTCGTTACGGAATCTTTAGATGCTTCTACATGGGTGGGCGGTTTATATCAGGCATCTAGAGTTATTTAGCGTAAAAATTATTAAATCAAAATGTGGCCAGCGTGTCATCTCCATAAAGCGCCACTGAAATGAATACGAACAAAAAATACGAAAATAATGAACCTCTGCTCGTTTTCGTTTTTTTAGCACACTCATTGTCAGCCATTCAAGTTCCATATAGAATCACAAAAAAAAGATCCAATAGAATTTAACGAAGAATGTTTCATATTTCTTTCGATAGAAACTTATCTCTCGTACTTCTAACTAGATAATATCGTGAGAAAATATTTATTTAACAATTACACTGCGACGTGTCCATCGGAACCTCCATAGATGCAACAGTCCCCCGCTATATGCCGAGCATCGATCGATGTAGCGTACGGCGGGAGAAGCGCCACTTAGCGTGAAGCTCAAAGCATGCTACAGTGAGACAGGTCTTTGAGGGGTACTGCAATCAGCTACCCCAGCTGCGCAGAGTCCGTTTTAATGGGTGGTGCGCAACCTCAATTTTTGCAAGTGTGATGCGGAGCCGATCCCGTCGCTGCACCGATATGAGAGGCCGCAGTGTATAAACGTTTTTGTAGAATAAAAAATCAATGTTTTTAGGGGTGAATGAAGGCAATGAAGTTACTTGAATTGAAATGAAACTTACACTGGCGATAACAAACCCTGATCTTGAATTTAACACGAAAAGATACGCGATGGAGCTACAAATTAGGAGCAAATATAAAAATGGAAAATGGGTAATATTGTTTGATCATCAATAGAATGACGTTTTGGAAAAAAATGTACCCTGTGCGTCTCGGTCTAAAGTAAAAAAGAAACGATAATGATACGAAAAAAATCGCCCTATGCGTATTCCCGCAGCTCCAGGCTGATTTCATCATACGATCTGCAATGAAAGTATCCTCGTGTGTATACCGGACGAGTGAGAAGGTACTAATTGACCGAGCGTCATTGGACTTTTATTTACTCACGTCACACACACCCGCACACACACATACGACAAGGGCAACTAAAACATTATTAGTATGTAATTCCCCTTAATGGATGAACTTTATGACTCTCGTACTCTCACGCTTTTGTTCTTTCGCAGGGGTCTGCGTTTCGTCGTATATCGTCAAATGGTGAGTGCGTCTCGTGTGCGTGTTACGCGAAGTCGGGATGGAATAATTCAGGAGTCGTTGCTGGAGGGCTCTCTATCTTCTACCCACTCGTAATAAGGGTCGAGGTATTTTCTCTCCAAGCAGCAATATCGTGGCAGGGTGGAAAGGTACTATCTTTATATATACCCAAGCCAATACCAGCGGAAATGTAGTAGTCGAATTTACTGAATATAAAGTAAATAATACGACAATACAAGTGTTAATTGAAACAGGTATATTGTCATAAAGCCCAATACAAATTTCATCAATCATACTTTGCAGTTTGCATAGAAACATGATTTTACCGTTTCGATTATTTGACACCTACAACGATATTTAATTTCGAATAATTAATACAGTAAAACTTTAGTTATACGTTTTTCAAGGGGTACATAAAATATGACGTATAAGTGAGAATAACGTAGAGGTGAAATATAGTATGTATCTGAAACTCTTTGAAATTTGAAAATGTCGATTTGTGCATAATTCACGATGTTTTTTAGTAGCAGTACTTCGATTATGTGAATGTTTGGTTTTCCAATTGAAAATTTGATTGGTAATAATTGGGTAATGAACCAACTCAAGTTTTCGAATTTTTATTTAATGCAAGTTTGTAACACTAAGCTTTGACGTTTTAGACTAGTAAATAACAGACAGGTTCGTATTGATAAGAGATATGTAATCCCAGTGCATCCATACATAGTCGAGGTCAGAAACATCAAAACATCGAAACATCAAAACATCAAAACATCAAAATATCGAAACATCAAAACATCAAAACATCAAAATATCGAAACATCAAAACATCAAAACATTGAAACATCAAAACATCAAAATATCAAAACATCAAAACATCGAAACATCAAACATCAAAACGCAGTCACATGAAATTTTTCTCCGGCGAGAGAATATCACCCGTGATTAACGTATAACTGAGATAAAACGAACTTCGAAACCGACGCTGGAGAATAGAATTAATAATTAACGTATGAGTGATAAACGTAGAAATAACATTTTATTACCATCATTATGAACGGAATCTGTCGGAGCTAGAGAAATTTGACGTATAAATGATAAAAACGTATGAGTGCAAACCGTATAAACGAGGTTTCACTGTATAAGCAACGATACTTTTCGAAAGACAGATAATTTCGTGACTTCGTGAATTAGGTATAAAGCTGGAGATATAAAGCCCTAAAAGTGAAACCATGCCCGCGGGTTGTCGGGACAGACGAAATTCCGATATAACTATTGACGGCTAATCAAGTTCATCATACAGCTATGACGACCTGTACACCATGCATCCAATCCATCTAGCCCAACAATGGGCTGACCATTCTAAAGCTGAATTTGAATGAAGACTATCAATTCGTAGGGCACAATTGGATCAACGGTTCAAAGTTCGAGCGTCTATTCGCCGCATAAATGCATAGATGAAAAGCTCCCATGGTCGAGCTCCAACGTAGGGCGTATCGGCATGCGCGGGAGTTATTACGCACGGAAAGTGGCAGATTGAAGATGGCGGTACGTCATTTCCGTGGAATTCGTAGGTAACGAATCGTTGTCCTACACTACGACCTCCCATCCACTTTCTTACGCGCGTAATAAACACCTCTGATGCGCGTCTAGTGTGTACATCTGTATGATACACGTTTGCCTGTATACATCCAAGTATAGTAATAGAGATACGGTATCTGGCGTGGCAAGGTGTTTCCTAATAATCCCACGCTCTCGCGTTGTTCCTCGCGGGATCCCTCATCCACATTATTCCATATCTGGCAAAAAGTCTGAAAACTCACGGCTCTTACGCTCACATCCTGCTATTCAACAAAGTTTTTTGCCCTCAAACGCCTCCGATAGAAAAAGAGCGTTGGATACGGTGGTGAGGAGGCGGTAAGAACCGGGAGGGGCAACAAAAGAGGGAGAACAGTCTCAGGCACCTCTGAGCTACCCTATCACAATGATTTAATTGCTACGACCGTGATGGGAGAATGAACCGTACCCACTTGCTTTTGTACAGTATACGACGACGTATGGTGGAGATCGCTCGGTGTCAGTGGGGCGTATTTCACTTCCCTTCGCCTTCTTCATTACGTTGGACAAGATTGAGAAGAGTTCGTTTGCATATATGATGTGTGCGATATAGACGCAATTTGATTCATACTATTATGTAGGAGTGTACGTGGACTTTGCCGGTGACGTGCTCTCTCCTCGTCTATTCTCCAAACACGACACGAAGGGCTAGCGAACCTACAATGAAGAGCGACTCCAAGCTCACATATGGATTTTTCCCTCGTGAATTAATTATTGTAATCATTACTCGCTCGTACACGTTTTGCGCTTGCTTCGTGCACTTGGGTCTCGGCCCGACTTCCGATTACTTGCACCGATATCATGACGAGGAACTCGTGCGTCAAACCCATCGAGCTCGTGTATACGCGCGTGGGAGAACACAGTGCGTTCATACATCGTACATAACTTACATGGGTTTGTTAACTTCTCATAACCACACCGATCGCTATCGGGATCCATTGCATTGTCGGATTTGATTAATAGATCAAAAGTTTCGATGAACTCATAAAATTAACAGACACCGTGCAATTACTGGGTAGAAAAAATCTAATTAATTATGGTTTTTCGTATTGTAGTGAAATTCTACTGCCAAGACGCTGACGAATATAGTGTAATTCCTGGGGGGTTGGGCATAAGGGAGAGATGGCCAATATAAATGTTTGATAGAACCGCGCACTACATTTCTCCTGTTACTACTAAATTCGCTTCGCGTCGTGCGCCATTGTATCAGTTTTAATGTGTTCAAGTAATTCATTTTTTCTACATTTGCTTTAGATACCTAATAAGTACAAGAGAAAAGCAGTTGCTCTACGAGGGAACTGGACTCAAGAATCATTAAAAGTAGCTATTAGTGCTGTAAAAATGATGAATTGTCGGTTCGTCGGGTCGCTAGGACCTACGGAATACCTAGGAAGACCTTAGAAAAACGATATAAGAACAATGACAACAAATGTTGTCATTGTTCAAATGGCTTCAGTGGATAGTGTGCCAACTTTGGGTATACAAAAATTGTACTGATTTCGATTATATGTGTTCTAGATGTGGTAGAAAAAAAAATGAAGGATCAAAACATAAAACCAGAAAGAAAACCGAGAGCATAATGCTGGGTAACTGGCCATCTCACATATACTTCTATAGCCATCACACTCGGATACTCCGTGAGAGATTGCCAATCGTGATTTTTAACATAATTGAGTGATTTTTAACAGATCAACCTTAAAATAGTCATTTTAAGGTTGATCTGATAGGAGTTTGTTTTAATTTCGTAAATTATGTTAAAGTTAAATGTTGAAAGTTTAATTATAAATGAAGATAAGTTAAGAAAGGTTCGAACTTTTATTTTGACGGATCCTTGAAAAAACTGTGGCCAACTACCCAAATAGGGTTTTACAATCGGCACAGTAATGGCCCACGACTGGTTGCCAGAGAACAAACGATGGCGCGGTAATGGCTATGTAAACGGGCCAGATCCGCACCATGCATGATTGGTAATGGTAAACCATGAATGGCTGCTAAGACTTGACCAACTATCATACGCCCATATTGGCCCAGCAACGGCTGCCGGATCTTCTGCCGGAAATGAAAAACAAAAAATTGACAAATTATGAATATAAAAGTTCTAGTAGTATCTTTTTTGTTTTCTTATGCTTTACTTATGTCCATGTACATAGAATAATTGCATTAAAAACGCTTTCAGCATTGTTCAAGTTTTTACCTTTCATCGGGATCGAACCTGCGCCTTTCGTTCTAGTGTCGAGCGCCCTACCCACTTAGCCATTCTAACACTTACAGAATCCATCGTTTGTTCGTTCCGTACTTTTATGCCGATAATTTTATTCGTGACATTAAAGTTTACAGAAAATTTTTTTGGTCCATTTAGGCTGTAAAAATAACTCGCTCGTTTTGGGTGAAGTTCCGAAAAGCATACTCCTCTGATCGAGCTGAAATTTTGCACCGAACTTCCTCTCATTATCCGAAGAGAAACCGTTAACGGATTTTTGACGACTAGCAATAGTTTTCGATGCATCGCATTGTAAAGTTTATTATTTCACGCCATACGAGTATATCTATATATCCGATAGATACCCCCCACTCCTCTGGCCGCGCTGCTTCCTGGCAAACAGTGCTCGCCCGTATGTGCATATCACTTGCCATGTGGGATGGGTTTGTTTGGGTTTATTTAATATAGTAGAAGCGCAGAACAATAAATAACTTTCAATACACGATATATCGAAAACTATTGCTAGTCGCCAATATCCTTTTAAAGGTTCTCTTAAAATATTGAAAAGAAGGTCGGTGCAAAATTTCAGCTTCATCAGTGGGATATGCTTTTCGAAACCTTACCCCTTGTTTTTACGTGTTACAGTTTAACGACCTGCATTTGCAAAACGCCCAAAAACAAACCATCAATGGCTGGAATAGATCTGGCAAGCCGTTCATCCGCCTACGATACCCCAATGCTGATCGCCATATTATCGGTGCGATAGTATTTGCCCACGAATGGCTGGCATAGAACTGGCAAGCCGTTCATCCGCCTACGGTACCCCAATGCTGGTCAACGAATTATTGGCCGATTATCAGCAAACCGTTTAATGGCTGAATGCTGACATTTTTGTTACGACAGGCGACCCTATATGGGTACCCTGGACTTACCCTACTACGACCCATTCCCTACTAAATTATGCTTTTTTTGCTACTTGCGAGCTGAAAAGGCAGCTCGTGCAAAGGAAATAAACTGCTACAGGAAAGCACGTAATCTAGCGAGTTGAGATTGTAGTTGAAGGGGCATTGAAGTTGAAAGAATCGTTGCTAAATAAATTTTATATAGGCATAACATAAATCAGCCTTTCTGCGCTTGCAACTCGATTATGGATTACAAATACACGCAATCGTATATAGCCATATCATATTTTCATTCCTCGTGAATCATCGGGATCGCAGTGTATCGAGACTTACACACGTAGAAAGAGAGTATGAATTGCACATGACGATCGGATTACCTCCCAGGTTACGGAAATTCTCTCTCTGGAAATCATACATGATGTATTGTGACGAGGTCTTTCTTGAGTCCTTCCCCCCTCTCCGCTTTTTATATTCCTTCATCTCTCTCTTCTTCGAATCGATATTTGCCCAGGGAAGGGGCGGGGGCAAACGAAATGTTTCCATCGTTGCCATGTAGAACACGAAGAAGTGAGGAAAGCTCGAAAGACGTTCGCCCTTAGGCCTGTTCAGCTTTGGCTGCCAGCCCTTACAGGTTCTTGACAATTTGGTTCCCCGTACACTTCGAGAAGGGTCTGGACCCGCAAATTTCCATATATCCCCGTACTTTGGTCGTTTCAACTCTCAGATGAGCAGCGAATAGTGCACGGCTGGAGGATACAAGGAAGAAATTATGCCACGTGCACGAGAGTCCAGCCTCGGTAGAGTACGAGCACCCGAGCCTCTCTTAAGGGGTCTTCTCACTATAGACGCTAAAAAAGGCTATTTTCATGAATTTTTCTGATTGGTCTATATTATAGATATTGATATAAAAGTTGTTACACTTAATAAATACACTTTCGAAATACTTTTTTATAAACAATTTTATTTATTTAATTCACTATATTTATAGACGAAAATGGTAGTTAAAAAAATGTCCTAAAAATTGTAGGTCTGCGCTGTTGATGAAATCTCGGAGATGGATCATTCGAGACAAAAAAATCAAACTATGTTAATGGCTGTAGCGCATATCATACGATTTTTAATATATGCAAAAATAACAAAATGGACATTTTTCGAAAAAAAAAACAAAAAAAAACTTTTTTTCATCATTTTTGGCAACAAAGTAGTAAATATCAAAATTTTAAAAAATCCTTGATATGTGCTATAGCTATAGTTGTAAAGAATATATGGTGAAAATTTCATAAGGATCGGTTCAGTAGTTTCGAAGATTTTATCAACAAGCCGTCGAAAAACGTTGTTTCGAGAAAAGCGCGTTTAAAGTTTGTTTGGGCTACATAAATACATAAAAAATATGTTCTATGTATTTCGAAAGTGTATTCATTAAGTGTAACAACTTTTATATCAATATCTATAATATAAACCTATAAAAAAAAATCATGAAAAAAGCCTTTATTAGCGTCTAAAGTGAGAAGACCCCTTAAGCATACACCGAAGGAGGGCGGAAAAAAATATTTTTTGTATGGAAAGAATTTAATTATAACCAAAAAAACTCATCTTGTACTTCGGCAATAAATTTCCCTACGAAGGAGTACGCTGTTTTAGCAATCAATATAATATAATTTTGTTTACTTACAGAGTTCGTTCTCAATTACCTTGCCCCTAGGGTCTCTAAGCTATAATGGCATAGAAAATAGGTGTGTCGTACTTGAATATACATTAGGTTTTTGTCGTCTTTCGACTTATGTGTGTCCGAGTTCGTCTTTTAACATTGCTATTGCTGTTTTTGCAAAACGTGAGTTCGGTAAGTCAGAAAATGATTTTTTCGCCACGAGTTGCTCAACGCAACGGCGGATTAAGGGGCGCGTGAAAACAAAACAAAAAAGTTGCAATTCATTTTGCAAGCTTGTACCGAATGTTTGGCCTTACGAGAGACTGAGCTCGAATTTAATTGCTTCTTGTCATTTTCAACTTTTGGGCAGTAGCCAGAGTACCCATGGGAAGAAAATAATGCGATAACGTCTCGTGTCCATTCACCCGCAGAATGTGCTAACTTTACGGAGGATTGTGAAAATCAATGTTACATTCGGTCAGCTGCAGTCCATCGGAATTGAGTACCAAAAAATGTTTCACCTATGCATTCGAAATTCAGTAATAATTCATGATAATTGTACAATGACTAACTTTGTTGATTGACCACCGTTCACAATCAGCCGGCAAACATACATAGAAGATTAACTAAAACAAGGTCCATTCAATAGAAGCACGGTAGAGGGTTTCTGTTCTGTTCGGAGCAGATGTCGAGTTCGCCCAGTATAAATTCAATGGTATATCCGCACGTTAAATAGCATGGAAGCATTATTAGCTTGCACCCAAACGAACCTACTGGGTATATAGAAAGACTGTAATCGCAACCCTATCGAAAGTACTTACCACCCTTGGAGCTCCAAGCTCCTTGATCCTGACAATGATACACTTTCTCTCTTCCGCACTCCCTGTTCCGGTCTCCCTCCCTCTCTCTCTCTCTCTCTCTCTCTCTCTCTCTCTCTCTCTCTCTCTCTCTCGCCCTCACTTGCTCTCTCTTTGCTTTCCAGAGCTCGCCCTTCCCGCTTAATGCAACCAACCCGATCCGTCGACCGCGGGCTTTCAGCGCACAATCTCGAATTCAAGCACGTTCAGTTGTGTAACCAAAGCTATTTACACCCTCTTGTAACGAAGGTCGAGCGCAGCAACAAAAAGCAAAACAGGGATAGTTGGCGCTGGCGGAGCGAACGTATTATAATTTATGAAGCATCAAAGGTTTCACGTTTCAAAGGTAATAATCCTAGTTAATAAAGTTAGAATTCCTTGCCATTCACGAAGTGTAATAAGATATTTCGATCCGGAAGAGGAGTTTGTAGGAATTGAATGTATGAATTAAATCCGCGAACCGCCACTTTTCAATGCAGGTGCTTGATCTGTTGGTAAGTCCATTAGCAGATCATCGAAACCATCGGGAAAAATGCTTCCTGTGCTGTTTGCGTATATGTCCTTTCCCGTTAGGCGTTGGATCAACAAGTCTTTGGGCACCGCAGAGACGCCTAAACTTTCATGAACCGCATACCTAATCTCTTGAAACCTCGCATCAGATTCTGAGTATCCTGCACCTGGTGAAAACGGTATGAGGAGCGAGCGAAACCTCGCAAGAGCAAATTCAAGGTGGAAGCAGAGGTATGGTGGGAGGAGGGGATCCGGTTGCCCGCCAGGCCTTCGCCAACCGCATGGGCATTATTCTTGGCTCTCACCCACTTTTCTCATCCCTCTTTTCCCCTCTCGCCTTCTCTCACTCTCTGTCAACCCTCCTCTTCGTCATATCCTTCCGCCTTTCGTATATCGATGGTACAGCGGAAGACCTCTCGAGTCACTTTCCTCGGTTCTCTTGTATCCATGGGCGATACACAATTTTGACATGCCCGGAAGTGCGGATGAATATTCTGCCCCCTCGGGCGTCCGTTCTGACTTTGATAAAAGTACAAGAGTATAAGTCGAACCAGAATAATGGAAGAACCAGAGCAGACGGTTCGAATCCCGCGGATCCTAGACAGGAAACCCCAAAATTCCACATGTGCAGACTGAATGTTAGAAATGTACACCCTATTCCACGAGCCCTTTCGAAGCAGCGTCACTGCCGGAACGAGTGCATCAATAATGCTCGATGAAAAACCAGGAGCGAGGGAATCGTGGAATACATCATAGTTTCCGGGGGACTTGGAGATGAGACATCGGCATCGATCGATACCGGGAGAGCGAAACTTGTGCAGGAATACGTTGGTGTCAGACGTTGATCCGCGCAAAGAGAAAAATGCAAGCAGACTTCATCAGATCACTTCAATAGATCGCACCAGCGATCCACGAATAGTTTCCGCTATCTAACGATATGGCATTTCATACATACCTACAGGTATACGTATTTCATCTGCGTATATGGACATGTCACGCTGATGCTATCCCGAAGATCCTCCAAGTTTTGCAATTCCACGCCAAACTTTCCACCTACTATCCTACTCCTTGTCGTTCTCCAGAGGCGAATCTTTGCGTACTCGTGTTACACATCTACGGTAGATGGCGTTACCCGTATTCCCGTGACCTCCGTGTGTGTGGGTGCTGGTATTTTTTTTTGTCTCTTCAGAATACCTCACCTCCGCGGACGTACATACGAAATTTCGATAAGCCATTGCCAATTGCATCGGTAATAGCTGCTCTTACCAGGAACGAATTCGGGAGGAATTTCTTATCAACGAATTGTCCATGAACCTCACGCTCACCTTTGTATTGAGTACTCGGTCGGTAAAGTCGGTAATACTTCCTGCGACAGACTTCTCCTCTTACCGTACAGAGTATTTCATCTCTTTCTTCCAATTTCGTGGTAGTCTCTTTTTCTCTCTCGCTCTATCTACTCCGGAGTACAATTTATTGCCCCGATTTCGTACCTTCCTTTCGTTCCTTTACTTTTTCATGAGTTCGTAGCGTACTTGTATAGAGGCCAAGGCTTTGCCGGGTTGCATGAAGGCAGGGGGGGTGCACAGTGTCGTATGTATCGGTTGGAGCTTTCCGTGACAATTCAGGCGCATTCCCCGTCTTCATGGTCGAGTATAAATGCGACAGTGGACCGTTGCTTTTCTCGCGTTTTAATATAAATTCGTAGTTTGGAAGTGAGGTATCGATTCGGGTATCGAATGCTCCATCGAAGTGACGTCAGTAAAGGAAGATGAAGGGAGGCAAGATCTGGAGGTTTAGGACCGCACATCGAGGTGTTCGTTGCACTCAATGGAAAATCGACAATCCAGCAGGATGAGCAGAGTAGCAGGACATTCGGTTGCACGGCAACCGGATACAAAGTGCTAGAGGTGCAGGGAAGCTCGGAAGAAACGAGCTTTACCGTGTGTGTCCCGGCTTGACCCGTTTCAGACCAGCAAGCCAGCAGACCAGTCAGCCACGAGTTCAACGAAATTGCGGTCGTGGCAACGGAGCGAGAAACTCCGTTGACTATTTCCTCTCTCGCTCTCTCACACACACAAATACACACATGTATACATGAAAACACACGCACGCGAATTCTTCCTCTGCCTACTCGACAGGCCCGCCCGGTAGGTATTTACCAGGTAAATATGTATAATACATAGTACGCTTTTGACAGGAGCGTCATACAGAATTTGCAGATTTTCATTCCACTGTACAGTAATGAGTATCTTTTCTAAATTAATTAATGCGACATGTCGGTAACGAGCAAGGTCTTCCACCTGCCCTGCGTCTTTCTATTTTTTCTCAGTTTCTGTACTCTGGATACACTTAACGTATACGAACAATTATTTTTATGAGACCGCGCTCCGTCCCAGACTTTATTCAAACATAATTGCGCGTACGTGTCGGTGGATTCATCCGCGGTGAGGTTAATTGTAGAATTTACTTCGTCCGAGTATCAAATTTGCTTCAGAGTACCAAATATCTCGAAGCAAATTTGGCTCACCGCACGCAAAACTCTAACCAATATAGTTCGTTTCAGGAATTTGCTATATTTCGCATCTGTTATTTATGGCACGCTGCTGTCCTTATTGAGCTGGGTATGGACATGGGGACTTGTGCAATCAACTCGTATGAGATAGGAGAATTGTTCAATATCCGGAAAATACCGGCCACGGTAGATAACGGTAAACAAGGGGTTGAATAGATCATTTTTGAGGAAAAAAATGTTCTCGCGTGCTGAGTTTCGCACCGATACTAAAATTTAATGTAGCGTAAAAAGAAATATATCTAGTTACCGCTATGGGAACGAGTGAACCGTAAACTTTACCTCCGATCATTGATACCATTGAAAACACGAGGGAAACTTTATGCGTTCTTTCATACGATTACGTTTTCTCCTTGAATTACGTATCAAATTGGCGAATAATTGTTCGAACCCTCGTTAAATGATGAATAGGAAGGACTCTAGACCCAACCTGAACCGTGACCCAAAACGCCTATAAACACGACCTGGGTTCCCTCGTCATTAATTGAATCAACGAGATCCTTTTTTTGCTTCAAGCGTCGGCTAACAGCACTGAACGCAAGGACCCGTTGACGCAGCATGTCTCGGTTACGACGAAATTAACGATCGAACAAGAATTGGAGAGGGCTCGGTAAGATCGCCGAAAGAAAAGAGACAAAAAACTTTCATAGACTCGGCAGATTGGCAGTGCACTTCGGTAGTTATAAAAGCGATGCCTCTGTATAAAAGTTATGTACGCTTTATCGGGTGTGTACGACTATTTACCGCACGTAGATCCGTAATAAGGGGTGGGCGTAACCGTGCTCGACGTAGCACATTTTCTTAAAACGGGATATAACGGTGGAAGGGGTCTCTTCAATCGCGATATAAAAGTCTGAATATAAATTGGAATCGACGGGAATCGAGTTTGGATGAGACTACCAAGACGATTGGATACACCGACGTATAAAAGTATATACCTGTTTATATCTCTATATATATGCGTAAACATGTATGCGTTCGATCTCACTGGCACCTCGCTATTGGTGGGCGTGTACCGTTTCTACAGTGGCGTGATAAATGCCCCTGTTTTACCGTGTACCAGCAAGAAATACCAGCTACTTGAGCGCTAAGCGTTCCGGATGTATTACGAAGCCTTGGACAATAAGTATATTTCGACTATCGCTGCTTCCATACTCGCGAGGAATTATTAAATAAGCCATGGCTTGAGGAAAAGTTCCGTTATAAAGTGCACTTAAGAAGCGCTGAAATTGCCATGCATACATGTATACGTATGGCTGTTATATGCATCGGTTACGAACTCATGCACTCTGTCATAAAATTTTAACGCCTCGTCCAGAAAAGCCCGCCCGTCTATGAACTAGGATCGTATATCGAGTGCGAGCATACAAAAGGGATCAAGCCTCATCCGCTCTTTATGCGTCATGGTTGTCGCATCCTCCCATTTATTCTAGCAGACAGTATTACTTTCTTCTAGTTTCCGTATACGGCATGCTTCAACAAAATAAACACCCTCTCAATCCTTTTAGAAGTTTACAGACCTGCTGTGAAAATGAATCAATTAAGATGCTCCGATAATGCACTGAAATAATCTTCTTACCACTTGCATTATACAGACAAATTCACTTGATGCCAAGACCGTGCATCCCTTATGGGGTATATGGGGGATATGTGTACCCATTTTTATTCCCCATTAAACAAAAAGAAAGGAATCAAAATGTCAGTAACACTGACCTCCGAATCTCCAGGAATTATGAACAGTTGGACAAAGCTTGAAGTGTATATCGATAGGAAAATTGTCTTTAGGTTTCGTTTGAGATCTATACTAAGGCCATGATTTCTATATTCCCCGTATACAATGCGAATTCGTCGAAGAGTTACTCCGATCGACATTTTCCTGATGGTGAATCATGACATACACGAAGAAGAAGGTAAAATACCATTATTAGAGGTCCGCTCCAATTAAAATAGGTTTTCACTTGCGTTTCGAGAACCTAACTTGACAGCAGGGCGAACAGTTGATGAAAAAAATTAATAATAATAACAATTGTAATGAGAGAAGTCTGGTGATTCGAACTGAGTATGAGAGGCCGCGTAATTGGTTTTGGATAGCGATGGGGTACAATGTCAGAGACACACGGGACTCGCGAATGAAACTCATTGCACAAGAGGTATTCACACACACACACACACGGATGCCAGCTATATACAGTCGCCTAAATAACATAGACTGCACGGGTTATCTGTGCTATTCCGATAGTGAGCAGGATGAAATGTGCTCGGGGCTAGTGTGCGAAACAAGCCCCTCGAACAGCGTGTATATTCTGCGGCGTTGATGGACACATACCACATGCCACTCTCCATAGTGGCGCTAATCCGGTGCTTCGTATGCGGAGTTAGAGCAAGCCTGGAGTCATCGGTATTGCCTCCGACCTGTCCTCTCCCCCCGAAAACCTCTCAACGATCTCGCACACAGCCGAACGGTTACCCCATGCACGTCGGTTCAACGTGCAATTTTGTTATCGAAGATGGTTCGTGTATTTTGATAATGAATGCTCTGATTGATAAAAGATTATCGAAATTGAGGGGAGTAAAGAAAACCAATATGATCACGCCTCTACGGAATACAATCATTTGGCCAAAGGCTATTGGGGTGCGTGTAACATGAATGGTTTCAACTGGAAATACACGAGTCAACAAGCCATGACTTCCTATCTATTGTTACTCGGCATAACGAATTAATTTCCATGGCGGTTATTTGTTGGGATCATGATGATTTTGTCTTCATTAATGACGAATTTCAGCCTCAACGTGTCCAGATGAGGCCAGAGATGATCAAGTTAATCTTTTGAAAGGTCTTATACATTCTTCGATACCTGCTTAAGCGCTGGATGTGTATTTTTATGCTCAGTGATAGAAGACGCACGAATAAACCACTCAAGTCGTGATGTACACCTCTGTACGTCTTGATTTGGAAAATGATCCTGGTGCCATCTCCGCAATGCCTCGCATCTTCGCGTACGTGACGAGTCAAGGGTCACGATGCGCTATCGTTAAATTATCCAACCCTCTAGTGAAGTCAATTGTGTCAATGCGAGTCCGTATGTGAGAGCGAGCACTGTAATCTTGGGATGTAGGCGTATATAGATGCCGAATGAGTGTTGTCCCCAAGTTGCCTGTAGGATATTCGTCAGGTAACGTTGGTACGCATTTATGCGCATCGGCTATAGTTACATGCCTTTCACAACCGTTGTTCTACCTCACCGCCGATGGAGTCAGCGTTATAACACTCTGGCATTGATCCAACTATCGACAGTTCTCTCGCCCGGATCAAGCCATATTACCACTAATATTCCCACTACTAAATCCTGATACAGCGTTTACGGTAATATGTGTGCACGGTAATGGTACGGGTTACCGCGGCGTTTCGGATTGGTAATTAAGCGGGTGGAAGCGTTTCGTCGATAATTGCGAAATCCCCTGTGGCAGCGTCACGCAGTAATCCAGCGTGTGTCTCTCATCTTCCAGTTAGTTGTCTCCGAAAGCTACGACAACCGATGTTTTACGCCTTCTGAATAGGTGCCCGAGTAGAAATCCTGCTCCGGCTACAAAAAAGACCTGATCAGGCATCCTACTTTTTTTTCATGCCGCGATCAGGATTTTTTTATCAAGCCCTGATCATTTTTGTGACACTTTTTGTGATTTCGGTCCGATCAGGGTAAAAAATAAAGGCCTGTTCAGGGTGAAAAGTGAAAGCCTGACATGCAGCCCGAAGAGAGAAGTTCGCTGTTGTTTCGGTACCCACCATCTCATCACATTCTTCATTGCACTGTCAAAAAAATATTAGGAGTACAACTTTGCAGTGACCGTTTTACTTAGAGAGCCACTGCGGCCGAAGTAGTGGCCCTAGCTCAATAAAAAAAGTGGCATTTTAAACTAGAGGCTCTGCCAATGTAAACAATTTAAAAAAGCTAACGGATACGTGTATGCATTATAAAGTTATAGGCACTCAAACATGGCAACCTACGAACCGAATTCTCAGCATTTGCGGGAGGTTATGATTTACTTCTTCAACATCAAGAAATCTGCGGCTGAGGCCCACCGTTTGCTTATAGATGCTTACGGGGAGGATTCTATTAGTGAGAAAACTTGTCGGCGGTGGTTTCAACGCTTCAAAAGTGGAGATTTTGAGGTCGAGAACAAGCATGGTGGCGGAAGGCAGAAAGTTTTTGAAGACGCAGAATGAGCTGCTCAAACCATCCGAAACCATCACAGGGGAACTCTACCGACGTCAGTTGATGCGCTTGAGTAAGGCACTCAAAGAGAAACGGCCACAATTCAACGAAAGACATGACAAGGTGATACTGCAGCATGACAATGCCCGACCCCATGTTGCAAATGTCGTGAAAAAGTACTTGGAAACGCTGAAATGGGAGGTTTTATCCCACCCGCCGTACTCTCCAGACATTGCCCCTTCTGACTATCACTTGTTCCGGTCAATGGCACACGATTTGGCTGACCAGCACTTCGGTACTTACGAAGAAGTCAAAAATTGGGTCGATTCCTGGATTGCCTCCAAGGACCAAGACTTTTATCGACGCGGGATTCGAATGCTACCTGAAAGATGGGCCGAGGTCGTAGCTAGCGACGGGCAGTACTTCGATTAAAAAATATGTAGCCACTTTTTTATAATAAAGCCTTAAACTTTTGAAAAAAACGGTCACTGCAAAGTTGTACTCCTTATATTTAATTTGGATAGGATCTATTTGAATCAAATAGGTTTTCTACTATGAGCCGATTTGTTTCAAAAATATTTTTTAGAATATTCAATAGCATATTTCATACATGCAAAATAAATTGATATACTTAATTACAGTTCTACCACAATGATTTTGTATCATAATTCGTCATTCCCTGGCCTTCTGAATGGATTTTTCCGAAGAAAATTTTCTGCATTGACATGGGGTCGAACCTAGAACCTACCTACCTATAGCTACGCACGCTATCCCTATGATACCGAGTGTTTGTAGCATTTCAGTGGCATAAGAGACCATATCAATTACCTATAATTATTTGCTGTATCACATAAACTATATCAATTAGTGGTGATACCTGATATACCCAGATACCAGATACCAGATAGAACCTGATTCTAGCAGGAGCTCCACTTCCGAATATTTAATCAGTTTAATATCATGGTGATAATTAGAGAGTTTTATAGAATACCATGCTATAGATTTTTCAAACACAACCTGTATGTGTGTGCGCGCGCACGTGTGTGTGTGTGTGTGCCTTCTCTCTCTCTCTCTCTCCGCTTCTTTCTACCCCCCACCCCTTCGATGTGTGTATTGCAATCAAGACGGACCATTAATTCAATCAAACAGAAAAAAGTTTGTCTTTACTTTTTTTTTAATCAAATGGACAAATTTAATGGATTCAATTAAATTGATTTTTGAACAGAGGAAACCGAATCACAGATTTATTAGGAATAAATAAAATATTAGGAATGATAAAAAATGTACGCATAGAGTGGACAATATGTCTCGACGCTTTGACGACGCGCTAATATATAAAGTTCGTCCGGTGTTTGATAAGAGGTTAGCCGTGTAAAAGGCGCCAAACTGTATATAGGTCCAGTTACTTGATGAGTGCTTGAAGCTAGCCAGATTAGGCGAATTGAATCAAGCCGTAAGTCGACGCACTTGACCATCGCCTGAAGCTAGCTGGATCAGGCAACTGAAGAAAAGAGTACATCCAGTTGCCTGACTATCACCTGACACCAACCGGATCAGGCAAATTGAGGCATACCTCAAGTAAGGCCTCCGTACTACAACGTGATCCGGATCAAATATCAGGCCAGCCTGACAATATTTATAGTCGGGTGATGATACACTTGCACGACACAACTTTCTTCAAACTGGTCTCTGTCTTGGGGATAGCTGAGACAGCGTTGATGGAGAGTGCACTATTTCTTAAGTTTTTTGTGTCGATATGTGAGAAATCGTCCAATAAGAACCCATGTTTATTCCGAATTAAACAAAAATAGAGGAATCGAAATGACAGTAACACTGACCTCCGAATCTCCAGGAATCATGAACAGTTGGACAAAGCTCAAAGTGTACACTGTCGCTCAAAAGTTCGGATACACTACAAGTTACAAAAGTTAGTTAGTAAGTTGCGCTACAAGTTACATAGCTTCGTCAAAAAAAAGACGACCAAATTTACCAAACGGCGTTTTGAGGGGAACAAATTCAGCATTGTTTTGCTTTTTGAAATATTTTTTATGATTTATTTTCGACCCGGTACGTACTTTTGTACGTGACTGATTTTCGATTTTTTTCGACCATCGAGAATTGGGCGCATGACTTATGGAAACATTTTTCGCCATGTTTATCCATGATAAACTTGAACGGGGTAGAAGGAGCTTCGTTTTCGGTTTTTTTTAAACTTGCGTACGATCGTTTTTCGCAAAGTTATTTAATTCTTGGCTAAAAAAGACAAATTTTGGAAAATGCAACGTAACTCAAGAACTATAGGGTATAAGAGGAAATGTCAAAGATGTAAAAAGTTGCGTAAATTTATACTGGATGGCCTGAAATTTTTGCGAAATTTTCATGTTTGTTGTGTCGATATGTGGGAAATCGCCCAATAAGAATGTTTACGCGTAATACAAGCCCAAACTAGCTCGGATGTCATAAATTTTACATCATTCAGCCGAGTGGCATTAGCGTTGCATCCCTGGTTCATATTACCCGGTGTAATTGTTACTAGTGAGTATCATTGCCAGATATTTCCGGCTTCCCCATCCCTTCTTTCCTGCGGATGGGTGCGAAATCTATATACGGCAGGGTTGCACAATTTCAACGTTCGCTATTCGCGAAGGAGTTTAATTAACCTATTAAACAACACGGTTGAGCACACATTCATGCATTTTCCCCCCTTTGTGCTCTCTTTATTTTTGGATAGGGCCAACAATGAGAAGCCATCAATTATTTTTCGCTACTGTACAGATGTTAATAATGCGGGGGAATATTTTCTCGTACAATACGTTGGTTTAAATTTCGGTGGGGGAATATTTGATTACGGCATAGTCGTGAAATTCATCGTGGATGGAAATCGGCAGCAATTCCCTAACGAACACCGTTATACCTCAGCGTTTTAGATATTTTTTTCAATACTCCTCACCAATCGTGAACATTCAATTGCGAAGGAACGTTCAGATTTTCAATCACTAAAAAAGTGCTATCG
This sequence comes from Ophion slaviceki, assembly GCA_944452715.1. NCBI lineage: Eukaryota > Metazoa > Arthropoda > Insecta > Hymenoptera > Ichneumonidae > Ophion > Ophion slaviceki. Next base: position 33,423,642 of record OX101784.1, read on the forward strand.
GGGCTGAGTTCAACTGCACGTATGCGTATGCGCATGCGTGCGCGCATAATATGCAGATGTATGCAAGGGATTCAGTGCCTCGGTGGTCCATCTAGGGCCATTTCGACGCCTCGTTAAACCGTACATTCAACAGAGAAACAGCATATTTGCTGATGCACATACATGGGCTAAGCTTGCTTCAAAAACATTGATCAGTAAGCCCAGTAGTGGTCGCGGTTTCCCGATTTCATTTCTTTTATCATACAGGCGAACTCCACTGTGCTATTCGTGCAGCGTTGTTCAACAAAACAACAAAATGGCGGCTTGCCTTTCGCTATTAAGAAATTGCAAATGTAGTTTATCGTGAATACATCACGAATGTATTAACGATGCAACACTCAAAGATCACAGAAACGAGATGGCCAACAATGGGGGATGAAGATTATTTTTAATCAGCAACATCTCGCTAGGGGTATTTTCCCATCGTCGTGGCGGTACCGCAGAAGCGATTTCGAAGCGCTCATGCAAATTTTCCATAGTCATCGTTGACCTACAGTCAAGCAAGAGCGAGCTTGTGCAGCTCCTAAGCACCGCATACCCTCACTGCGGTGTGACACGTCGTAGGAACGGAAGCTTAAACTCAAAATTAGTTTGAAGATTAGCGAAGTTGGTTAAGTCCGCCCGCCGTAGCCTCGAAAAACTCGTCCCCACACTGTTAAACCTCCTCGATACGCGGTGACGTGAATGTTTACGTCTTACGGTACCAAAACCTCCTCGTTCACTAGTATTCTACAACATAGATTGCCTTGCTGACACTTTTTGACTGGAGCTTAAGCGAGAACGATGACTGAAGGGTTTATAAATGCGGAACTTGAATATTTACAAACGCCTAGGTGAATGAGGCGTGGTCACGGCCAATCATCATCATGCATTTTAATGTCGATCTGATAAGGGATGAGCTTGAAGTTGTTATGGGGTTAAGCTGTATTTTTTCTGGACCTTTATAACTTCTTTGCTGATCATCCTGTGCAGTTTAAATACAATCCACACTGCCCTTTTTTTAGAAAAAAAATCGGCAACTCGACGTATTTCGTGGGCTAATTATATTAGGTTATGGAAAACTCTCGATAATTTTTCACGGAGTTGAAAAAGTAAGTACGGTTCGACTAATCATCGGACTAACCCTTGGCACCGTGAAAATGAGAATTCACACTACCGATATAGAATTATTAATGTTTTTGATAGCCAATTTGTGCGAAAATCAAGCATACTAAATATTAGACTGTGCAATCATGGCAACGTCGTAGACGGTACAAATACTACCTACCTTATCGGCATTCGGTAATTATGCCCGGGAACCTCAAACTACTCGGTCAGAATAATTAACAATGAATATTATTGGTACTTATTCTCTTGATCAGTAATAATTACTTAATATTAATTTGAAAATAATGTGCAATTATACATTTCTAGACATTTCTAGGCAAAGACAAAATAACGCGGATTTTTTTTACATATATTTTTTTTTAGAATGTCGGACGATTATTAACTTTTTTCATTTCTTCGAGATTTTAGACAGCTCTAGTACACACTTTTTCTTTCCATCTCCTTGGGCCGATATTGGGGTTACGAACGGTGAACTTCGTGACACTTCTGCCGACCTGGGCATTATGATATACCACGATTTACGATGTTGCCAATTCGTTTCGCGTTAATTGAGCGAGAAAAAGTTATAGAAAATAATTATGCAAAGTAATGAAAACACTTAATGTAACCACCGAATGTTCAAAAATGCATATTTTTACAAATAGATGTAGAAACATAGTTCAAAAACGCACGTTCAATTTGACGATTATTTGAAAGCTAACAGTTGGTAACATTCATTCGGCTCCGTGCATAGGGCGCGGCCATAACAACCTTAAAGTTCGTAGATTGCAATCGTATATTCATATCCGTCAAATGAGAATTTCGGAATCTTCGCAATTTATATCTAAAAATGTTGTCATAATAACCAGATGTTTGCTTCTCTGTTACATCTTCGTTAGAGAGACAGAGAGAGAAAGAGAGGGAGAGAGAGACAGAGAGATAGAGAGAGAGAGATACTTTGGTAGTCCACCTACAGCGATAGTACTCTCAGGCTAGTGTATTTTTTGCCATTAACAGGTTACTACTTGCGACTGAGATCGATCGGAAAGAGACTCATTTTTGAATACTATTGCTGCCAGTTCTCAATAGTCTTAAATTTCGACATATAATTTGGTCTACCCTGTTTACATTAGTACGAGCGATTATGCTTACACAGAACGAGAAAAAAGTGCTTCGATTTCTCATTCCATTTTCGTCCCAAGCCTCATTCATTTCCATCTCCCTTTTTTCCGTTCAGTGACTACCTTTCCGTACCTTTTCCCTCGATTATTTTTTATCGTCAGGTCGTCAAGAAGAAGACAACTCAGCCGGCTTCCGGACGTTTTTAGTGCTCGATTGGTGTGCACTGAAGCCCGATATTATTGCACCTGAATCCTTCAACGTAGTTCTCAGAAAAATTGAGTAATCAGGAAGCAGATACCTCTCTCTCTCTCTCTCTCTCTCTCTCGCTCTTTTTCTTTCAGTATCTACTTCCTTTCCTCCCGTTCGCGTACGGACGACCCGGCGAGATTGAAGAAAAAGTATTCGCGAAAGAGAACGCCGATATAAAGAGACTGAATAAAAGCGGTTGCGATCCCTTCAGGAAGAAAATAAGGGAGGAAAAAAACAACACCTCCTAGTACGACTGCATTTTTCGTCGTCTACCTGTATTATTTATTAATGAGGCTGTACACATATATCTAGCTGTATGTGCACACGCATATATACTTTGTAACTTTTACATCTCGTTTTTTTTTAATTTACTAAAACTGCGCTCGACTTGTCCATTCGAGGGGGAAATAGGGGGACAGAGGTAGCGAAACCGAGAGGAAGGCTAATGCAGACCAGAAGTTAAATTAACCAGTTGTGCGACCTCCTGACTCGGCGTACTCGAGTCCTCTCGTTTCCTCGCGGACATCGAGGGTAAATTTGAATAATCCGATTAGAAGAGTTACGCGGCGGCTAATCCGTCATCGCACTTTTTTCCATCGTTCACTCCGCTTTTCCGCTTCATACTCTTGACGTCCTGTATGCTTCGCTTCTTAGATTAGCTATTTAGGGACTATAGCGGGTGCATAGGGCAATGGACAGCAAAATAAGCGGATGTATTCATAATTCACTTTTTCCAGAGGGATGGAAAATAGCTTTACAGTTATATCTTTCTATGGGACAGTCCCGCGCTCACTATTTATTCCTCTCGCAGAGACAAGAGCGAAGTATTTCGACGAGTACTAATAGATTCCGCCTTCATGATATTGACGATTACTACTCGTAAATTCACGAAGTCCAGTAGTAGTAACTTCTCGACTGGTTTTTTAAGCACGTGTCAGAGCCCGGTACCTTTATTTTCTTTATTACTACGGATCGTAATTTCGTTTCTCATTGTTCTCGTTTCAACATAGGACTTTATGCTCCCGGTCATCCTCCACATTGCGTGCCTCGTTCCGCTGGCAATTAAGCATCCAGAGAGGTAATGAACCAGATAGTGCATTCAAAGACTTAGCAGCCCTCACGGGCCAATGCAGTGTTCTATTCTCACTATTTTCAGGCCCCAATTGAGTTTTGTGTCAGCGGTTTCAAGTGAGGAGCAAGGGCAGGAGGCAAGGGTCACACACACACACACACACACACGCACGCACGCACGCACGCACGCACGCACGCACGCACGCACGCACGCACGCACGCACGCACGCACGCACGCACGCACGCACGCACGCACGCACGCACGCACGCACGCACGCACGCACGCACGCACGCACGCACGCACACACACACACACACACACACACACACACACACACACACACACACACACACACCTACCCACCCATACAGTATGTAGCACGATATTTAATAATGCTTTCTAATTATCACAATGACATTAACTAATTGATATAATTTACGTGACACAATAAATAATTATGGGTATTACTTGTGTCTGTTATGCTATCTCGGGCATTTAGATAGATTAAGATGGGTCCAAACAAAGCCCTAACTGAATTTCCGCACGGGATAGATAGAAAACATACTTATATATAACCACAGTTTGTTCTTTAGAAAATGCTCGATCATGCGTGCTTGGTCCTGAATAACCAAACATCGAGAGTATTAGATAAAATATTCATCAGTAATGTTGACATTAGTAACCATAATACTTTCTTATCTTTTTTCCCATCGTCTCATCTCCGTTCGTGCGCTGCCAATCCTTTCTAACGATGTCTGGCTTACCTAGAACAGAAAATAAAACAACTCGTTAATTACAAATTTACCAGAAGAACAATTAGTCCGATACTCCATTCTGAGAGATCTTTATTAGGAGAAAATAGAATTGTTTTAAAAAAAACACGTGAGAAATGAAAGAGCGCAGAGGCTCAGGGTCTTCCGGCAGGAAGAACTACGGATAAGGGATACACTAGAAGAAAACGTTGGGTATTATCCGAAGTCGAAGAACATTGTGGAGGGTTCGGATAGACGAGGTCTCTTCGGGTAAAGAAGCGGACGAGGAAGTGGAGGCAAGTATAAGAGACAGCGCCAAAGAGAGGGAGAGAAGTGTTTTTTTTCTTGCAACGTTATAGCAAATGGGTCGATAACGTTTGTTTTATCCACGACAAGAGACAGCAGCGTGTGGCTGGCCCGCGTCGTTTATCAATGTCCAATCAACGTCGTCGTGGAAAAAAGCTCGGGTACGCGAGCGGGCTTTTTCCTATGGATACTCTGTCTATCCCCTTCTCTCTTTTGTGTGTGGGTGTGTGTGTATGTATATATATATATATAGTTCGTGAATCGACTTTGCCAGATCTCACTCTCTTTTCAACGATCCTCGTACCACCACCCTGTGACGAGTCTGACACTCCACCTTACAAGTTATTTTTTTATACTGACGACGTCTAGTGGAACTTCCTTTCGCCAGAAAATCTGAGGAAACGAAAGAACTATCAACAGCGATTCAATTTAAAAATGATAAAATGGTGAATACTTATCGCTGAAGTGTCATTCGGAAAATGTGACAATTCATTTCACCATGAAGTAGGAGCAAAATTGTTCGATCTTCAGAACATTTCGCCGAGTGCTCCTGCAGGGCTTTAGGCATTTAATTGATACGAAAGTCTGTTCAATCAAACTTTTCGATAAATATCTTCGAACGTGACATCAACCCCCAGCCCTTCCCCCGGAGACGGTTCGTTGGCTCCAATAGCTCAGCGAACTACAACAGATGATAGCCATTGCACCGAAACACTGACACAAGTTTCGACCGATACCAACTTGATTCGCCATCAAATTTCACTATTGTAAAAGAATATGGAGCATTTTCGTACATGCTTTTATTCGGTAATCTCTCTGTGGCGAGATGGCTCGTGGTCGGTATTACGCTACTCCTTTCTTTCCTAGTTGAAGGTACAAGGGTTCGTAAAAAAAAGGCTCGATTTGTTAGAGCGAAGGCTGAAAGAGGGAGAAGCATGAGCGGAAAAGGCTACAGGAAGAAAGTAGATCGTCTGACCTCCGTCATTATCGTCCTCCTATTTCCTTTGTCAAATCATCCAGTTCGATAGCTCGGTATTGAGTATATCCCGCGAGGAGGCTACTTTTTACTAGCGTTAGAACCCAGCGCGCCTCTCTTCCATCTATCTTCCACTCGATTTTGCGCCTTAAAGAAATCGGAAAAGTCTCTCTTTTCGCAGTTACGAGGCGGAAATGAGCGATAAGCGAGTCGAATGCAAAGGACTTATAAAATATCACTGGAAATTGAATAATAATGGGCATAAAGCAAATCAATCCACTACGAACGACGGGGACATTTAGGGTATAGAAGAACAAATTGGATAGGTCGCTTGAAATATGCGATAGGAATTTGTAACGTTAACTTTACGATTTGCGGTAGTTAATGATTTCGCCATAAGGAATGTAACTATTGTTACAAAGCATTATGCCAATACCTTGTACAAGGAATGTGGCTGATCGATGGAGAATTAAAGGGTATGTATAATCTTGGAATTTCAAAAAATCGTTTTTTGGTTATTTATTTTCTTATTGCGTCGAGTCTTAACTTTGAGTGGGCTCAAAGATTTTGTAAAAATTCCAAAAATTGACCATGTTATGACGATTTTAGTGGAGCAGGTCAGAACGTCCTGTTGCGTTACGGCTCTAGCGCTGCGCGATGCATTGTATGGTTTCTAAGGATTGATATGACTTTGGCCGACCAGGGTGTTTGATTGTTATACGGTGCAGGAATCGCAGATTGAAGGTACGAAAAATAATTGTGATTTTATCTCAAGCATGTAGTCCATGCACCAAGGCACTTTTTTACAATTAAATTTGTCAAATATCCATTGGTACGGAAGAGTTCATTTCAAAGATAACATTTTTTTAATAAAAGATGTTTAATTTCTTTACTAGCTCCATTACTAATGGAGATAGCAAAACAAAATGAAAGAGACATTTTTTATTGTACATTCCAAAAGGAACATCTTTTATTTCAAACTTTTTTTTCTACACAATGCACTTTCTCGTCACAATCCTCATTATAACAATTAAATTGTTTATAACGAAAAAAAAACGATTATAGAACAAAATAAATGTCCTATTCGTATTGCCTGTACCCGAAACCATAAAGAACCACCGAAGATATTGAGCAGGCCCAAACATTTATACGAAAATTGTATACGGAAAAAGTGGATTGAGTACGTTTTCTTCTCTTGCGTTTATCTCGAAAGTATACTTTGGAATTTGGCGTACGTCACATGTCGAAATCTAGTCGTCCGATTTACTCCAAATTTGGACTGAACATATTTTATAACATATTCAATCGACAGACCGCATGATTTTTTCATATATTCCTCCGTTTGTTAATAACGAACGTTTAAAGTCGTTATTTTTCGTCGAAATTCGGCAAATTTTAGAATTCCGAAAAAGTATCCTGTAGTTTTGTAGCTTCACCGTTGTACTAAAAGTTTATTTTTCCATTTTTTACTTTAGATGAACCTAGTTACCGGAATCATGTACGCGACCGAGCGTTGCGGAGGCTCCTGAGATTAAATGACAATGACTACGTTGTTTATATATATATTGCAATTTGAAAAAACGGTGACGTGTCAAGACTATGTACTATCTGTGTGCAAAAGATCGACCTTATCATCACAATACCTGGGACGAAAAAAAAATATTGAAAATCGATCTGTTTTTTTCACTTCAAGGTTATGCGTACCCCTTAATGCAACATGTGTTCGGTTACAGTTCATTCAGTTTCGTATATACCAAAGTGCATAGCCAGCACAAAAATTACGAGAATTCCAATTTGATGGGAAAAAAGTCTAATGACAATGGAGCCGATAATTTCAAGATAAGTGAGATAACAGACAGGCGGGGTCGGCATCTCGCTTACCCTCAGTCCAAGCCGACAGTTGTAATTAACACACACGCCGAGAACGATGGAGAAAGACACAGACACGGGCAGAGAGAAAGGGAGAATCATAGGGATGAAGAAAGTGTCACCGGCGTACAAATGAACTCGTTAAAATTACATGGATCATAATCTTTCGGTCGAATTTTCCTGCCATTCCCGCCACACACCATGTACACGTATAATCACTGACAATGAGCCTGGCAATCATTTTATCGCAATGCGAAAAGTCTGTTGTTGCTCGAGAGTTGACGTTGAGCAATGAACAAAAGTGAGGCCCTCTATTCGTCTACTCCGCCAAGCTCAATGAACGCTACAAAATTATACCTACCCAACTGCGCTATCACTGCCACTACAGTGCAGAAGCACAATAAGTTGATGACAAGTTATTTTTTTCGAACACTTGTTCTTTTATGACTAAACAATAATGAAATTGATTTTCGTGTTTGACGGAATCAATTTTCAAATTCCATTTATGCCGTACTCTAGTGAGTGTGGTCAAAAAGATGTTTATTTTTTCTTCAAATTCTCATAGTTTGGGGTCTTTAAAATATTTAAGTGAAATTTGTGCTGCATAAGTGCAATTCGAATTGCATGAGAAACTTTAAACGCATTTTGCTCAAAACAACCTTTTTCAAATCGAGCGTGTATTTTTTATAAGAAACTACTTGCAATTATGCCCACATGCAGAGTACGGTCCCGGCTATCGTTCGGGTCGCCATCTTTTTGATTGCTTTCTAATTACTATTTTTCGGGGCCGAGAGTAATAAATATGTTATTGTAAAAATCAAAGTACGCTTTTTCAAACGCCTCCATTTTGTAAACTTTTTAAATTTTTTTTTATTAGAGGGCCGAATGATAACCTCATTCATAAAGGATAGCATTTTTTTAATCGTTTGTTTCAGATGACAAGGACTGCCGCAATCATATCGCTCGACGACACAAAGTTTTCGCGACATGACCTGCGCAACATCAAATAACATGTACAATTTCGAATAAAATGCTTTGAAACAATTGAAGATGTTACTTCAAACATGTATAAATATAACTGTGAAATACTAATACTGTAGATGTAACCGTTTCTATAATTTTTTTTTAAATCACCTTGTAAATTTATATTATAGATATTGATATAAAAGTTGTTATACTTAATGAATACACTTTCGAAATACATACAACATTTTTTTAAATGTATTTATGTAACCCAAACAAACTTTAAACGCGTTTTTCTCGAAACAACGTTTTTGACGGCTTGTTGATAAAATCTTCGAAACTACCGAACCAATCCTTATGAAATTTCAACCACATATTCTTTACAGCTATAGCTATACCGCATATCAAGGATTTTAAAAAATTTTGATATTACTTTTTTTTTTGCCAAAAACGGTGAAAAAAGCACGTTTTTTTGTTGTTTCGAAAAATGTCCGCCATTTTGTTATTTTTGCATATATCAAAAATCGTGTAATATGCGCTATATCCATTACCATTCTGAATCTAAAACCGTTTGATTTTTTGTTTCGGATGATCCATCTCCGAGATTTCATCCACAGCGCAGACCTACAAATTTTTTGGGACATTTTTTCAACTACCATTTTCGTCTATCAATAGTGATTTAAATATATATATTTTTTAAATAATTTATTTCGAAAGTGTATTTATTAAGAGTCACAACTTTCATATCAATATCTATAATATGAACCTATCGACAAAATCACGAAAATAGCCTTTTTAGCGTATAAAGTGAGAAGACCGCTTAAACGCAGCACTCCATCGAGGAGGCGAACCTGGCGAGCATGATGAGCAAGCGTGAACATTTTATTTTACTTTTCTTTCGACAAGGGCAAATCATTGTTTATGATGTTCCAATTTTTATGGAAAATTGAGTGACCGACTGAACTATACGCCCTTGATTGTGGCAAATGGACGATGTGTGCGCGCAACACTCACAAACGCATACGAAAATATACGAGTTCTGTCGCACGATTATCCGAAGGGTAAAATTCTGCCGCACCATTCACCTGGCCGCAGAGCAGCAGCCCGATTTATAGTTACCAAGCGAATCGGATAACAGCGGTTGGCGATGGCGGCGAGAAGGGGGGGATTGGGAAGGAGAAGAGGAGAATGGTTGGAGGTAATAACACCGCGCCGTAATTGTCAAATAGTGTGAAACTTGAACGTGCGTTTTAACGCAACCTTCTCCTCGCCCCATCCCCTCTATTCTCTTTTCCAAAATCCGTCTCCCTCCCCCAATCACGAAAATCGGTTCGAACCTCGAGTCCACCAAGTGAGCGCGAGAGAATTCATGAGCGCGTTGCACTCGCACTGTGTGACCTCATCCCCAAATAGGTCGAACTCCCGTTTCCCGATACGAAACATACACGCGACACATGAGCATCGGCTGGCGTACACACACACACACACACACACACACACACACACACACACACACACACACACACACACACACACACCTGCAATACAGAAGCATCTGTGATTATGTTGAAGTCATAGCTGCACGGTACTCCGGAAAAAGCATTTTAGTTTGCCCGAAAAAATGTGTTGGGGTAGTATTAAATAATTTTACGGGCATGTGTGGTCAGTGATGCTAGCTCAATGCTTGGCACTGGACATCTGTCCAGATGTTTGTGCTTGTTGAGGCCTTTCATCTGAGTGGATATAAAAATGAAACCGTTTTTTTTTATTGGCTCGAATGATGTATATACATCACAAGAATGATGTACAAAGGAATCGGAATATGAAAACTACGAAATACAAGAGGAATCTTCAATGCGAGAAAAACATTTGACATTTTTTCCGAAACGCAAGGAACAGTTTAGCCGGTGAAAGTAGCAAATTAGAGTCGTTCAATCCAGTCGTTGTCTAAAAATGTATAACGATCTAACAATTGAAGACCTACTGTCAATATGTCTCGGTGAGTACACGCAGAATTCAAATGAGAGCTTGAATTCCGTCTTGTAAACGATGGCTCCTATACACTTTTGAAACTTTGAACGCGATTTTCTTAAAACCACGTTGTCAAAATCAGGAGAACGCATAATTCAGGCAGTTATCATCCAATTGGCTTGAAATTATGACGTAGCTACTTAGATAGTTTCTCTAAAGAAGTACACACTTTTTTTACGATTCATTGACAATTCTCGTTCTAATAAACAAATTAAGGGTGACTTTTAAGCGGGAAAAAAATTTAATCAAACTGATACCATTTTGCGAAAGACATCATATTCGTTAATAATCGGGTGTACTTCTCTAGCAAAACTGCTGTGAATAACAATTTTTTTGTTGTTTTAGGTGCTGATACGTAAAAGTACTGCGTCCTCCCGCAAAGAACCTAAAAACGCTCTTAGTGTAAGTTGACTGTGCTGACTGTAGCTGGCCTGCAATTTTGAATTTTTTTCACGAACATTTTTTTTGTATAAGTCAACACATGTAGAATCAACCCTGCGAACCTCATGTTTTGCTTTTCTAAGATCCTCAAGAAAAAATAGCCAAAAAAGTCTAATTTTTCGGTGAGCCACATAGGTGTAGTGCCTTAGGGTAAAAAACACGTTTATTTGCCATTTCAGCTACTTACAACCTCATGATTTGATGAATCAATGGACCAAAACGGTCGCTACTTAAATGGCGAGCGAATAAAATGAAGGAGAGTCGCGTATGAATTCCTCAATTCAAGTATCTGATAAGAGAAAACCGAGTCATCAGCTGAAAGGGTTTTTTTTCGTTAAACAAGTCATTCGAAGAAAACGGGTCTTTCACAATCTCTCCAGAAACAGAATTACCCATGTTTATTTTTGTAATTACCCACATTCTCGTTACATCGATCATACGTACATGTTGAACGGACTGAAACTCTCCATTGTGTATACGGAAAGAAAATCAATCGGTTTCCTCAATCAATTCCGTGTCATTGAAGCAGCTGAGCTGGAAGCGACTTGTGCAACTCGTTGCAACAGCAGTAATTTTCCAGGAAACGTTTATTCCTATGTTGCATTATGTACGTCCGATACCAAAGGGGTAATTCAGGCACAGGCCAATTTGTCCATCGTCCCTAATTGGCGGGCTCGAATGGTCAAAGGACAAAGGAGTGAAGCACTAACCAGCAGATTGATGCAATGCAGACAGTACGGTACCCCCACAAGCGTAGTACTACTGGTACGATCGTTTACACTATGCTACTGATCTATACGAGACAATGATGAGACAGGCAGAGAGAGAGAGAGAGAGAGAACAAGAACGTGTCGTGTGTTTTTCAAAACTCAGGGAAATCGCTTAAGAGGAAAAGCCTATATTTTGCAACGATTCATACCATAAATAAGATCTCGTATCCTGTTCAATGAACTCGACGTCATATATAATTACATTTCGTAACGCTCAAATAAGAATAAACTTTGCAATCATCATCTTGCAGATCTGACCAACGCACTGATTCATGGATACAACTTCGAAGCATGAATACTTATTACAGCAGGTGATATTAAAGTGGTTGGAACAAGATACGGTAGTGCCCAACCAACTTTCACGACGTCTCGAGCAGAGAAATAAGGAAAGACTGAAATGCCTCAGGTCATATCCGGTACAGAAATGTCAACTTTTAACCACGGGCACGCTCAATGTTATCTGTGAGCTTGCAGTTACAATCGTAAAAGCGTTCTTGAAATGCTTGCAGTCCGACAGAAATGCCAACGATCCGGCCGGATTGCTCAACAAAATGTTTCACATTAAAAACGACAAAGAGTGGGACGCTGTGCACCGGCTGTCCAGTCATCTTTGTGGAAGAGACAGCAAACGAGAAACGCACGAAAGGCAGCTTGAACGACAGGCTCATAGGCGAGTATTTCAATTCAATTCAACCAGGCACCGAGGATCTATGCCCACACTGAATAATTCAAGAAAACGTCTAAATTCCCTGTTCACTTCTCGCAGCAATGAATAGAGAACGATGCATTACAAGTAGGATTAAGTCGAAGTACAAGAACATTGCTACCATCATGTTAAAGGGCCTTGGGGTATTTTCAGTAATACGATGATTACTGCAGCACGATACATGCAGCCCGAGCATGTATCGTGATACGATCGCTATTGTGCTAACTCGTATCGCACCCTCGTATATGTCCATTAGTCACCTTCGTTGATTTATGGACCACCAAATAAAATGCATTCTCTGCTGCACGCGGATTGCTGCGTGCGTGAGCTGGAGTAGGGGAAAGACCTAGGAGGGTTGACACAGAGGTGAGTTGAAACAGTGTCAATGTCTCGGTAGATGGGATTGTTAGCGAGCTGGCAACAATGCCATTCTTTCATTGCTACGACGCGCGCCACTTGTCAGTTCGCTCCGGTGCTCTTGCGAGTTGCGTCATATCGACACCCGCGCCAAAAAAAAATTGACAAAAGTAAGTATTTGTCGTATTTTTCATTAATCTTTAGTTACCTTGTTTATATATTTGATGGTATGTGATGGTATGCATTGTCTGGAAGCTTACTGAATTGGCATTCGATTTGTCATATTGAACTTGTTGTTCCGCAATACTCTTTACCAATAGTGAGTTCGAATCACTGCAGTAGAGTTTTCATACATTTATATTTTGTGGTGTGGTTTGCAAGGCTTGCATTTATTCTATTTTAAATGCCGAATAAATGTATTAGGAAAACGGATGGGGACATGGCGAGCCGAGAAAGATATGAGCTCGCCGCTGAAGAGGTTCCTCTACGGGACGAAAGATCAAGCACAAAGAGACCGTGGAAAGTGAAGATGAGGAAGAGTATTTTTGCGTGCGTTGTATGGAATCGTATTCAAACAGCAAGCCAAATAAAAAGGGGGTGCAATGCCCGGAGTGCAAAGCATAGTCGCACGAAGCCTGCACTGGTGGAGAACTATCATATGTATGTCACAATTGTTTGTCAGAATAGAGATTGATTTGCTTTCTTGCCATAAAGTTTCGGCTTCAATTTATTTTTTTGTTCGCTATATTTTATTATTTAATTCCGTGAGATTCGTGAGTTTATATTCGTTTCAGTTAGAACTTATAAAAATTTGTCAGACTGAATAAAAAAGTGAGACTTCGATTAATGTCGAGTTAATTTTATTTTTTTTTAATGAAGTTTTTTAATAACAATATGTTTTGACATAATTTATACCCGCATTTTGTACCAATTCCCAGGCGTACTCAACTCATCACCTCGATAGCTGTTTCAACTTCCTCGATGTGAGGAGAGTTGAAACAAAACGACTTATTGTATTTAAATGGTTTTTTTACTGGTTACATAATTTCTGGAGTCATTTCTTGTCGAAAATCGATTAGTCGGTTAAAAAAGCGCCAATACCTTTTTAAAACTTTTTAAAATTTACCCAAATGTCTCGTTTCGATGGCGAGATATGGGGTGAAATCTGAAAATTGTTCCAACTCTCCCCTACGCGAGGTCACGCATTAAATTGAAAACGAGTACGAGAACGATTGGAGATTTGTCTCACAGAGACGAACCACCAAGGACAATCATAACTCGAGAAACGATGGGGTAAAAACTCGCCCAGTAGGGTCTGTAGGAACGTGAATCATAATGGGAAAGAAGGAGATATATGGGCGGATGGCACGCTGACTCGCACTACTGGGCGCGTGCTGTAGGCCGTGGACGAGGAGAAAACAACAGATGGACAAGTGAGGAAATCAGAGAAGGAGGAGGGGAGATCTCTGGAAAAAGACATAGAGCGGAAAAGGGAAGAGGGAAAGAGAGAAAGGAAGAGATTCAGAGAGAAGCGTATCAGAGTGGGAGCGTATTGATCGCTAGTAGCATCGAGTTGGTACGTTGGTTTCCTCTCTTCCCATGATGTACTCTAGCGAAACGCGGTCTGTACACCCCGAATGCAGTATCATATATAGAAACAACGCGGTAACGGCGATGGTGTTGGCACGTTCTGTACCTAGCCAATGCAATTTCGAACGGATAACCTCTGTGTCCACTGGAAGCTCTTGAGGCTAAACAAGCACAGTGCTCGATACAGAGACACGTGAGAGTAATCGAAGCCCTGTGACGACAAGGTAGTTCCGTAATATTCACGTTATACATCCATATACCAATAAACGTAGTAAAATAAAGAAAACAAAGAAACACCAGCAAACACAGAGTACATCCATGTCTAACGTAATTGAATAAACGCAATTGGAACATCCTTGAATGTTTATCGGTGTTTAATTTCAACTTTGCAATTTACCAAAATTATTCACTCGGGCGACAGCAGCCGTCGTGAAAAATAACGTCGTCCAAAAGTTGTTCGGAAACGGACAACACTCTCGGATTGCTGACTGACATGAATTCAACCACATAACACAGATTCCCCAATGTCGAAGGCCTACGTCATTGATAGTTTTTAAACGAATGGACCCACTTAACAGGAGTGGTTTTCGCGTCGTTCCCGTCACAATTTACCAAGCGGCTCTCGGTTTTGAGTGTACATTACGGCAAGATCAATTTTCGATGAGTCTCATCTCGTTTCGCTGGTTGGCCGACCAGAACCTTGGTCCATAGGTAGCCTGGCTCGCTGGGAATTAACGAAGCGGGCGAACGAATCCTGCTGCATTCAAGAGTACACTATTCTATACATTATATCGTTACCCGGGCCTGCGCGCATTAGCGTTCCGCACCAGTATTCTCCGCGTCACGTTCCCGAACCATGATTCGCATATACCGTATATGCGTTCGGTTCCGGTGCATGTGTAACTATATGACAAACTGTATCGAAATATATACCTATAGCTATACACTATGTATATTGTCCACACCGGTATTGCAAGTTACTGCATAGGAAATACGCATGGGTGAAAACCGAAGAGTATGGACTTTATATTCTTCGGCTTCCATCGAATGCTTGTAAACGTACATGCGTAAAGACACATGTAGGACGATATTACTCGGGGGGTGGAGAATATTCATTCGCGACTCTACTCTATTACATGGCGCTACTAGTTCAGTCAATAGATACCACTGATAGGCTCCATATTAGTATATTCTACTAGAGTGTAGAATCCGAAAAAGCATAGGTTGATTTTTAGATTAGTGGGTGCTACATTCTGCTACATATGGATACGCGGACGTGTATTTATCCTTTAGTATTACTTTTTGTTTCCAAATATCGGCACACGAAATTAAACATCGAGGTACGAACTACGAAAGTGTACCGGTATATTTGTTGCAATATATCGTCATTATTTTTTACATATACCACGGTGTTTGTCGAGACATCGTCAGAACCCAGTTCGCCCGCTGGCTGCTCTCTATTTTCAAATACGGCAGTTTTTTAAACTCCCTTTGTAAAAAAAAAGTTAAATTTCCAAATGAAGGAACCGATAAACAACAGCTGCATTACGGTAATTAAGTCGCATTATCCTCATATGCAGAATATAAAAATCTTTTTTTTCCGTACAGCAGTCCTAAATTCAACTGTCTGGAGACACTATGTGTTTACGTATATACCCAAATTCTGCAAACATTATTCATTTTCTGTAAATATTACACAATATATGCACGGACCCCAATTCAGTTTGCTTTAATGTCTGATTTTACGTTAGTCAATAAATTTGCATGTCGTGAGATACTCTATCATCATATGACCCATGTGACAAGCAATGGCCATGTCAGTAGAACATCGATCAATATAATGAGTTCATACACACATAAAATTAATATACTTGTAGCACAGAGTTTATGCATACATAAGGCTCAAACGCGCTCGGCCGCAATATACAATTAACGAGGCCCAAAGCTTAATTTCCGAACGACGAGACACTGGAATAATGAGAGGACCAGTTAGATCGACAAGCAAAGCAGAATACCCGGCGCTCATGTTCGATAATAGCAATCATCATACGACCCTGTTTCAGTGACATAGAGAGCTGGAGAGAAAAAGTAGGTATATAGTGAGGGAAAGAGAGAGAGAAAGTTGAAATCAGTGCATACCCTTACCGCGCTTTAATTGGGTCACCACGACACACAAGATCCCTTAATTAAGATAAATTACCGGACTAATGCAAACGGCAATCGATACCAATAAGCTACCACCAGCAAAGCGTACAAACTTGCGTATAGTGAAGATTTATGTATATGTTTTAAAATGCAAGGCAAAGCCGTATTCGCGAATTACGTTTGCTATTCTTGATGGTCTGGGACAACGCCAAAGTTGTTTCTTCGGCCAGAGTCAAGGGATGATCATTTTCCTTTCGTCGCTTCTGCTATTCAGTCCACATGCCTCGCTCTCGAGTCACGTCCCATAAATCTACGTCTCCTTTGTGCAAATTGCTCGCCGCAGCCGAGCGACTCCGCTGCCTGAGCCTATCTGCAGGGCTATAGTTACTATACAGATCACCGGGTTTATGTAACTCAAAACTCGGTGAAAACGGAACACTGTACCTGGCTACGGCCTACGTGAAAAATATTTCACATCGGAAATAAAGTTGGTCGCAAGTTTTGCATCACTACAGTGACATTTGCCGTCACAGTTGACCTAATGCAGTTTAAAGTTTTCAAACTAGATTTCGCAGTAGGAATAGCTTCTTTTCTACTGTGCTGCGAAACATTTAACACGCCTAATGAACACAAGTGCCCAGTATTTTCCGCCTCTTCGAGATTCAACCTTCAATGTATGTTTTATACGAAATTTTTATACATAATTTCCTATCTGCATACCTAAAAGGATTCAGAAATGTTTGCATAATTGCGTGCAGGCGTGAATAGTCTTAATACGTCACAAACTTAATTACGCCGTATCAGGGTTGGATGAAATTATATGAAAACTTTTAAGAACTGCTAACGGTTAAAAAAATTGATCAACGAAAACTATTAAGCTTGAAGGCGGACGTGTACTTTCATCACATCCATGACCCTTTGTTTTTTTTGTCCATCCCTGATTCTTTCACTTTTCCTACAAACTGAGAAATCATTGGTCCAAAATTTAGGCGATTGGACTTCAACTGGAAATCTCAGGATAACATCGCCGATATTTAGAAGCGAGAGAGAGAGAGAGAGAGAGAGAGAGAGAGAGAGAGAGAGAGAGAGAGAGAGAGAAGAATTAGAAAAGGTGAGAGAAAAGGATGAATCGAATTCGATCTAAGGTAAAAACTGCTGGAGCTTAAGGGATGAAATACGTTTAGCAACTAAAAAATGTTAAAAAATTTGTCTTCATCGAATGTTACTTCCAGATCTTAAGAATATGATAGGAACGTTTTGAAACTAGAAACAATGTAAATATTTCTGATGCTATAGGCTGTGAATTTGACGTAACGACGCTCAGAGATTACTACGCCAGGTAGTTATCGATTTACTAAATTAAAGTAGTTACTGCCAATGATGCACATTCGGAAAGAACGAACAAAATAGTGATGAATATCGCAACTGGTCGGTAAATTACGGAAATCATTGAACTTCCATTCATCAAAATGTTGAAAACGTTTTTGTCGAAACGATATTTACGAAATTAGCCGAACCAATAATCGGAAAAATAATGAATCGATCCTGTTCAAATTTTACATAAATTTAACCCTTTGCACTCGAGAGGTGACGCTTGCTCACTCTCGCTGACCTCGTTCACCACTTTCGATCCGAGCGAAAAAGACCGCGAGTACAAAGGGTTAAATAACAATATGACGTTGTACTCAAACCTATAGGTTTCGGAAAATCATTTGAAAAAAGTATTTTTTTATTGCCGAATAACTCAACGATTTTCTGTAAAAATCATATTGTTTTCAAAATCGTGCCATTGATTCAATTTTCTTTCATTTTTTTGAAGTTTTTTTTTTCGTTCGTCCACATTAGGTAAATGTTAATAATATCAACAAAATTCACCGCTGTGTTTCATATCAATACAAGAGAAGCTAGAGATTACGCCGTTATACGACTCACTTCACAGCCATCCTGGCAAATATTGCCATAACTCCACCACATTTATTTATTACGAAAAAAATCCTTTGTAATGGTTGCACGTAATCATAAATAAGACGCCGAATTTGTAAGTTGTCAAACAACCCGTTGTTTTCTTAATAAAAAGACAAATTAAAAGTTTTATACGAAGATACTCAAAGTTTAATTTGGGTTGTTGTTTAATTTAGTTGTTTTGTTAAAAAAATGAGTACGTAATGCAAATTTTTATCCAAACAAGACTGAATAAATAATAAATGTTGATAATTATTAATAAGCGTATTTTTTTTCGTATTTAATCAATAATTTTATAATCTTTTTTTAATTTTAAAAATTTCTCGATAATTCGAGAGATGCCGGGAATTCCCGGTCGAGAATTCTCGAGTCTCGAGAAAAAAAATAATCAAGAAATCAGAAATCCTGATATGGAGGTACCGTGTAAAATAAAAAATATTGGAAGTTATATGAAATTCAAAAAAAAATGAAAACCCTACAACGACCCAAAAATTGAAAACGGTCAAAAACAAAAAAAACGGAAACTAGAGAAGCAACAAAATGTAAAAAAATCCCAAAATGAATTAAAGTTAATAAATAAACCCTAGAAATCAATTATACTGGCAAAAAAGTGAACTGTGGAAGACCACAAAAATTGATCTACGATGCTGTGTGTCCATCTCAATATTCCACGCATATCCGAGTTGACCCACACCCCCACTAGTGTTTAGCCCACCCCACTAGTCCTCACGCACATCCGAGGTGCCCTGCGCCCGGTAGTCTACGGAACCCACCATTCGCATAAAACGGAGACCGCGATAACATATCTAGGTATAGTCAGAACTGAGCCTATCAGCTATAGCGCGTTAACGAAGTCACTTTTTTAAATCCGGCGCCGAAAATCGTTTTAAGCAATCTCTTAAAATATTACAAGGAAGATGTTTGCCAAATTTCAGACCGAAATTGGGTTTCCGCTTTTCGGAACTTTATCCGATATTTCCTGAAAGTTGTGAAAATTTTAGCTGAGGCCGGTGCCACCAATGAAGAGCGATGACAATCTCCAACCGGTGAGCCGGACAACTTTTTTCACCTTTCACCTGCCGATAAAGGTGGGTTTCGGAAAATGTAAGTTATCGAAATCTATTTTGGAGACTGCGTTGGGGGTGGACTTTCCACAACGTCGATAAAAATATGACCATCTCTACACCACAAAAGTTACCATTTTTTTGTTAACGTTCAGGCTCCCATTAAGGAGTGTTCCAGAATGTAAAAATCGTTCAGTTTTTGTGGACGCTTTTTAAATACTGAAAATAGACTTATGGCCCGCTGCCTACGAAAGTATATCCCCTCCTAAATGGAACGACACTCACAGTTGCGAATATTTTGATTAACTTCCTCTGCATGAAAAAAGGCCAACTATTTGAAGAGCCCTGCACATTGCGTGCACATTGCGTGCCCCCCAAAACGCATTGCACATTTGCAGAGGAACTGTAAACATCTATCAAAATTTTACAAATCGCAAGAGAAGAGGTACGTGTAACGTACAAAGTAATCCCACGAGTGAGGTAGCCCCAATCTTGACTACATGTGAATTGGGCGGCCCACGACTCAACCGAGCATGCGATGTTGTCCCACACTGGATGGTCCAATTTCAGCGAGCATTCCCGCGACTGTGCTGGGTGTTTGATGAGAAATAGCTCACGAACCATTGAATACCCCAACTGCGGGTATTCCCCGTAAGGTAAACAGTGTGAGCAAGGTTATAGGCTATAGCGAAGCTCCATCTGGCTTTTCCTGTTGGTGCTCCTCAGTGAATATCAAAGAGAAATACTGGGGTAAGAGCAACTTTGCCTTTGGTTCCGGCATGTTGCTAATTTGAATACACATGCATCATTGGAAGTGATCCACTAAGGGTGCACAAAACCGTACGGACACACCTATCAAATGATTCAGGACGTTCTTGATAGTCCTGAAGAAATGAGATAAAGTAATGTCGATAATAAATACGATAAGACGAGTCCTGAGAAAAGAACTAAATTTGCCGCTTTACGTCTGTCGTTACAGTTATTATATGGGCCTAATAATGTCTGTAACTGAAATCCAAGGATGAAAGATACTTGATTCAACATGAAAGCACCGTACGTAAGATCCCAGATAGTCATGATTATCACGCCGTGCATACAGTTTATGAAGCAAATTTTACAACATATTGACTACATGTCGTGATGCTAAGCCGTGAACTCATTTAGTATCATGAACGTATAAAACATTTTGATCTCAATATCTCGTTTACAAATGCATCGTACGTTTAGAGTACGGCGAACTAATATCGCTGTGCTCAAGTGTTCGCAATTAATATCCGCAAATTTTACGTCATATTGAAATCATATGTAGATATTTTGGCGTGTCCTCACTATGATAGCATTAATTGTTCTCATGAATTGTACTTAATATGAAAGCAATTTCGTTTACGTTGATGAAGACATTTCATGAGCTCATTCAGTATAATGAATTTGTGATACATTGTAACTTAAATTTGTCGTTTCAAAATGCATCATCCGTTGACTAGAAGATGAACTCATCCCAGATAGACGGGTGTACCTCATATTGGCATCATATGTACATCATCACTGCGGGATAGAAAATCTCACAGCTGGTGTATCCCTTATGAGTGCTCCCGTTGAAGTCATATTTGCATCACATGATGATTCACAATGATACACCCAAATGAAGCAAAGTTATTCTCACGCGAATATGCATGCAGAGAATTCATCAGACTAGCAAATTCGGCTCACGAATATCTAATGATAAGTGAGTGCATATGGGGTTCATATGGGTGTCACGGCGTGAAAAAATTGTAGTGCTCATACGGAGCTCGTATTAGCGGTATGGCGTGACGTAACTATGCTGTGCTCATATGGAGCTCATATGAGTGTCATAGCGTGAAAAATTAAAAAATCCGAAAATGTTGATTAAAAAAATCTGGTAGGATTTTGATATCCATATACTTTATTTATGTTCCTGCCTATATGACAAATGGATTAAAACGTATCCTGCCTAGTTGAAGTTTTTACCTACCTACGGGTTGAACTTACGTCTTCTAATTCGAGAGCTAAGCGCGCTGTCTACCTAGCTATTCTAACACTTGTGCAAACTTTCTTTGTGTCTTTGCCTATTTGTATCATTCTGGATTTGTATGCATATCGCCGTCATATTGCGCTCATGGGATATATCACTGACAAATATACATATCGCCATCATATTGCGCTCATGGGATGTATCACTGACAAACATTGATATCGCCGTCATATTGATTGCATGGCATGTCTACTACCAGTGCTAACCCAGTGAATTCATCAACACCAGTCACTGGATGACTTCCATATGACGTAAAATTTGCAGATATTAATTGGGGACACTTGAGCACAGCGATATGAGTTCAACGTGCTCCAAACTCACGATGCATGAGTTCACGGCTTTGCATCATGACATGTAGTCAATATGCTGTAAAATTTGCTTCATCAATTGTACGCACGGCGTGATGATCATGACTGTCTATCTGGGTAGGCATGCCATGCAAGCAATAGTGGTACAATACTTTTCCCGCCGTGACACCCAAATGAGCACAACACAGTTACCTCGCGCCATGCCGCCAATACGATCTCCATAGAAGCACTACAATTTCTTCACGCCGTGACGCCCATATGCACTCACTTATTGTTGGGTATTCGTGAGCCGATTTTGCCAGTGTTGGTCAATTCACTGTATGCATACTCGCGTGAGAACCCCTTTGCGTCATTTGGATTTGTTATTGTGAATCATCACATGATGACAATATGACTTGAAGGGGAGCACTCGTAAGGGATACATAGCTGTGTGACTTTCTATGCCGCAGAGAAGATCTACATATGATGCTAATGTGAGCTACATGTGTCTATCTGGGATAGTGCCATTTCGTTTTATTTTATAATGGTCATTGAACTAAATCCGAACACGCATTCTATTGAAAGTGCAAAGTATTGCGTGCGTCGATACCCCTGTCACCTCCTGCCTTCCGTCTCTTTTTCTTTCTCTGTCTCTCTCTCTCTCCCTCTCTCTCTCTCTCTCTCTCTCTCTCTCTCTCTCTCTCTCTCTCTCTCTCTCTCTCTCTCTCTCGCTCTCTCGATTTTACTGCTGTTGCTTGCGTAAGTCTGTGCTTTAATCTCCTATTAACGGTGGATCCATGTATGCACTGGGAGCTGTACCTCACTGCGTTTTCTCAAATGCAGACGAGCCTATTTTTGCCTATTCGTTTGTGTCAATATTCACAGAGCCACTGCATCGCAATAACGCTTTCGCGACGAATAGTGACGGAACGCAAACGTTCGCTCTCCCATTTTATCATTTACGAGCCTGCGGCAAGTTCCGTGGATGTCCGTGCGTGTATGTGTACGTGAGAGTGTGTGTGCTTGAATATTCTGTCTGTAACGACGATGTTGAAATTTGTACTGTATGTTTGAATAAGCGGTCTTCCAACGGTTGATTGTCAATCCCTGTATCCGAGCGTATCAGCGATCGCTATTTATAAGATTCTGCTCACGATTCTTTTCTGCAAACCAGAAATAGGATCGTATAGTTGGACATTTGGATAATATGAAATGAACTCACAATACGGCAAAATAGCAAAACCACGAGGAAAGAATATTATGAAAGTGTAATATTATGGTCATCGTATCTATATAGGCATAAAAAGAATAAAAAAACAGTCGTCTGAAAAAGTTGGGCAAAGGCTCGAGCAAGGCATAGAACCCATCGCGCTAGCTGCAACGACGTGAATAAAAAATGTGACAACAGAGTAGATAGTAACTCGCTTCAAGAGCAACTTATGAGGGTGAAGCGTCTAAATATATATTCGACTTTAAGTTTGTCGTAACGGTAAATTCTAATTATAAAAACGTTTCATTTAATTATCTGCGTCGAGAGACCCCAGCAGCTTTCGTTTTTCGAAACAGATATTTCCCCGTGGAATAATTTATTCTTGAGGGGTTCAGACGCCCTCCAAAGAGGGATACTAGATCAAGACAAGCACGTATGGGCGGTGAATTGTATATAATTGAGAGATATTGCACAATGTATTGCTAGTGCCTGAAATGTGACGCTGATACTCTACGAAATCAGAGGCAGAGACAG
Organism: Ophion slaviceki; assembly: GCA_944452715.1. Lineage (NCBI taxonomy): Eukaryota > Metazoa > Arthropoda > Insecta > Hymenoptera > Ichneumonidae > Ophion > Ophion slaviceki. The sequence continues at coordinate 33,447,226 of OX101784.1, forward strand.
AAAGGGACAGAGTGGAAAAGACAGAGACGGAAGGCGGGAGAAAGAGAATACAGATTTAGCGATTAGACACGGCCATATGTCACCTCGAACACTTGAGCATTCCACATATACCTTCGGATTCCTCAGCACAACCCTATACGGTCGGAGTTCTCTTTCGCTCACCGAATCTTCGTATATTCCTGCTTATTCAATTTCGTGACAGCAGCAGCAGTACCAACATCATGGCGCAAAACAAGCGTGATAAGTGTACATTGCACAATGTGCAAATGCGCGTGAGTGTACTCTAGAGTCTAGGAACGCGGGTGATGGTGCGATATTGCGTCGGAATGCAACGATAAACTAACATGCGCATCTCAGGAAGGCCGGTATAGTAATCAAGTGGCAAAGATGTGTACGATGATGACTCCTGAAGCTTCATCTCGCAGGAATAAGATTTAATCCCATTTTAGATAGCAGCATCGGTGAACAATCATGAACACAAATACACACACACGCACACACAAAACTATTAAAAGGCATAAGTGCCCTTTTGGAATGTTCGATCGGAACTAAAAATTATAGATTTCACTCAAAAGAGGTGCAAAGGTCTGCTCGAGGTAGCATTGGAAAAAGACGAAAATCAAGCTCCATTTTGCTCCACATTATTAGTTTCGCCTATGTTTTTTAATCACTGGCAAGTAACATCACTCAAGTGTCCGCCTCCGATTTCGTTGAAACGTTGAAAAACGTTTTAAGGGGGGAAACTATCCCTCAAAGAAAGGCGTGTCAGCCCCTCTACAGTGAATTTTTCATTGCTTTACATTAGAAGAATTCTGGTTTTTGGTTCATTCAGATCGGTGGACTGCTTGTGGGTAAAACTCCAAAACCACCCCTCGACACGCCTTTCTTCGAGGGGTGGTTTTCCCCCTTAAATCCGTTTTTCTGTAGATAAAAAAATACGTGCGTTATAGTTTTCAATGCTTTATCACATACATGAGTTTCAATCAAATCGACGGCGGACACTTAAGTGATGTTCCTTGTAGGTGACCTTGAACATTATTTTTCACGACCTCTCCTCAAATTTCTTCTCATAAGGAACATCACTTTGGTGGCCGCCTTTGATTTTGTGGAACCTCATTTATGGCACAGAAATGCCAAACGCTACGAAGAATAGAACGATCCTGAAAAATAAACCCTATGCATTATAAGGACAAATGGCGTATAGTTTACAAATACCTGTGGAACTCAATATATGAAAAATCTGCAAGTGGAATGAGAGATAGGAATGGAAAACGGATGACAGCTGTTCTAGAAACCCATCGTCATTAGGAAGATCAATGCAGAGCAAGTAAAGTAGAGGTGAAAGGGATGAAGTGTCTCGGAGCTTTCCGATTCCGGCGCAAGCAAAATGAGAAACAGGACTTAGCGTCTGATGAAAAAAAAACAGATATGGTGTACTTTGAGAAGCTGGTGGGCTCGATGAGAGCGCGATTTGTACTCGCTGATAACAAAGAGATATACCTGCGTTATCGCGGAAGCGACCGAACAGTCAGCGCAGAGTGGTGACACGAGGAGGGAAGAACGTGCCAGAGGAAGAGAGATCGCACGAGAAGGTGGAGTGAAAGGAAAAAAAGGTGAATAGCGCAAAAGAGAGACGGTGGGGAAAAGCGGGAAGCTTTATCTTCGACATTCGCACAGAGTGGGAGATAAAGAGAGAGGAGAGGAGAGGAGAGAGGAGAGAGGAGGGAGAGAGAGAGAGAGAGAGAGAGAGAGAGAGAGAGAGAGAGAGAGAGGAGGGAGAGAGAGAGAAATCCGTCGAAAGTGGATGGCTAGGCAGGAGTTTTAGCAAACGAGCAAGTCGTGAACGACCGAGATGGCGACGACGCCGACGACGTTTGTACTTTTCCTTCACGAACAGACCCAATAGCAACGGGGTACAGGAAAAAGTGCGAAGAAACATATTGCACCGGCGCAGAGCTTTATCGTTTGATCTACCCCAGACGCGCAACTATATTTTTCAAGGGAAAAATAAAAAAGGTAACATACAGAAAGGTAAAGCGGCATCGTTATAGCCGTGGAATCCCGAAATGGAAATGTATATTACTGGAATGAGAGAGATGAAATGACGTATATCGCATCTACGTAGATCCTTTATAATGCATTGCAACTTCGATGTAGAAAAGAAAAAAATCATGTCCCATCGTATAGGCTCTTACGCACACAACAGATTTTGTGTATGATCATGATAGGATCTAGATGCGGATAGAAAAGGCAGAGAGAGAGAGAGAGGGGGGGGATGAAATCTATCCTCTTAACAATACGGTTGCATGCACGGCTAGAAACATTCCGTGAAGAGTCCTTGCCAAGTCTTAGAAGTGAACAAAAAGATTGTCCCTTTGTCTATATGGCTTTTTAATTATGAGGCTAACTATCCGGAGCCCGATTAATTCTGACCCCACGAACGGAGCGCATTGATCAATATGTCAGATTAGAACCAACGTGAGTCTTGACCAAACCGCCGATATATATTTTTTTCACGGAAATTTAAAAAAAAAGGTTTCGTATCGTGCAATATTCCTGGCAAGCCTATTCTATAACACTTGATGTTGAGTTTATCCGCAAAAAGTTGCTTTTCCAAGGTAGACACCTACTCGAAATGCGGCTGCCAGCGTTATTGATAGTCGGCCTTTACCGACACAGCCGAGGCAAAAAAAAATTCCGACCGTGTGAATCAACGAACTGTGCTCGAGAAGTGCACGTGTGAGGGAAAAAATCAGGAGTCGTATCGATTACAAAAGAAAGGGGCTCCAATCAAGCTTCCAGGCCTCTTCAACCTTTCACGCTTTCCACTCTGGAGAGCGTTGCGAATTGATATTGTTTGCCAACAGCACTCCTTGTCGAGCACGAAATATTAGACGAAACGAGTTATCGAATTGTTTGCTTTATCCCCTCCGTCTCCGCCATTCCCTCCTTCCGCTTTTCTCTTTTCTTCCGCTCTCGCACACTTTGCTTTAGTTAGAGATTGTGAAATAATCGTTTGCCTCTTAAGAGAAAGATCGTATGATAGGTTCTAATCCACAGTTGAAAAATGCAAGCACTTTACGTATTTGCTGTAAACAAATTGGAACGTCTGATCCTGCTTCTCCATAATTCAATTCACCAAAAGGACAGTAAAATGCCCGCGGTTCACACTTAGTGACCCACCAATGACATTTTCTAAATTTACATGTCCGAATTGGGATATTCAATATTAGTTACCCGGAAAAAATTAATTTGACTTTTAACATGTACAGGAAACGCTTTTTCTTCTCGTCCCGAAAGCAGTCATTTCCGACAAGATATTTCGGTCCATACCGTTCGCTGTGCCGCATGCGTCCTTTTTCCTTCCACTTTGCATCAGAGTGGAAGAATTTCCACATTCTTCCATTGAATGCTTCCTTTGTACTTACACTCTCTGGCCACCCCGCTAGAACTTTTTAATAATCAAAGCATTAGTGCTTTGCTGTCAAAGGGCGATACACACGGTTGTGAACCTGACGAGTATTGCAAGTAAAGCCCTGCACACGCTCCTTATATTTTTTCTGATAGATTGGGTGAAGTTTTGAACGCCGCAGAGCTTCTAAAAACTCACTTCTGCATAACTTACTACGATCGCGCCATAAGTAGTAGACACTTTAGTCTGCCCATTAACTATTACGCATGCAGATATACGTTGCATCGTATAATATGAAATAGTATATTGAATTTGTATCAGCGATCATGCACTCGCGTGTGTGCGATGGAGAAACGAAAAGAGAGAGAGAGAGAGAGAGAGAGAGAGAGAGGTTAGTTCAAACTTCCATGTTGGCTGATCCTTGGGGCAAAACCAACGAACAAAGTCCCAAAGTGAAATGCAGCAACACATCTCCACCTGACTAGTACACAAGCGTACAAAATACGGTATGTACCAACTTGATGGCATGCCGATACTGCTCTCCTCCTGCTATTGTTGTGTATATGTACACGCATATATGCGCGGCATACGCACACACGTGCACAGAGACAGGTACCACGTATATAGGATATGCATGGCCCGGAGACTCAATTTTCTCGTCGTTAAACAATTCAGGGTTTAATTCCGAGCAGCAGCAAGAGAACGATAACAGCGAAGACTGGTTTTGGTGTTCTCCACCCGCCTTCTCATTCCCGCTCCCCTAAATTCAACATCCACGCCAAGAGGCAAGGTATTCGCCTACGCGAGCGAGAAAACTACGAGAGGCGAAAGAAAATACCTATATACTTGGTGGAGAGAAAGGCGGGGCGGGGTTGAAAAATCGAAGGGGGCGCGCGATGCAAGAGCCGGAAGCAAAGAAATTGCTCTTTAGATACTCTAACCAAAACGGGAGCGAAGGAAAGCTTCCCAAAAACTCCGAAGCTTCGTTCACCTCCAGGCCACACTGTTTAAGATGTAGATTGCACCATCCGGTCTCTAAAAAACTTCTATGGTCTCTATACCTAACCCATGTGATGTGCGCTTGAATAGTAAACATGCTTTTCTTTTGTATTTCGCGCTCCTTGAGCCCCCCCGCCGGAGGTATTGTCCTCCCGTGTTGACCCTCTACGCGCCTTTCCCTTCCGGTTCTACAACAATATATACGGTCTCCGAAGTTAACGCCTCCCGCCATGATCCGTCCATTTTTGTCAATCTCATTGGTGAGATATATCGAAGTATCGAACCTTGGCTCCGTTGGGTACATATTGGGACACTCCGCGAGAGACTGAAACTGTAGATTTCTCCAGGTATCAGAGGTCAATGAGGTAGCTCCTTCAAAGGATCGTTCTTTCTGTCGATTCGACATGAGAGACATGGCACAAAGGTGGATTCGCATTTTCATTTCGTCCGCGAGGTGATGCGTAAGTGACCGCGGTTTCTTTTGCGTATGGTGCCGTCGTTTCGGTCATTGTAAGTGAACAAGCGAAGTACAACACGTTTGAAATGACCGGAAACTTTCACTTGACCTTGAACACGCGACGACGAGTCACGAAATATTTTTAAATCAGGATACTGTTAATATCAGTTTAAAAGTTATTTCCAGCTATTCAACTACCGAATGTGTGCGTGTAGCAAGGTCTTACAAGGAGCAAAGGTGGCAAAGGGGAAGGGAGCGCAAAAGAAGCGAGGCAGGCCAGACTTGGGTAATAACTCGTTGGAGGATCAAGTTGAGACTGCTATTAAAATCCTTCGTGTATATATACAACTCGTGGGAATGACGGGGTTTGAATCTCATCGGAACATCCTCTTGTGGCGGGCGGTGTGGTCATTTCCTCCTCATTAAACCACATCGAGACATCCTTGCTTGTGGCTTGTTCATGTATAAGCATGTGTTCGTACGTATCGCGACCTGTACAGCATGTATGTACGTACATTGCACACATGTTTATGTCATATACCGTGTTACCGCGGATTGGATTTTGTCAACGTTCTTTGTGCGCCTTCATCTCGGCCGAAAGAGATAGGGTAAAAGCCGGATAGTTGCCCCACTTTTCAAAAAAGCTCGATTATTAAAAAATATGTACTTACTAAGAATAATGCGATATGTATATTAAAACATAGGTCTTCGATCTTTTATAGTAGCCTATTTTTGTAATGATAATTAATACTGGTTTTGAGTAAATCCTGTTTTATTTGACCTCTCAAAAAACGGATAGTTGCCTACCGTGGCGGATAGTAGCCTAACGTTAAAAATGCTTCGGGGGATACTTGCCTCGTGCGGGGATAGACGCCTCACTATGATTTTATTAGATAGAAACAAATTTATATCAATTTAAGTAATCAATCTTTATTATCTACTGAAATCCTTTATTAAGTACTAATTACAATATTAATCATCATGATAAAATAGTATTAAGTTTTAACGTCTTGGACGATGAAAATACTACGGAAATAGCCTCCAAACTTTAAATCAGTTAAGTTATTAGTAAAATATTATTATTTATCTTAACGATAGAACAACATGGCAATCAGGTTTGGCATAAGCATTAGTTATATCAATTTACCAGATATTCAGAGAATGATATCATTATACCAGAAGCCAGGGTTTTAAATTTTCCACATCTAATGCAGTGGCTTTTGAATGGTGTGCAAGTTTCATGCAACCACATTCGACATATCGGACATTGAATCCAATCCGATTTCGATGTAGTTAAATTATCATTCTAAAAACATTCTGCACAATAATCATCAACTGAAACCTTTTTATTTGTATTTTCTATTTTGGAATTAGCGTTTTTCACCTGTAATATATTTTCAGTGTCTCTTATCGATTTTTCGTCCTTTTTTCTTTTAATTGGTAGTCCTTCGGTGGTTTTTCCTTCAGATGTTTTTGACCCTATAAGATTTTCTTCGTTTTCACTGTCAGGATTGGAAATTTGTATTTTTCTCTTTCTTAAAGCGCTTCCTTTGATCAGTTCAATAAAATCTGTGTTATCGGATTCAGTTTCACTGCTGGTAATATTGATATTTTTTTTTGTCTTTTTTTGCGGTTGCCCTCTTTTCTTTACAATAATTTTCTTGCTACCAGCTAGTTTGTTTTTTACTGTCTTACAATCTTTATTTCGCTTCCCTAATTTTAGTTTCCGGTATTTCGGTTGTTTTCTTTATTTTCTCTTCGATAGCTCAGTACAATGAAAGATGTAATTTTCAATGTCGCCATCTCCTAGGCCTAAACAGTCTTCAGAAAGATTCAAAAGGCTTGAAGACGGCCTAGGTGGCGTGTGATCTTGGTTCACGCTATTCTGCTCAGCCTCATTTAAGACAGTTTCTAGTTTGTTTTTATCAGCATCGTTTGGGACTTGATCGCCTAGTCGAGGTACTTTGTTCTGTTGATTTAGTGCAAAACCTCGATCAGACTCACATTCCTGTACGCGGTCTTGTAACGCAGGCTCTCCAGAAACGCGTGGTACTTGATAGTTATGACAAATTATAGTCACAACAAGTTGGAAAAATACACCAAAAGAACAAAATCTGCCTTTGCTCGCTAAAAAATGTATAGTTGCGGATAGTTGCCCTAGGGCGACCATCCGCCAAAGTAAATGGGGCGACTATCCTTTTTGATACGGATACTTGCCCTTGTTATTTTCGAAATAAATAAAAACTATTCGACAATAAAACCTAGTAAACAGAGTAACTTAAACTCTAATGCGTGCTGAGAAACAAAAAGTTGACTGAAACAACAATCAGTAATAAAGATATTCAATCGAAATTACATACCAATATAATTTCGACGCCCGTCAAACTTGTGTCGCGGAAGATTTTTGCTCACACGGACAAAATGCGTGCCCCTACTTCGAAGGCTTACATGGCACCGAGGCCTGCAGGAGGGGCCCTTCCAATCACAGTCAAACGTTAAGTCCCCCAACATCCCTAACATAGTGTATTCAAAACCGGGGCAAGTATCCCCCTGGGGCAACTATCCGGCTTTTACCCTATGTCTCTTCTTCACACGCAGCGGAAACGTTTTCATCCCGGCCACACACAATCGTTATCAATGAACTAACGATTAATTAATCGGCGCACATCTCGTAAGCAATGCGTACATTAACCCTTTAATGATCACGCCTATTTCTGGATGGCTCAAAATCATTTCCTCTGGTAGTGTAGCTAAAAAAGGGTTAAATATGAATTTCCAACCATAATTTTCTCGATGAGGGCCTGGGAAGTAGTATTTTCGGGCTGTGGCAAATTGTCTACTAACATTTTCACCCGCTCGGTTCGAACTATTGTTCTAATTCAATCAAAAATCTTCAAAGCCTAGTTCGTCCAATCAAGCTTCCTTTACACAATTCTATAAAAAAATATTTCAAGAATGTCCATTTACTTACCTTTTTTGGACAAAAACGAGCAGCAGATCAATGCTGGGGCAAGCGTCGTAAATTTTCACTACAACATTGTTGCCATTTTAACACAATTCATATGTTTACGTTTGAATTTCCAGCTATCCCGGCATTTGTAGCTGCATCTAGCATAGATTGATGGAACTATGCAGTAGCTTGTCCGCTATAACGTCCTTGCGCTTTTACCGACGGCGTCAAAGTGAACGTAGCAAATTAGCTACAACGGCAGTTAAAGGGTTAAATGTCTTGCGACTTGTGTGTATCTTCAGAGGTGTGAACTTAAAACGAATGATATTACGTTCTGTGGGAAATATAGGACATACTATTTACGGCGTCCATGGAGAAAGGAATAATGAACGAGAAAATGGCAAGCTGGAACCGATCGTTCCCATCGATGAGCTTTTTCAGGCGAATAGATGAAAGCTCGGCGAAGAAGCTGAAGGATATTGAAGAGCCGGGGTGCGGAGGAAAAATGGTACCTCTCTCGCGTCCGCACGTCTTCAGAACAAGGGTCTTCAGGCGTAACGTTGAAGTTATTAAAAGTTGAGTGGATCGTAGCCGATCTTGCCTTCTCCTCCTACGTCTCCTCTTTCGTCGTCCCCACGTTGAGAATAAAGGCTTTCTGATTCCTGTCGCCCCTCAGATAACTCGGCTCATGGTAGAGCGTGGATGCCTATGCCGAGACGGGCGTCGGAGACGATAGTATGACCGGCTAATCGAGAAAATATTATGGCATAGTAGTCGTTTTATGGTGTGAGTCTGACCCGTACAGCCATTGTTACAACACAAGGAGGCTGATGGCAGAGGTCCTTCCGAAAGGGGGAATCTGACGGGTGGCGAATGTAGGATGGATTATACGAGGTATGACGCGAGAGTATCGCAGTGGTTTATCCCCCGAAGTTTCTTGGTTGAGTAATTTCGATTTACTTGCGATAAGCCGTTGTTTTTGTAGCGCAGTGCAAATGTACTGTGCAAACGATATGCGATTGGAAGTTACGCAGAGACAATGGAGCAGGTATCTTTAGCCGTGACATTTGAGCCATCGATGAATCCGTTTTTTGGGGAAAAACATCAATAACAATGAGGACACGCAATAGCCGAGAGGAGAAATACGGTAACCGTCGATATGTTATTCTTTCAAGCATACGTCGGCAAAAGCTATTCTTGTTGGCACGAGCATAGCTTACGTGCGACGTCGAGAGGTACACAGGGGTAATGTCTATTACTCGCAAAAACGGTAATACGCCGAGCTCTTTGTCTCCTGCAATAGTTGCTTTTTTTTCCTTCACTTCCAGAGCACATATTTTTCGTTACCACGGAAATTGCGTTTGCACAACGAGCCACGTTCGCACCCGTGCGGACAAGAGGAAGGCATTTTTATCACCGCCAGGGCACCAAAAAAAAACATTTTTTCCGACGCCGGAAACTATATAGATGTAGTGGAGTAAACACCCACACGCGCGTACCAACGAAAAAAAAGAGAAAGATGAAAAGCGGCACAGTGCGCTATACTAGGGGGGAAAAGAGAAAACGTGACAAACCAGCGTATGACCGAGTGTTCGGGTGCTTAGCGAGGGAAAAACTGACTGTTTACCCGCTCGCGAAAAATCGTCTGTCGTAATGTTTCACGGACCATATTACCACCGTGTATTTTGTCATCAAAGTTCTTTATTTTTCTTCGACGATTTTCGTTTTTGGTTCACGATCGATGCAACGTAGTGATGATATCGTATGAGGAAGGAAGAAAAAAAGATGGTGAAATCGAGGCGTATCGATTCTACGACTCGAGCACGTAAGACGAGGAGCACGACGTGATCTTTCACCGTGAAGTTGAACGATGGGATGAGAGTTTCGTCCACTGAGGGGAAAGCGACCAGCAACTTCAACCCGGTTCGATGAAGCAAACTGCCGTTTGTGAAGTAATCGTGATGCGAGATGATCGAATCTCGGTGAAGTATTCGATACTGTGGAAAGTAGGTATAGAGTGATTTTCGCAAATCCGGGGTAAAACCTTGGATCGCAGTGTAGACGGGATGAACACGAGCTGTCGTGACCAAGCACAAAAGTTTGTACCGCGAGTCTGCCGGGAGCATGATGACGGGTTGATGAGCACTTCTCGGACCACTCGAAGGTATCGAAATTTGTCTACTCCGGAAACGAGTATGCACTGGAATAAGAGCAACTGGAATGGAAAAGAAGAGGATAACGCGGAAGAAATGGTACTACAAAAGAAAAGAAAATGAGGTGCAAGAAGATGATTTGCGGAAGGCAATGTTGAAAAATTGAAGAAGCCAAACAAGGAATCTAAGGGCGAAAAAACACTAGGAAAACTCCAACGGTCATGGTCATGGAGCAATTGTTGCCGGCGTGAGTCTGGCTGCACATTCCATGTGCAGGGTATGGAAGGCGTCGTGGCTGGCTTAGTGGGGGATTGGCCACGCTTATGCCGGAGCAAAAGGAGAATTGAAGAAGCCGTAAAAGAAACGAGAACCCAGAGAACGTGAAGGAGCACGAAGGTAGTTGTGAGAAGTTTCGGGACGCTCAACCACCGGGACGGAGCTGCCCGAAAACGAACCCGATCGAGCTCATCCATCTCCAAAAATATTATGGAATATCTCTGTACAAAATACCCCTCCACCTGACACAAAAACGAGTATAGCTTGGCCAAAATATTTGACCGAAACATTGAACAGCCCAATATTTCCCATACACCCTAATAACGAGACGAGCATTTCTACGAAGAAAAACAAAGGCCGTGATTGATTATCCGTGGGTCTGCGCGTATTTCCGGGCACCCAAAAACGTATAAGAGCTCAACATCTATCGCTTTCAATGAGAAACGAGAACTCACGCTTTGACAAATTGGGGGTCACGACACACAATATCCGTCTTCTGTGTACGCAAAGCAGTAGCTCAACAGGTTCCCAGATACTTCCAAATACTTGTTCTCCCTAGTACCTAATTAGATGAAAATGTAGCTCGTAAAGTATGAGCAAATATGTAACCGCTTTAGCATCATATCTAGTAAAGATCCGACCGCTTGTAGATATAAGGCAAGCGAAGACGGGTTCAAGACTTCATGGGTATAATTATTCATCCTGTTTAAATTGAAAGCACGAAGGCGGGTGTTCGGTTGAATCCAATAACAACCGTCGACAATGATTAACTGTAAGTACACATACGGTATGTATACATAGCTTCCAATATTATGTGTTTCTGTGTAGTCCGCATGCTATGTAGCATGAACCTTCAGGTATGGCCAGATTAGTTAAGTATCAAAGGACCTGACCGTGCTATACTCCTCGTCATCGTAGTTCGCTGTGCGTGTCTTAGTGGAGACTAAGAAGCACCAAGAGTACGAGCATGGTAGCTTGCCACTCACAAGTCAGCAGAACATGTCTGTCAACCAAACATAAATGCAGGGTCGCATAAGCGAACGTAACACTCGCGTTTTACAGCCTCAGCTTCAATCAGCTTCAGGATCTTTCACAGCAATGCTCAGTAGTAAGGACCCAATTATGAAGCATATCTTACCTTCAACGTCGACATCTCGAATGCCGATCCGTCATCACCAAAGATTGCCCCTCCCTCTCTCTCTCTCTTCTTGCCTAATCTTGACATCGAAGATCAGTAAACAACCATTAGACAGTTAATAGCGCACTCCAATGCATGGAGATTGATAAGTCGCATATATGTGCTTATTGAGACATCTACAAATAATTGATGGAGAAAAGAAAGAAAACGTGTCGGCAGTCAGAAAGCGTCTTTCCCACGTTGTCAGTTGATCTGTCTTGTTCGCTTCGTCGGTCCCGTTCCTGTATTCCGGTTTCGTTCGATGCTGTTCATAATCAGATGAATCTAAAGAACCCGACGGTAACATACACCAAGTCGAGACTCGACATTTGTAGCTCTTACGAAGCCACACGGTGTTATTCTCAGGAGCCAATTCAACTAAGCGTGACCATGAGCAACGTCGCCGAACCATGTGGTTACAGGAGAGTACGTGCTGTCTTTGTCTTTGTAATGGACGTACACAAGATTAACCCTTAAAGTGTGTTTGGGTGTTCAAATTTTCAAGGTTGTATCCTTTACTGATTGAGTGAAGAGCGAAGATTCGTGAAAACTCGCAGAAGCTCAAGCTATTTTAACGAAGTACTTGTATACAAGAAATCGCTGTCGTCATAACAAGACCATTAAAAGCAGAACCAAGACATTTCTGAAGAGGGCTAAAAGTTCAAACGATCTGCCAGTCATCATCCGGTCTCGCCTGAGACTGCTTCTTACGCCCAATGTGCTCCCGCGCAAAAAAGGCGACTACGAGAGCATGATGTTCTTTTTTGTACAGGGAGACAGGTGATGATGGAAAAGAATTCAATCGTTTGTTTTTCAATCCGTTTTCTTTTCTTCTCCAGTCGATGTATCATCGCATGGGCTGATCGAGGAAGAGGGTTCGTCTCTGAATATGAGGGTTTCTCGCTGCTTGTGGGAATTGCAAAACCAAGTGGCCCGCATTGGAGCCTCGTTCCACCATCCCAATACTGGGACCAAAGGGTTCCATAGAAACTGGCAGAATACAAGTACTTCGAGGAAAAAGATAGAGCTCGAGAGCGTGACCAGCATTTGACTATTAGCAGTCGAAAACGCTTCGATTGGGTTACAACTTTGGTACATGATTATCATTATCATAACTAATGTCTCAGCATCACTTTGTTTCCACTCTTGCTAGCTCTGGCAATACGTTCATGTGCGTGTGTAAAAAAAGTATTTTCGAATAGACGTATACGATGTTACGTTAAAACACAACTTAATCCGGTCAAACCGGTTCTCTTTATTCACCGAAGCGCTCCTACTTTCGATCTGACCTCTTGATACATCCACCACCACACGTCTTTCGTTTTTTTTTTTTTTTCATTTAAATCTCGCCAACGCAGTTCATTCAGTCTTCATTCATTCAATTTTCCATTTAGCAAACAAGAATCTACGTATGCCGAGATGATTCTATCGTCGTATATACGAATAAATTCATTGCCGTACAACTCCCATAGACGACTCATGGACGACCGTGGCTCGATTGTTGCCTACAACGAGGAAAACTATGATATAACTATAGAATTTGTACGAAAGTTCAACACATCTAAATCACGCCCTTGCCCCTCAATCCATCGGAGTCCCGTAAACCTATGATGGCAATTTGTGTATGGGTTATAAGGACATATTCACCTTCTCGGAAGACCGTAAAAAAACATCATGTACCGATCCATCAAATATACTATGAATATTCATGAATGTATGTGAATTTACGTATCGGCGTGATGAATCACCTTCGCGCAATAAATATTCATTAGAAAAACAGCATATTTCATTTTTCATATCTATTGATTGAAAATAAATTATTAAAGCTTGTTTACGCGAGTCTATCAAAAAGTTTAGGTATCATTATACCTCTGTCATTTCAAACGCTAGTTTATAGAAGGTATATAACCCAAAGTTAAATAAAGGTTAGCCGTTAAAAAGATACATTTAAAGTCGTCTTCTCATTTCATTGACAATCCTTCGCGTTTCAAATGAATCGCACGAAAAAATCTGCGAGGTCATTCATCCGGTTGGGTTTGAAAGGCGAGATTTCGTTCTCAATTACGTGTGATCAACTCTTCATCGCAATTCTTTCAAGGCCACACAGATATACATATAGATAGCCTTATAGATGGCTCCGTAAATTTACCTCTGCTCCATTGAAAATAGACCGGATTTCATTCACCCACGTTACAACACTTAACCGCCTACTTTTCGTTGCTTCTTATTTTTTGCTTCCACGTGAGTTCTTACTACATAAACCTGCTTACTCGGGCCTTCAGTTCGCGTAAGATTTTCATTCACATCCTGTGCCCTCTCTCTCTTTCTCTCTCTCCCCCCTTGCCCCTCTTTTACTCTCATTCGTTCCTTCCCACCGATAACAGAAAGCAGCCACGAAAGCAAGGGCCCGTGTATACCTCTGAGAGTGTACGTGAAATGTTGGTTTCCTTGAAAGAGGCTGCAAGCCAGATAGATGGAGAATCTGAAGTGGGAATTTAATGATCCCGGGGAGGCGGGCAGGATCCGGTCGAAAGATGTGCTACTTCTCGATGTACCCGGTCTCACAAAATGAATCGGAACCGACGGCAGATCATGGAAAGTTCACGTGAACACTTTGTGAAGGTGGCTAATACTTGGCGTTTATAAAATATAGAATATGGAAGATCTAGTTCGCACGTATGATCGAGCCGAACATACTAATGACATTGTAGCGAAGATCCTATGAGTAAGAACATTTCATATTAATACTTGGCCACGAGATCCGTTGATATATGTGTACACGCACATAAGTATGGTATACGCGTGGCAGGGTCTACATTGTGGTGTTGTGTAAGATTGGCTTCCGAACGAATGATAGCCCTCAGGCGTTATGAACAAGTTCCACTTGTGGAACGGGTCTTCCGTGATGCCCAGGACCATGGCAGAAGATGTGCAGGGACTAGTGGAGGAGAGAAAGAGCGAGAAGAAAACTTGGGGATCCTGCTGCGTGAAAGACGGAAGAAGAAGGTAAGCTGTTTGGAGAAACGGAGGGATACAGAAAGTCAACCGCGTACACTAAAACAGAATAGGAGCGAGTGGTGGGGAGAATTGGTCGATCTTCCTGTGGTTGTGTAACGACGGGGTGCACGGTGCGTGGCTGTGCACAAACTGCAGGTGCAGTCGGAGCTACATGAGAGAAGGCCTCACTGGAGGTGCGCGGATCGCTCCGGTCACTCGCCGTTCGCGTGGCGCTGAACAAGGACGAAAACGTACCAATGACCTCGGTTGTAACAAAGACGGAGAAAACGGGGAATAACCGGTTCTGAGCAGGGAATTGGTCAGTTTTTCTCTCTCTACCTCTCCCTTTCCCTCTTCCTTGCTCCTTATTTCGCTCGCTATCCAAGTCTTCGCTTACTTGCTGCTTTCATCTCCTCTTTGCTCTTCTTTATCATTGGGACCACTGTATACACACGTATGCTCCGTCATTATTTTGCCACTACATGTTCTTGTCCCTTATCTTGCATTTCGTTTTACCACGGCGTCCGGTGTTCTGAGTATCAAGGTTTTTGAATACTGAAATCCTCGCGGAGACACTGTCCAACTTCCAATCACTGGATGGATAATCTGGTCGACCATCGTGCGAGATCAATGAGCCGCGTGAATCAGAGTTGACAGGTTTGCAAGCTGGGAACCATCAGGATTTCTCTTACGACTTTGTCCGCAAGTGTCGTCAGAATTTATGGGGCGTCTCGAAGGTGTCACAGGGGACGGTTATTTCCGTGGTAATTACGTCCGATGTAGTACTCAATGGTTAATACGAGCTTCGATGTAGCGGCTCATGCTGTCAATCTCGAAAATGTATCTGTTGGTTGATTCCGCGCATGCGGGTACTGAAATTTCACGACGCAGACGGGAAGGAGAAAATGACGAAGACGGGATGAAAAGGTGATTGCTGCCGAAATTCGGATAATTAGAGAGGCAGGAGCAACAGCCAGGGACGAAGGACAACAGAAACTAAGCGTGAAGGAGAGGGAGTGAGATAGAAGAAAAGTAAGAGGATGGGAGAGTGAGAAGCATCAGCTTGATGCTGCAGATTCTTCGGCTCGTTCGTGAGCGAATCGTTTCGACTTAATGCTCTCTTTCTCTCCTCGAAACGGGATTCCATCGCCGAGACGAGAGAGGATCACTGGGAGCTGCTGTGTAGTTAAGGTCAGGACGTATAACTTGTTCGCAAGAGGAACGAACTTGATAACGATTCGTTGCACAAACGAATCGAGAAAGACTCAACTGTTCAGGAGTTGCCTAAGAAGTTTCAAGAAGCTTTAGAAATCTTCGTACGGCGAATGATGAATCGGGCATCATTTTTGTTTTTCCAATATGTCCGGAGTTCACGAGGAACACGATTAATAAGCAAACGTCCTTTAATCTGCATACACAAGGTCGGTTCTCCGTAAAAAATAAGTTAAAAACCAAACGCAAAATCATTTCATTCTTTTAGTTCATTAATGACGGAATGAAAGCCATCAAATACAAATCGAAAATGGATAAACGTGATATTTAACCACAGTATATTAACGAAATATTCTTCACGCATCAAGAAAGGAAAGTGTTTCTGTGCCTTGCATGCATGTTCGAGTATGTTACGTTTTTTTTCTTGGTTATGTTACAGTCACGCACGTAGCCATAGACAGGCGATATGATACATGCGAGAACATTGCGGCGTTGAATTGCGGCAACGTCGTTTGACTCCCGCTTCCCTTGCGGTATAATATCGGGGAGCCTGTGAACAACTCTTCCTATAGACTATCTTGCGCTTCTTCAAGGAAAGGCTAGCCGCAGGATGCGGTCAACTACGTCCCATAATCCGAACAATTCGCTCCCTCCCGTTTCATCACTCGTGTTCGATTACTTTGCAAAAAGGGGATCGCCAATGCTGCCAGCGTGTACGAACATCGCAAAATTTCAATTATACATAAATATATACCAAACCTGAAGTAATTTTTGCGTGTATGCGCGCGCATGTGTGTGTGTGTGTGGTATGTACGTGTGAACGCTGAATAAGCATATACGTTGTCATGATAACTTGCGTAGCTAGGCATTGATCGTTGTGAGAATGATCCATCGAATGATCCTGTTCTCCGGGTTCGCATGCCCGACGGACCAAAGAAACCAAGCTACGGTTACGCAATCTCCATAGTACCGGTACTTGTCACATCGTTTCTATCTCGTGACCAAGTCAGCCGAATAATGCGGGCTGCTGCGACCTTATTTTCATTCCTTTACCAAATAAGCATAAGTCTCCGAAGAACAAGGATAAAGACGCGTCAAGTACTTGTTTCCACAGATTCCAGTCCATCAAGTTGCTGGAATTGTCCGCATACTCCCTCTTAACTTGTCAAAATTGTCGGTAAGCAAATCCGAGCCCGGACTGGCGGATTATTATGTCCAATAGAAAAAAAATGTACATCTGTTGACAATTGGGAACAGAAATTGTAGCCGAAAACATCTCCGAGATCATGGTTGCAAGCAGGATGTTCGTCAAAATACATACTGACTACAGTTTTTTTCATTTTGAGTTGAAAGCTGTACTCGACCACGTTACTGACAGAATTATTTGTAACGAGTACTATTTGGCGAGTGCTTCTCTCTGCTTGCTTCAGATCGCGTATGGACACATAAGAATGCACGCAAGAGTGGAGACCGAGTTGCGTCGATTAGTGGAGGAGCGAAGGCAAGACCAGTATTCGATCACGCGCCAATTACGTCCCCCTTGACGATGATGGCAAGTTTCCCGGGTGCCAAGGTCACGTACAATCAATCCTTCATTATATATATATATACACACACGCACACTGGACTTGCGTAGCAGCGTGTATCAACAGAGCTGCGTTCACGAGTGGGATTTCAGTGTGGACTAAGTGCTAAATGAGGGAAGGTAATTATGTTTCTCTTTCCCCTTTCGAGAACTTGTCCATAGCAGAATAAGAGTGTCCCTTTTCCGTGATTTTTCGTTTCGAATAGGGCTTAAGGGATTGGATGCGATTACAGAAAATTCCAGACTCTCAAGCTACGAGAGATTGTCCTACCATGGTGTAAATTATTGAGTGAGTTTCTGTCGGTGAGCGCGCGTGTGCGTGCGTGTGTGAGATGTAAAGTGTATGCGTCGAGATCTTTACGTTGTCTTTTTTTTCGCACCCACGATGACGCGTGAAAAGTGATGAATTTCACAAAAAGACAACTAGAGATGTTGTTGCTGTAAATCAGAATTAGGCGGGTTCTGTCTGTTCTAAAGTGGCCCCCTCCGATCCTCTGACATGTTTACTCGCGATGGATCAAATTGGCCCAAGATGATGAATACGAAACTTCCAACACCTTCGGCAATCCAAATAAAATCTGCTGCGCCTCATATATTTTAAGGCGTTACCCCCACTTGTAGCGCAAAAAAAGGCCTTTTTCATGAATTTTTTTAAAGAAAACTACAAAACTTTTTTAATCGATCAATATACCATCTTAAAGAACACATCATGAAGAACTTTCAGTAATTTTTTTATTGAAAAATATTACATTGTTTAGTGGCAAATGGCCGTCAATGAAATAATGTTTTTATATACACGGTTTGCGGTGACCAACATTGCGGCGAAGTGGATCATCTGAAAAAAAAATTCGGATGGATTTAGTCAAATATAAGTATAAACTAGTCTTTAATCGAAGGATTTTAAAAAATATTCATTTTTCACAAAATGGCGGACAGTCAAAGTTAATGGTTCGATTTTAACGAAAAAAACGGCCGTTTTTTGGCTATAAAACGGCCATTTTTTTCGAAAAAAAAATCGAACGATTAACGACTACATTTTTATGTATTAAATAAGCCTGAAAAATTTCAAGAAGTTCGGTTCATTAGTGTTCGAGTAATCTTGGTCACCGACTTCAGAAATGCCATTTTGAGAAAAACGCGTTTAAAGTTTCAATTTCAGTTTATACGAAGAAAATATTTTTTTTTTGTAAACTTACATAGAGTCATCTATTCCGGGCATAAAAAAACTGCACTTCAAATTGCACTTCAAAAAAATGCAATAAAAAAATCGATTATTTCAAAATCGCAAGTGGGTGTAACCCCTTAATCGTTCTATAGGCATCTCAAAAGGACAGACTGCAGAGGCATTGAGACATTTTTCTTACTTCGAAACTTGTATTCAGTGCTCGATTGATTATCGTCGAGCGGAATATCGGTCCCGTGAATCAGGACGATTGGATCGAGCAAGCTTGTACGATGAAGGTCGGGCGCAGAACGCTTACGAGTGTCGGACTAGACGTGAAAGGGATGATACAAGCGGAAGGAAACGCAAGAGGGAGAAGTTTGTGGAGAAGTTTTACTACGGATTGACATATATATGTTTATACATGTATGTATGTTTACATACGTACGCACGGACACACGCAGACATACATAGGTATATATAACGGGAGAAAGAATGAAACACTTAGCAAGTGTGCACCCAAGCATCTTCCCTCAATCTCCGCATTGCAATGGTGAACGTTTCACGAACCGTGATCAAGTTTCTATTCGTAAATAGTATATACTAGCTATCCTTGTTCCTCTTACGCTCTCCCTTCAGCGTGCTGCTGGATAGTTTTAAGACGACTAACTTTGTTCCTGCCGGCTAAGGCAACGCCGAAGTTGCTTGGGTCCGGATTTTGTCTTTTATTCGCTCTCGCTCCCTCCCTTGCTCTCTTCCCCTTCCTTGTAGTCTCTTTCTCTCCGGCATTTTCTCGTGCTGCCTTCTGCTTTTCGCGAACCTCACCCTCTCTGGCTACAATGCCGTGATAAAGTTTCTCACCATCTGATAATGTGGAGTGCATCGCACGCGCGCGTGTGTATATGTGCGTCTACACGCTAGTAATATATACACTACTCACAAAAATTAAGAGATATTTTTAAAAATTACAAATTTTTGGGTCATTTTCAACAGGGATAACAAGGGATAACTGGGAGAAAAATGGTCGTACAGAAAATTTAAAAAAAAAAGGAAATTGCAGCTTCAAGTGTCTAGTTTTTAGATGCTTGATTACCTTGGTTTTTGTTTACCGTTTTCACTTACCGCCGGCATTAGCGTTACCCAAAGCGTACCACGTGGAGCTTCTTATGGTAAAATCAAGGTAATCAAGGATTGTGAACATGGTGAAAAGAAAAATTTGAAAAAAAAAAAATTTATTCGAAAAAAATTGTTTTTATTTTTTCTTGGTAATTGATGCCTTTGAATAGAAAAATTACGCATTATTGCTAAAAAAAAACTATTTTGAAGTTGAAAAAAATGTATAAAAATCGAAAAATTGCTTATTACGATGATTTTTGACAGAAACGATAAATTTAAACATTCGGGGCACGAAGAAAAAAAATCGCAGCGCTTTGCAATTTTGAGGGTTTTTTGGGGACACTTCGAGATTAAAATATTACCGACGATATCCTTCGTTCATGCATTATATCCAATGTTATACCAAATTTTCCTAATATCCTTAAATTCGCAAATTTTCAACTTTTTTTCAGTCAACATCATCACTTCGAATTTTTTTTAATCAACAGCCACTAATTGCATGTCATAGAGAATGTTTTGCAGTTTCCAAAACCCTACTTTCATTTTCTGTACGATCATTAGTCCCTGAGTAATTGATTGTCAAAGTTAACATGGACTTTTTTGCTTTGATCGACGATTACTCCGCGCCAAATCATCGTACGGAGCTCGTTAAAAGGTCAAATTAAAGCTGATTAAATTGTCTAAAAGAGTTTTATAGTCGCATGATAAAAAAATTTGAAGTCCACAGACCATTTTAAGATGAGCAAATATTTGGAAATAAATTTTTTTGTTGTTTTTCGGATGATTACTTGAAAACCGCCCAAGCTAAAAAAATTTATAGTCCAGATCTGAAAACTAGACACTTGAAGCTACAATTTCCTTTTTTCTAAATTTTCGGTATGACTATTTTTCTTCGAGTTTTAATTTTTATCCCTTGTTGAAAATCACCCAAAAATTTGGATTTTTTTTTAATATCCCTTAATTTTTGTGAGTTGTGTGTGTGTGTGTGTGTGTGTGTGTGTGTGTGTGTGTGTGTGTGTGTGTGTGTGTGTGTGTGTGTGTGTGTGTGTGTGTGTGTGTGTGTGTGTGTGTGTGTGTGTGTGTGTGTGTGTGTGTGTGTGTGTGTGTGTGTGTGTGTGTGTGTGTGTGTGTGTGTGTGTGTGTGTGTGTGTGTGTGTGTGTGTGTGTGTGTGTGTGTGTGTGTGTGTGTGTGTGCGTGTGTGTGTGTGTGTATATATGTATATATATATATATATATATATATATATATATATATCAGTAAGAAGACGCAAACGTGCTCAAATTTCTCATTATCTTTCATAATTCATTTCACTGATCGAACGACGTGGCTGTTTCACACTTCGCGGAACATTACTATTGAAATGTCGATAATGCGAGATTCCGATTATATTGCTCATTCAATGCGGATAGTCGCTAAACGTTGTAGCTCCCTGTAGCAAAATAATCCTCCCTGGGTAATACAACAATATATTTATCAATATTCAATTTTTGAACATATAAAGTGTACCATTATTGTACATTATGGATTCGCCGAATAATTGCAATGTGTATTGAAATTATATGAAAAGAAAGAAAAGAACGTCGCCTATTTAGTAAGAAAAAAGAGGAAATTAGACCTTCTACGGCAATAGAGGAGACTGGGGTACAATGTATGGGGCACTGTGAGCTAGATGCGATTTCTCGGAGGTTTATAGCTCGTCAATTTCGATATTTTTCTGTTGGAGTGCGATTTATATATGGTTTTGTCAGGCTTAGAATAAAGTCGATAGCACCCCACAAAGAATGAATGAAAATTAAAAATTGATTTAAAGCTTGGAAAAAAAATGTTTCACTCGCCGGAAAAACGTAAAATATTAGGTGTAGTAAAAAGAAATCCATCATTTATGCCTTCAATTTCATGAAAAAATAATGGATTTCTTTTTACTACACCGAATATAACGTAACTTTCTGTAGCGGCTCGGGTTTTCGGCACTAATGGATAGTTTTATTATACATGATGAGTTCAGTGACTTGTGTTTTTTCATTAGTAGTTTAATTGCTAGTTATTTTCATCAATAATCAAATACTTAACTGGTGGGGTACAATGTATCACCGACATGTGGGGCACATAACCCAAACAAACCCAATGGGGAAACAAAGAAGTGATGACGCTCCGAAGAAGCACAATGTGTCACGGGGCGCTGTCAACAATGCGCGTTTTGTAAAAATAAGATGTTCCTGTGCGTTACTGATTTTATACTGACACTGATATACTGATTTTGTTTGGGTTCGTACTTTTATGTGTAAAAATCTGTTATCTATGTTAGAAAAATATAAGAGTTTCAATCGCCTCATTGTACCTCATTGTACGTTTCGCAGTAGTTGTCGCACTGTACCCACCTATTGCCGCAAATTTTTTTTGATCCCATTATTCTGGTATTTTTAATCTGTTTGCAAAAACTACGGGAGCTTCATTCTACACCCAAAGTTCTGTAAAATCGGTTATGATCTTCGTTTATAATCAGACTACCTTGATTAGAGTAAAAAATCGTTAGAAAAAAAAGTGACACACTGTACCCCACGTTTCCCTATACGACGTGCGTAAATAGTAGTTTCCCCCTACGCACATAGCGAGTATTGTTCACTTCGACAAAAAGATAACTGCTTATTATCACGGGTGAGAGGTCTTTTACTTTTGAGAACTTTACTGTATTATTTAGAACTTTACTAGTGAAGGCACCTAATGACAATGTCACGTTCCGAAGTCCCTTGCCGCTGCTAATTTGTACGCTATTGTCCCACTTAAAGCATTTTGTGTAAACATTTTTTTTTTTCAATGTAACCGTTTCATTATATACACAGTTTCGCTATCAAGATCTCTTATCGTATGGCGGAAGTGTCTCGCTGGCTTCCATTCTAGATGACACTGCCGGCGAGGATGAATAACGTCAGATGTAGAAGAAGACGTGAAAATGTACATGCCAAAAAGTCTAGCCAATACACGCATATGTACACGTATTACGCGGACCTGTCCACTGTTCGTACTTCGTAGGATAAAATCTGTAGTGTGTCTATTGTGCCATGTCGTTTGGCTCAGGTCTAAAGTAAACGGAGAGAAACTTCCGCAGCAAGAAGACTCGCTGTAAATTTCATAAAAAACTTCATCCTCGTAGTATACGTGTGTATATTCGTATCAAGATAACAAATCGAGTTTCTCCCCCTTGCATCGTTTTAGCCTTCATCGTCGTCCCAAGTCGTGGTTGTCGTCGTCATCGTCGTCGCTGCTTCCTTGGGGGATAATTAACGCTTCTGGTAGTCAGGTCGACGTCATCCAGCCATGAACAAACCACAGGTTGCTCCCGTATGGGTGCTTAAACTCCTTCCTTCGATTCCCACGGGCCTTAAATTTGTGAATCCGCGTGTGCGTGGTGAATACAGAACATCACACATACGCACACGTGTATCGTCACAAACACACACAAACGTGAATCGTCGAGATAAAAAAAATTGTCACGCAAAACCGTGTGCTTTTAGCTTTCCGCAAACAATTAGCATACGAACGGAAAAAAAACGATTTCGTGATGTTCTCCAAAATGTTTGTCGTACATTTGTAGCCATTTACGTATCCCCTCCTAGTGAGTACAAAAATATTGATTTATCTTTCCAAAAAGAACGCAAATATGGTGCAAACGTTGCTGGAATTAATTGTACACACAGGCGAGGACGTTGTTAGGCGAAAAAAAATTCTCCCATACTCGATACGAAAAGCCAAAATACTGAAATACAACACTTACAATATTGCGACCACGCAAGAAGGCACAATCGGAATTCATCGAGTCATAATATGAATTCAACTTGTTCAATTTCTGTCTGCAGAGAATAAAAATTAACACGAAGCAAAGTATTCCAGCTATTATTTTCTAATCTTTTTCATAATGATGCACACTTTATGTCGACGGGTTAATTTTATTATTGCGATAAAAAGAAACTCTAAAAAAGCACGATAGAGAGGAAGGCATACCTATGGAGAATGGTATTTGAACTCACCAGTATTATTTGCAACTTCAATTATATAACTATGCGCATTTGCCATTGAAGATTGAATTCGCTTTCACTCTCCTTCCGTCTCGCCCTTGCTCCCTCTCTCTCTCTCTCTCCCTCTGAATTTACCATGAATTGATATAATTTCGCTATAGACCCACTGTACAATTATATGGCTCCCTTCTAGAAATAGAATGGTCGCCTTAGCTTAATTCCTTGTGAAGACGTACTACTCTCATGAAATAATAGTTTGAAGCGACGCATAAAATAATACATTTTCTATCCGATTAGCATAATTTTCATCCAATTTGCACGGAGTTTTCTCTGAAGGGAAGTTGAACACTGTGGGATATTTATTCTCGAAAGACAAATAGAAAACTTGACACAAAAATATTGAATTGAAATCACGTAGGTTTAACATGGATCTATATATATAATAAACACACATACACGCGCGCGCACACACACACACACACATACATACATATATATATACATTAGGGTGGCACAAATTTGAGCTCTTTTTTTTCTTTTCCTCACCAACCCATTATCTTGTTTAAAGAAAAAAAAACTGATCACGAAAGCTGCGAGCGGTCAATGAATATTTAGTGGTCGCTTAAGAGCTTCGAAATTTTCAATTTTTTTTACTCTTCTCACTCATAAATGTGACCCTTTGTAACATTTTCAAAACAATTAATCGATTTTCTTTAAAAACAGGATTTTCAAATTTACCTCACACTACTAACCCGAGAAATGTAATCTTTGTTCTCATAAAATAATTCTTTAAAGCTCCTGTCCGTAAACAGAATTATAGGTCCCCCGTTTTATCGGGTTAGAAGTGTGAGGTAAATTTAAAAAATCCATTCCAAAGAAAAAAAGGATTAATTGTTTTGAAAATTTTACAAAGTGTTAAATTTATGAGTGAGAGGAGAAAAAAAATTCGCGACAATTGGAGATTTCGAAGCTCTTGAGCGACCACTAAATATTCATTGGCCAACCAGAGCATTCGCGATCTTAATTAAAAAATTATAAAGCGTAACATTGATGGGTTAGAAGTGAACAAATAAGATCGACTTTTTAATGGCAATTTGAATTTTTGGGAGGCTTGAGCGACCTCTCAATATTTTAGAACACTCGCAGCTTTCGCGACTTTCTTTAAAGTAAATCATTGGATGGTGGGAAGAAGAAAAAAAGAGCTCATATTTGTGCCACCCTAATATATATACACGAAAAGAGAGGGAGAGAGAGAGAGAGAAGTCCGTTTAAAAGAACATTCACAGCTAGCACATGGAACTCCACTAGAGTTTATTGATAGGGCCATCATAATATAGTTGTGTCAGTCGTATCATAATTACCCTGCCTATCGGCATTGGTGGGTTTTACTATGCAATGTGTTACCATAGACGCTTGTCGTAAATGCCATTCTCAGTGTGTGTGTGTATATATATGTTTTGATCTTATGAAAAGGATGAAACATCAGAAAAAGTTCTACCTGTACTCTTCGAAGACGACGACCGAACATCTACGTACACGCGTGTATGGCCTTGTACACATGTGTGCTTAAGAGGTCTTGGTGAAAGAAAATCTGGGCTTCGAGATGGGATTCACAGACACGGAGGCCCCTTGAGGTCTCGAGGTCGCGACGACATGCAACAAATTGACACGAGGAAAAGACCCCTGTGAACCTCACACCCAACGCACATGTGGTCGATTCCTTGTACATGTGAGAATAACGTTTTTTTTGTTTTCCTTTCTCTTTTGCATGGCTACGGGGCGTCGCTGCATTGTTCTAGTGCTTTAATGAAACAACGTGTTTTTCACGTTTTTTAACATTTGATCTATCCTTCATATTGACACGAAGGATCTTCGGATTTTCGGTCCCTCGTGAGCACATCGTGAGTAGTTCGAGTGCCCTCGAGGATAGAGGCGAGCGAGAAAACGAACTTTCCTTCTGTTCCTATAGTGAACACGTTTCGGAACAACGATAAATTAGTGAACAGTCGGGAATAAGCAATGCTCGATAGAAGATCTAAAGCATGAAACTGTTCCATTTGCGACATCGTAATCGCCATTATGTTACATAGTTCATTGGACGTGCAAACAGGGAGAATTGCACGTACTGTCGCCCGATAATTCATGAGCACGTTATAATCTTTCGCCGCTAAGAAGCGCAAGGTATGACTTTCAGGAACCTAAATATTGAACAATCTGATTTTCGTCTACAATCAAGTAAAAATACGTTCCCGTAGACTGGTAGGATTTTAAACCACGTTACTGAACTTTTATCGAACAATGACGACTCTAACAAGCGTCTCATTTATAGGGTCTTTCATGGTGATGACACGCTTCCCACATTTCTATCTAATAATGTCTACACTAAATAACTCTAGATGCCTGATATAAGCGGCTCACACGTGTAGAAAAATCCGTGTAGAAGATTCCGTAACGACAATAAAAAGAGCGGGTCACCGAACGTTCGAAGAAAATATAAATTATAAATGTCCGAAAAATGTGACGAGCAGAAGAATTTTCATAGTCGCGACTTTCCAGAGAAAATGTAAAAATGTCTAAATCTACTAAATTTGTACGAATTTTTTTATTCCAATTTGTTGTTGTTTGTAATAATTGATAGTGACTTATTTTTATTAAGCGCCACTGTAATTTGCCAATGATTCAGGGGTCTTTTCACTTTAGACGCTAAAAAAGGCTATTTTCATGATTTTTTTGGATAGGGTTACATTATAGATATTGAGATAAAAGTTGTTACACTTAGTAAATACATTTTAGAAATACATTTAAAAAAAAATTAATGTATTTATGTAACCCAAACAAACTTCAAACGCGTTTTTCTCGAAACAACGTTTTTCGACGGCTTCCCAGGTAGGATTTTAAAGTCGCGCCTACGTTGGCGCAACGACGCTTGCCGGCGTTAGGACGTCGGGCCGACTCTGTTTGCCAACGTCGTTTTGGGGTCTAATAAACGTCCAAATGATAACGTCGGCCCGACGATCCCCCCAAACGTTGCGTCACAGTATTTAATCGATGTTGGCCCTTCGTCGATTGCAACGTCGGCCCTTCGTCGATTGCAACGTCGGCCCTTCGTCGATTGCAACGTCGGGCCTACGTTGATTTCGGCATCGGCCCTACGTCGATTGCAGCGTGGGCCCTACACTGACAAAAAATCTTCAAATCAAATACTATAGGCATAAAATATTTCATAAATTCAAAATGAAATGAAGCACTTAATTGAGAGTTTTACGACAACGATTTTGGATCGTAATTCGTCATTCCCTAGCCTTTTGAGATGGTTTTAACCGAAGAAAATATTTGACCTACATGTGAATCGAACCTGGAACCTGCCTATTCATAGCTAGGTACGCTGCCCCTATGCTACCGAGTGCTTGCAACGTCTGAGTCGCAGATATGGCATAAGCGACCAAATGAATTCCTATAATTATTTGTTGTATCACATAAAGTATATCAATTAATTAGTATCATTGTGATAATTAGAGAGTTCTATCGAATGACACGCTATATATTTTTCAAACACAACCTATATATAAACACAATTCCTCTCTCTCTCCATCCTCTTTACCCACACACCCCTTTGACAGGCCATTAGCTCAATCAAATAGAAAAATGGTTGACTCTGCAAAAATTATATTTAGCTAAAATTAAAAACAAATAAAATAGATAATAGAGAAATAAAATAGATTTTGTGGATTCAACTAAATGTTTTATGAACAGATGAAACCGAATCACAGATTTATGAGGATTAAATAAAATATTCAGGTATTGGACGATATTAAACATATTTTGATTTGAATAAATGAATATATTGAAAACAAATCATTCCAATAATGGAATGCAATGGGAAAAATTTGATTCCACGAAAAATCTAGTTAATTCAGGTGAACAAATATCAAATAGACGCGGTAAATTAATATCAAAAGAATTTTTCTGTCAGTGACTTGAACGCGGGCAAATTTAAATGGGCGCGAAGTAAAACGTTGTAATTTTCAAGCATTAGAAGCACACTTCAAGAGATTCATATATGATTTAAAGAGCATTTTTCAAATTCATTGATTATTGTTTCTTTTTTTTTCAATTTTGTTCTTTGTTGTCTAGCTTTTAATTAAGCAGGGTGACGGCATATATTTATTTAAGAATTGAAAAAAATACACGTTTTGTCAAAGTCAGACCCGAAACGTTTTACCGAACTGTTCACTCGTTTTCTCAATTTAAATATTCAGTATTATTACTCTCATTGATTTTTAATTAATCCCAGAAATTATCAAAATTGTTTTCACACCGAAATACTACAAAACATCGAAACTTAACCTTATTGTAAAATGTCGATGCTACCAACATTGCGCGCTACATTGTGCTGTTGAGGCGAAGCTCGAACGGAAATACAAACAAACTGCTGTTTTACGGTCAAGGCATCGGCCGAACTCTGGAGCTACAAGCGATAGCTAACTACACCCGGCCGACGATTAGCCAGTGTTGTCTGAATCATGGTAGCCAACGTCGGGTGAACTGCAGTGCCTAACGTCGCCGCGACGATCGAACGAGAGTTTCGACAACTCTGGGCCATAGTGGCGTTCCGATCGTTGGCTGCCGATGCGTCACCGCCTTACCGCCAAGCGTTGGCTGTACTCTGGGTCTGCAAGCGTTGGCCAACTACACCCGGGCGACGATTAACCAGAGTCGGATGAAACGTGGTAGCCAGCGTTGCGCGAACTACCGGGCCTAACGTCGACGCGATGATCGAACGAGAGTTGCGACAACTCTGGGCCATGGTTGCGTTCCGATCGTTGGCTGCCGATGCATCGCCGCCTTACCGCCAAGCATTGGCTGCACTCTGGGTCTGCAAGCGTTGGCCAACCACACCCGGGCAACGATTAACCAGAGTCGGATGAAACGTGGTAGCCAGCGTTGCGCGAACTACCGGGCCTAACGTCGACGCGACGATCGAACGAGAGTTGCGACAACTCTGGGCCATAGTCACGTTCCGATCGTTGGCTTTCGATGCGTCGCCGCCTTACCGCCAAGCGTTGGCTGCACTCTGGGTCTGCAAGCGTTGGCCAAGCACACCCGGGCGACGAATAACCAGAGTCGGATGAAACGTCGTAGCCAGCGTTGCGCGAACTACCGGGCCCAACGTCGATGCGATGATCGAACGAGAGTTTCGACAACTCTGGGCCGTAGTCGCGTTCCGATCGTTGGCTGCCGATTCATTGCCGCTTAATAGCCAAGCATCGCTCGTACTTTTCGCCAACGCTGGGCCGTCATAGACCGTCGATCGTTGGCAGCCGACGAGCTGCCGCAATACAGCCAAGCGTCGGCCGTAGTCGGAAGGTCGGCGACTCGCACATGGGACGTTTAAAGTTTACTATACTATACTATACAATTCTAACCGGTAGAACGAGCTTTTACGCACACAGTGAAAAGAGAGACTACTACTATACAGTAAATGCATCGAAGTATACGTGTTTATGTGTATACTCAGGTACAAAATCAAAACGGCTGATCCCAACAGCTGCCAGGGCCGCGTAGCGGGTAGCCGTAGTAGAGCGCGCGCACCGAGCGCTTCTAATTTGAAGGGCTGTACTGAGTCGACAAAGTGAAAATCGACTTTACCAGCAATTGGATATCAATCCGTGATGAAACAGACTTGAAAAATGCCAAAGATTAACATCCGGTCACAGTAGAATAGCCTCTTATATTACCTAAGCCACCTGCACACAGAATCTGCAGATATACGGATAATTCATAGGTTGGAAAGCAGTGCGTATGAATTCGTACCTGCTTTTTGTTCGCTTGTTTATTTTCTTCTGTAAATATGTGTAGCGAATTTTTCGACATTATTAAGTGCAATTTGCGACGCTCTCGATCCGTGTCGACTCGAATGAGAGCCACGGAGCACGTAAAATGAAACAACCACGGGCCAAAATTGTGTTGAGGTCTGTTGTTTTATCCCACGGGTAAGCACTCGCCTCATTCCCATCATTCTATTATTCTCTTCGGCAACGCTCTCGCCCGCTCTCGGAGACAGGCGTTTTTAATTTGTCAAAATTAATCCAGCGAAAATCCCGAGCATATGGATGCCAGAGGCCAGTCAGCCACTCGGTTTATCACACACGTAGGGGTAAAAGGCATAAAAGACGAAGCGTCGCAGTCGCATCCACGATGCATCTTTCCAAGAGCACACAGGGCTCTTCATAAAGATACTCTTGCGAAAAAAGATCCAGAAAGTTTCCTCTCTCTCTCTCTCTCTCTCTCTCTCTCTCTCTCTCTCTCTCTCCCGCGCTCTCTCTCTCCCTCTCTCTTTTTCTCTCTATCTATATATATATCTTTATTCCCTCGATCTATCTTGTTTTTCATATTAGTCTCCGTCTAATGGCAGTAAGTTTCGTGATGTGAATTTTTATGCCAAAACCATCATGAAATATTCCATTTACAGGAGCACTGTACGCCTCGTGTCGGTTTTGCAGTATATTTATCATTGCACAATTCATCCCATATTTAGTTTAATACTAAACTCTCAACACGTGCAGCCGCGGGGCAATATAATACCAAATATAATTCGAGTCCAATTTCGAAACCAGAACGTAGAACCATAAACGTGTGTATTGAAACGCGCCATATTACTTTCTTCTGTCTGCACTCATTTTGAAGTATAATAGGAAACTCGCCATCATCTTCGTTGTTACCGTTTTTTGTCAACCTCCCGTTCATCTTGCTTGGTGATCTACAAGTGGTGTGTGCGTGTGTGTGTGTGTGTGTGTGTGTGTGTGTGAGAGAGAGAGAGAGAGAGAGAGAGAGAGAGAGAGAGAGAGAGAGAGAGAGAGAGAGAGAGAGAGAGAGAGAGAGGAGAGAGAGGGAGGGAGAGAGAGAAAGAGAGAGCCTCACAAGGTAAATATAGTGACGGTAACTACTGCCAGACTCCATAGAGAGAAAGCACATACAGCAAAGAATGATGATTCCATGGAAGCAAACGAGTGCCAGGACATATGGCGTGTCCCAATGAAAAAGAGCCGCTCATCGATTATGCTTTTGCTACACAGTATTCGTCACGTGCGTGGAAGGGCTAGGTGATTCAACGATAACGCTCGTGGTACCGGGGGAAGCGGCCTTTTATGGTAATTTCCATTCGAAAATTCGAAATACATCATAGGAAATTCGCAAAAAGATGGAAGAATAATGTGCAAACTCCAAGAAGGCATAACCGTGCTGGGGTCCGTCCCCAAGAGAACTTCAAAAGAAGCAGAGTTCCGTTTCTTTCAACCCTCTATATTCACCTTGCGTTTCAGATCTTTGGTGTGAATATAAGGGCTTGAAACGACATACCAAGTTTTCAAGCTGTTTACGGCTTTAAAAAATCGGGAAAATTCAGAGTCACGTCTTAGGGTATAGTACATTGTCAAAAATCAATACATTTTTATCGGTAAGTTACAAAAACTTAAATCCAAATTCGTCCAAAAAATACAGGAAAGACAGTGAAAATTGGAACTTTAGGCGTTCTTCGTACGCCCAGTCTACACACGGAGGATTAAAAAGTTCACTACCGTGATAAACATGATGTATTATGATGTAATATTCGTTAATGAAACGGGATTGTAATATCCGCCAATAAAAATTTAATTACTTTTTGTACGTGTAACATTTTTCGAATATTGTTTAAAAATATGACACATAGACCCTTGTCGTGTTAAGAAATGTTTTTCTCATTTTATTCCACAACTCATTGTTTCATGAAGTTTTTTTTTATTTTTATTTTTAAAAATGATAAAATTATAGAAAAATTATTTTTAAAAATTATTCATAATTCTGTCGGCACGCACGCCTTTGTGTCGACTTGAGACACCTGCCTGCTAGATTTCAGTACGATAGGCGATAAAGGTTTAAGCTACGAAGCTATAACATCTAAGCAAACAAACATGCCAACATTATAAAAGTTCGTAACAACATCACCGAGAGAAAAGACGATGGTATGTATAACACATTTTTGTAGTAGAAGTTAGGAGAATAAAATCGACGTACTTTTATTCGCCAAATTACCATAGTGTAATCGGCAATATTGATGTTCCTTTGATGATACTATGCTTAGTTTAACTATACCATTTTTTACCATGAGCGTCAATTATAACTGTTAGGTGGTTGCACTGAAACCCGGTGTTCGGCTCTAGATGTTTTATACTTTGGTACGGACAGATGTCGCTTATGTGACCTTGAACGACGCCATATTTAGTTGAGACACATGCCTCGAACCATCAAATTAAAAATGGACCGTGACAAGTTGTTTTTCGGATGGCTACGTCTACATTACTTCAATTCGAAAAAAGAACAGCTGAGGTTCATCGATTACTTGCACAGACTTATGACGAGTCCATACCATCCGAAACTATGTGTAGAGGTTTGTTGCGATGGTTTTGAAGTGGCGATTGTGGCCGTCGAAAAAAGTTGAAGATGCCGAATTACAAAGTTTGACGAGTGGAAATTCTTCTTGAACACTTAAACAGATAGCTGAACATTTCAATGTTAACAAGTCACAAGTATACCGACCATTGCATGGCGTGGAGGAGCAGCAGTAATGAGTTAAATGACTACCACGCGAGCTGAGCGAGAACGCCATTAAGAATCGACAAAACATCATTATTTCTTTGCTTGCGAGGCAAAAACAAGTTTCTTCTAGCGCGTTGTATCTGGGGATGGAAAGTATATTTGTTTGGACAACTCTACACGCAGAAAATCATGGGGCGATCCTGGCCAACCATCAACATCGACGCCAAAGCGGAATATCCATGGTTACAAAGCCATGCTGTGTATCTGGTGGATATAGAGGGAAGAGTGCTTTATGAGCTTTCGAAATCCATGGAAATTGTCGATTCCAAACGAAATCAACAGCAACTGGAGTGTTTGGACGACACTTTTATTTTAAAAAAGGGCCAATAAAAAAGGGAATGAAATCGCCAAAGGTGATTCCGTTGCATGGCAACGCTCGGCCTCACGATTCGTTGGCGTTGAACAAAAACACTGATGGGACTTGAATGTCAGGTTCTCCCGTCAACCAACGTTTTCTCCAGACGTTGCCGCAAGTGATCATCACTTGTTCCGGTCGATACAATACACCTTAAAAGAAAAATACTTTCGTAATTGCAAGGGAGTCCAGAAATAGGAATCCGTTGCAAGATTAGCGTATTACGGAGTAGCGTCAAAAGACAGGGAATCTTTCGACGTGGGATTGAGCTATTGCCAGAGAGGTGAGAGAAAGTAGTAATATTCGAAAGGAAACACTTTCATTTATAAAATTCAACAAGTATTGACGACATAAATGCTCGAAAAACGAAAAAAAAACAACAACCCTTTTCAATGCAACCACCTCATATACAAATTTTTTGCTCAGTGTAAGCAACCCTACAAAAATTATTTTTTTTATTTTTTTGCAATTTTGAAAGGGTATTTTTCATTAACTAAACGCCAAGGAGGATGTATCTTTCACATACTGCGCGGGCTTTGGATATTTACGCCAGTCATCCATCAGCAGGCAAAATCACTGGCTCATGAGGAAACGCGCACAGGGGACGAACATTGAAAATAAATCACACCATTTGTTGGTGTGGAAACAATCATTTGTTTGAATCAACTGAATGTGACGCATATCACACAATTCTGTTTTGAAGGCTTTTTATTGGCTCCTGACAAATATTTATTAGATTTAATAAATCACATCTGAAGAAACGGTAATATTTGCAACATGCGTGTCCTTTCAAATGTACTTTTCATCCAGTGTTAAATTCGACGAAATCACTTATTCAAACAGAAAGAAAATTTTTGTCGAGTTTTTATTGGTTTATGGAATTATCTATCAGATTCTACTAAACATTTGGTAGACAAAACAAGAACGTGCCGTGCATCGCATTCTGAGTGGGAACGTCGTGTGTTTCTATAGATCGTATTATGAAAAACCTCCAAACCTAGCATTCATAAAATTGTATTCTTGAAAATCCAATTATCAATTTGAATTGCAAATATAATGAGAGATTTTATGTACTATCACCTAATTGCACAATATTCATTGGCAAAATGTGAGGCAAAACAAATGAGGACTCGAATAAGAAAAACGATTAGAGTTGAACATACATTGTTTCTGATGGGAACAGCATGATCTTACGATGTCATTTTTTTAGGTTACTTATATAATATCATTGCAGTGAATAAACACGTCAATTAAGAAAGTCTACAGAAGCTTGAAATAGCAAGAAAACGGTATTTTTTATTACATAGCTTTATAGCCTAAGATCTTAACATTAATTAGCAACAAAGATTTTGTAAAAATTCCAAGAACTGACCGAGCTCGCGCTCCGGCAAAGTGCCCCTGCCATTAACCCCCCTTTTTTCTGCGTTTTCCTTGAAACTGTGTTGCATGGAAGAGTGCAAGTCATATCTCACAATCAGTTCATCCAATTCACCTTTAATTCGGACAGAGCGTAATTTATAACATTTTCTATCGTATGACCGAATGATTTTTGCTATGTTTATCCTTTCGTTGATAACAAATAATTAAGCTTGTTTTTTTTGTCGAAAAACAACTTTAGTCCAGCGCGCTTTTCATTTTCGTACTTAGAACTAAAAAAAAGTATCTCGCCATACGAAAGATTTTTAACATTTCGTGTCACCCTATAGTTGCCAGAACCAGCTACACCGACTGGCCATGCGGCAATGACGGCACGTCGTTTAAATAACAATAACTTCATTGTCTATCAACACATTCAATTAAAAAATCAAATTTGGCAAGACTGTGTATTAATTGTGTGTTAAATTCCCAACTCTCTCGTTCCAACACTCTCGACAGAAAAAAAATATTGAAAATCGACCTTTTTTCCGGGGCTCATGCATATGCAGACCTAGATTATTTTATTAGAGTCAAATAAACCGTTTTGTGGCTCAGTTTCATTTGATTGAAGTATTCAATTTAAGAGGTAAGGGCACAGTAGAATTTACAAAAAATCGATTTTTTTCACTAAAACGGTGCTTCATCATCATAAGAATAAGTTACTATACGATTTATAGCAAGACGTTTTTTTTTCACCGACTTTAAGCGTATAACGTAAGCCCACCTCTGGCTCGGCCAGAGGCATATGGAAAACTTTAAACGCGTTTTTCTCGAAACAGCTTCTTTCCAATTGGCGTGACAAATAACTTCAACAATTTTCACTCGATTTACTTCAAATTTAAAAGTTATGTTCCTAATTGCATTTCGCAGAGAAGTACGTACGGAATTTCTGCTTACTCGAAAACTTTTCATTTTATGAGCAGTTTTATACGAAAATTTTCAATGAAAATTCAAGGTCAATTCTAATTCAAGTTCAAAAACCTACAACTTTTGAATAAAACAATCTCTTTTAAGTTCCGTACGTACTTCTCTAGGTATACTAATGTAGATTGACGAGAATTCTCGTTTTTATTCTAGGTCGAAAATTGTGCATGCTAAATCTCACGCGGCGGAGCGCCTAAAAAAAATATGAAAAAAGGAAATATTAGTAGTCGGCAATTTTATACATCGAAAAAAAAGATATTTTTTTTCTAACAGCTTGATATTCATACTAAATAGATGTATAATTAATTTTATGAGTGAATCACTTTTTCATACAAAAAAAAGTTGTTAAATTCGCACATGATTTTAAGGGGTTACCCCCACTTGCGATTTTGAAAAAATTGATTTTTTTTATTGCATTTTTTCGAAGTATAACTATCCGGGCCCATACTTCTGTATGGGCCCGGAATAGATGACTCTATGTAAGTTTACAAAAAAAAAATATTTTCTTCGTGTAAACTGAAATTGAAACTTTAAACGCGTTTTTCTCAGAATGACATTTCTGAAGTCGGTGACCAAGATTACTCGAACACTAATGAACCGATCTTCTTGAAAGTTTGCAGGCTTATTTAATACATAAAAATGTAGTCTTTAATCGTTCGATTTTTTTTCGAAAAAATGGCCGTTTTATAGCAAAAAAACCGCAAACCGTGTATATAAAAACATTATTTCATTGACGGCCATTTGCCACTAAACAATGTAATATTTTTCAATAAAAAAATTACTGTAAGTTCTTCAAGATGTGTTCTTTAAAATGGTATATTGATCGATTAAAAAAGTTTTGTAGTTTTCTTTAAAAAAATTCATGAAAAAGGCCTTTTTTGCGCTACAAGTGGGGGTAACCCGTTTAACCCGTTACTGTGGCCTAATCCCGTAAGTACATATATCATGCCATTGAATATCAAATGAAAGCTCAGGAGGCCGAGGAGGAGAAAAAAAATATTTTATTGAATAACAAATATTTTATTTAAAAAAAAATATTCGATTAAAGAAAAATATTTGATTGAAAAAAAGTTTTATTGAAAACAAAATGTTATTGAAAAAAAACAATTCCTCTCCGTGCAACCAGACGCAAGTTAGAAGAAAAAGCGATTGAAAGTGTCGAAACTCCCTTTACAATGCCAGAATCATAACACCCCACAAACATTTGACGCACATGCGTCATGACTTTTATCTCCGGACACGCAGCTTTTTCGTTAGATGCACGATGACATTCGACTCTTGCCGAGTTCCTGCAGCGAGGGCAAGTTGGAACGAGAGTAGCCTAAATATGTACTAGGACGACGAGGGTCCGTCCACCATCAAGGATCTGCACGAGATAGACTGTGGGTATACGTACACTACGCACAACGGGTGTACATATATGGCTTGCGCACTTTCTGTATCACTTGTGTTCCTCGCTCGTGGGGATTAACACGACCGTACAGCGTGATGGTCGTCCCGCGCCGCGTTACCCACCCTCTTCCCCCGTGCACTCGTACTTGGTCCGGTCTCACCGTAGCTTCACTCGTAAAACGAGTTTTACCGGCATAAATTCAACGGAGGGAGAGACTTGGCCGTAACCGAGTCCCAAGTGCGCGCAATCACGAGGAGAGCTGTTCTGGTTTGAATTTTGCTCGTACGACGAAAATAATGTGATACCTTCTCATCTCCTGCCAGCCCATCCTTCTTTCCCCATTGCCCTTCCGCTTCTCTCTCTCTCTCTCTCTCTCTCTCTCTCTCTCTGTCATTATACCAAAAGTATGATGATACGCGTGCAACCCGTTGCGCATCTCCCTCTTCGCAACCGATGTAAGCACGGTTACAAAGAGGATCATCAATGATTCACCATGAGCAGAAGTGATGAAACAATGCTGCTATCGGGCCTCAACGCATCATTGTTCCTGGTGGCCAACTCA
The DNA here is from genome assembly GCA_944452715.1 of Ophion slaviceki. NCBI lineage: Eukaryota > Metazoa > Arthropoda > Insecta > Hymenoptera > Ichneumonidae > Ophion > Ophion slaviceki. Next base: position 33,484,020 of record OX101784.1, read on the forward strand.
CTGTTGGCAAGAACAAGATTCACCTGTTCGCGAATGTGTACGTCAATTGGTCCGCTGACCAACGAAACCGGACAATCGATCCTAGACAAATTGTCAACGACAAATTCGTCCATTGACACAGTAATCCACAAAAATTGGTCCTCGTAGATATGGTTTTCATTCCGTTAGGTCTACCATAAGACACATCGATCCACAGACGTTTGATCTATTTATTCATTTTTTGTTGTTACATCATATTTTTTTTTTAACTTGATCTTTTAACTTCGTGCTATTTTTGTTTATTTTCATTTTAATAGCAACTAGAGAAAGCGCAATTTCAAATCAGAAATGTGTAGGTATGTGTACACACACGCACATACACATACCACGGCGGTATGTGTGTCTGTCAATTGGGCCACTGAACCAACGTCGCTGGACAATTGATCCTAGACAAATTGTCTATGACAAATACATCCATCAAAGTAGTATTCTACAAAAATTGGTCCTCCTAAACACTGTCCTCATTCTGTTCGGTCGAAGACACATCAATCAACAGACATATGATCAATTTATTTATTTCTTGCATTTAGTTACCGTGGATTTGGGTTACTTTGATAAAAACTTTGTTGTGTTTTTAAATTCAAATTACGAAGTTCCAGAACGCGACCGAAAGTTTTTTTCTACGGTTGGCAAGCCTGAATGTCTGTGTCATCAGTCAGACGCAGCACGAACGCGTTTAAGTGACCGTAAAAATATTAAAAACTTAAGTAATGTATTTAAACTATTCTTTATGCTCGAATAACTTCAAAAATAACAAGTTGAGTGTTGCAATGACATGTTTTTGGTAATAATCACCTTGTCAGATGTTTATTAAACTACACCATTATGTATTGTTGTGTGGCATAACCTCAAAAACATATTTTTCGGGCGACAGTTGTTTTGTTGGGGTGTCTTCCATCACTTCGACGGAGTAACATTGATCATTGATCAATTTCACTCCGCCCATTATCTTTGTTGCTAGTCTTGGAGTATTCTCAGGGATTTTCTTTTGATCATTTTTAAAATTGTCGTTTTCAATTGTAGATTAAGAAATGTTCTTAATGTGTTCGGTGGGAACATTTCTTAACCGACAATTTTGCAATTCTGTACCAGATCACACTAATTGTAAGACAAAATATATCAAATTGTTATTTGATATTTTTTGTCTAACAATTAGTGTGATTCGGTACGTGATTGGGTACGTCAAGTAAAACGTGTTTCCAATGAAAGCAATGTGATCTCGTTTTGTGATTTACATACCTAGGTAGACATAAGTGTTACAACGTTTTTTTAAATATTTGGAAGTTTATGAATGTGTTACCGCATAAATAAATATAAAATACCAGTTGTTTATCACTAAAGTTGATTTTGAAAAGTAAAGGTGTAATATTGGATCGATCAAAGTAACCCCAAAACAATAAAAATTATTGTAACTTTCGACTCCGGTGACCGTTTTTTTTCTTCTTTAGGAAAAATGCTCCTTTGTGGGGTTACCTCCGATTCTCGTTAAGAAAAAGGGGATTATCAAAGTAACCGCAATTGCAGTATAACTTTGATCACGACTATTTTTTTTCTCGTTCATTTTTCAATATTTTAAATTGTAATTTGGAAAATAAAAAGGGTAATAAATGTTGATGTTGACGTTAAAAAAAAAATTGCGATATTATTTGAAGAAATATATTGATTTTCATTTCAAAATTGATCAACGTAACCCCAATCCACGGTACATCATATTTCGTTTTTAACTTCATGCTATTTTTATTTAATTTCAATTTAATTGCAATTACAGAAAGCGCCATTTCAAATCAACAATACGCATATCTGGCACATACATATACATACGTACATATGTGTAATGCTGCATGTGCAGGCAAGCACTATTATATTTTCCCTAAACAAAAACACTCATTAAGGCAGTATTGTTATATAGAAACTTAAAGATTCATTTTTCAAAGTTTAATTTGATTATTCTACAGACTATTTTGAATGCGTATGTGGAAACCTTTTAATGATACTCATAAAATCAGCGGAGATTAGAAAATATAAATTCCAAGGAACACGCTCGTGGAGCGCGGTCGATACGCAGCAACTTTAAACGCGTTTTTCTCGAAACGATGCTTTTCAAACCAGCAACAACCATACCTCGATGACCAATCGGCCGATTGAGCTCAGATTTGGCATACACCTTCAGTAGACTCTTTTTCAGCGTTGGTAGCAGAATTGAGTATATATATATATATATATATATATATATATATATATATATATATATATATATATATATATATATATATATATATTAATATATATTTTACGAATATATATTAATATAACTCGTAAAATAGTCAGAAAGATAGGGAATATTGATGATCAAAGTTTAGCATGCCGCCATTACGTACAATTTTGTTTTGCTGAATTTGGTACCAAACATGGCAACACTCGTACAGGTTAAGAATATGTTTTGTTTTTTTTTTCACAGATCCACACAACGTTCACAACACTGGTCGCCAATTGGGGGCGTTTTCTGCGCACCGTTGTGAACAAACCCAAACAAACCCAAACAAACATGATAATGTTTTTAATTTGTACATATTCTTTAACGATCAATAAACAGGTGTATTAATTTTTTAAGTTATGTTTAAAATTGTTTCCTCAGTTATTCCATTCTAGAAATCACCGCGAAAAACGCGCTCTAAACAACGATACCGTCTTAAACAATTGCACACGAACTTAATGGTATCCATCATTAAGAAGGTTGAGTGAAATTAGTAACTGTATGAATATTATTTTCCATGGTCAACTTGGTCAGAAGGTACAATTGTCCCAATTCAATTCACAAAGGATGAAAATAGTTCTGGATGGGAAACTTCCGAACTAAATAATTGAGGATGAAACTATTGGATCAACTTCTAACTGATCCAACTACGTGTGAGGACCAATACATCTGTCACGGTTTGTGCGCACTCATTCATTTGTCCTTATTTTTAAAAGTCATGAAGGTTTAAACGAGGTTTCCATTGTACAACAAAATTTACAGTTTATCCAACGCAGCCACTTTGATAGGTGATAATTTAATGCACACCGAATGAATAATGAGATATACAATGCAAAATATTTTTTAGTACAACGATATTTTTCTTCATTTTGGTGCATACTTCTTCGCTTAACCTCACGTATAGAATAGAATTTTTTATTTTCGACATACACGTTGTATTCATGATGTAAGATCTGATTTTTTGGGCGCTACAGTCCCGCCTCTCTCTCTCTCTCTCTCTCTCTCTCTCTCTCTCTCTCTCTCTCTCTCTCTCTCTCTCTCTCTCTCTCTGCAGTCCCACATCAGTGTGCAATCAATTACGTATTAATCGGAATTGTCCACTCGACCCGGTTAATACCACTAAAACGATTATCGAAATGTACCACCATGAAAAAACGTTGGTTTAACATGTTTTTATAAGAAACCAGCGATCACTGTATATTTTCAAGGATCGAAATGACGGAGGGTAGGTCCCTTATTACATTATGAGCTATAATTTTTAACAAAACCTGTGCGATTCGAGGTGCGTTCGAATTACATAATTAATCTGTGCACCCTTTGAGGCTGCTTTTCCACGGCTTAGACGTTCACCAAGGTCTGCTTCCATGTTCGTCCAGTTATTAATTCAGTGTCTACATGGGCCAAATTTCGTTGACGAATATTTCATTGAAGGGCGCTCCTGGGGGTATTAAACGTGTGTGTGTTCCTCGTAAAACTACCAGGAGGGATTTCTTAATGCTCTCTCGCTAGAAAGTCCGTTTATCTTTGCGCCAACTCGGTGTCCATGATTACCAGGCTCTTGGTCCGAGAGAACGAGAGAAAAACGGGCGATCGAGAGAAAAAGAGAGAGTGACATACATGTGGTCACAGTGTGGCTCACTCATCTCCACAGTAGGGTTTCTCTCCGGTTGAGGCTGTGCAAGATGGTCTAGTGCCTAACAGCTCGAGAGTCTCTGCAGCCTCCAAGCACCAGCTACATTGACGACGGTCTATGTGGGACTCATGTGGGGAACAAAAATACAGAGCACCGCCGGGGGCTCGTAAGCTAACGCGCTCCCGCAAAGCAAAACATCTGTGGTTATATACGAAGCCTGGGCCAGGAGATGAAATAGTGCGAGCGGGCTAGAGGGGGAGAGAGACGGAGAGAGAGAGAGAGAGGGCATGTGTGTACACGCACACGCACACACACACACACATATAAAAGATTTTTTAATTAAAATTCAAAATAAATTAATGTAGTCATTAATCTAGAAATAGATCGCTCAACATAAACAGACTTGGATCTGCTTTTTTTACAATAAACGCACATTATGCTTGCGAGCCCTAAGTTTCAAGCATGTCCGGCGAGAAGTATCTATCGATATTTTCAAATGGATATAAAAAATGAATAATTTTTTTTAGCTACAGAGGTTGTTCAAGCATCACGCTAATGGTTCAAAACGGCGATCAATTAAAGCCGGAGCCTGAATTAGAAAGTCCGAAAAATTCGTTTTTTTAATTACTTAAATCGATAGATAAACTATTCAATAATATATTCACAAAGTTACATAGGCAAATTGTAAATATTTTCGAAGATACACGGCCAAAAGCAGTGAAGCGATTGATATTTGATATTTATATTTCCTCCTATTGAAAACTTTGAAGCGCGTTTTCTTCAGTTTTCATCTTCACGATTTTTCCAAATTGGTCGGCGTGATAGCAAAAAAACTAACAACCTATTGAATCAAACCAAAGTTTATTTTCTTCAGTATGAAAATCTCTTCTAAGTGAATTAAAAAAGTCGCTGAAAAAGTATTTTCAAATAATTTTTATAGCACGTTAACCTGTTCCTCGACACATTTTTTTTTCTAAACCCGAGAAAAGTTATTTCACGATTTTTTCAGCTTTTTGTTAATTGACCCAGAAGAAAAATATATGACAATTGAAAATTTTATTGGTTTTTTGTTCCAGTCAAGAATTACGAGCTGCATCTTTCCCGCCGATTGGGGACAGCAGTGGCAAGACGCACATGGAATGGGCAGTGAAATCTGCAGTAATTTATTGTTTCATGTTGAACATTTTCTTTCATACATTTCAAATATACATGAAAAGATACCTCGATGTTTACTGGGCTAACTCGTTACTTTCCCTTCTAAAAAAATTCCCGAAAAAACGCTTTTTGGAGCTTCTAATTGAGGGCCTTAATAGGGAGTCAATCACCTAGAAATGAAACCCAAGCTGTCGTAGCCTCAATCATAAAGCAATTAGATCGATATCAAATTGAAAAATCATTGAATCGTGATCGGAATCTAGAGTGAGCGCGAGGTGTTAAGGTGAGAGGCCAAAAATGAAGGGGAACTCTTTAATCGACAGTCCGGACTAATTGTAACTCTGAAGATTCTGTTTGCACAACGCCGTATATTTTCTAGAGTGCGGACCCTTTCTTTTCGGGAACCTTTTCTTCGGCCTTCGAGAACTACCAGAGTGCGATTGATTTTGTTAGTCTATAGACGCAGGCTTGCCGGGAAGAACGCAGAGTTGAAGAGTGTGTTGAACGTTTGCTTCTCCAGTCGATTCAGACATCTCTCGTTCTTTTGTTTTCTCACCATGGCTCTATCGCGGTCCACCGGCTCCTACGCTCGTTATGTCTGCTGAAGAATATTGCGTGTGTGTCTGTGTGCTCGCGCGCGCGAGTGTGTGTGTGTGTTGAGTGTGTGTGCGCGCGCACATGGGGGAATCTCGATCGTTCTCTCGGCCGTTTTAAATGAGTCAATTGGGAACGATTGTGAACACGGGAAGAGAATCGAATTAGCACGTATACCAATTATCCATCGGCTCCAGTACAGTACTATCCGAGCGCGGTATACGCGCATTTGAACTCTTTACAATTGTAACAGAACTCGTTTAATTGTACCACATTCGTGATAATTCAATTTGTCCTTTCTCAACACGCGACACGCTTCCGACGAAGCGCATTATGTCATTCGAAAAATCAAGCCATCGTGTATCCCCTTTTCATCGAAGCTTTTTTTTCACCCAATACATCTTCCTGATACAACTTCCAAAAGTATCACGGCGACCCAGGTAGGAATTGACGATGAAAAAAGGGCTCGCCAAGCTCTGAAACAAGGCTCACATTTTTTAATTCAGGCTGAGCACCAGCCTGATTTCAGGCCTAGCTGAACCTCTGAATGATAACGCGGTTTCAGGCTCTTGCACACAGGCTTGACCAAAGGCTGGTAGAAAAGCCTGTACTAAGCCTAAAACGACGAAACAACAAGGCTCAAAACGAGCCTTAATGAAGCCTTCACGAGCATTTATGACCAGGCTTTTCTCAAACTCTTTCCGAGGCTATATGAGGCCTGTTTTTAGTTTTCTATATTCTACATTGGGGTAAATTTAATAAATTTGTAAAGAATTCATTTGATTTATTATATATATTTATTATTTGTTACAAACTATATATAAAAAATATTTTTAAAAACAATACTTTATTTTATTGCGTACTTTTATTTTCGTATACACTTTTTTGTGTACCTCATAAATATCGATAAGAGCATATGTTTAAATGTTCTGAGCTGCCTCCTTCGCTTTCGTTTTTCGTGCCGTCGGACCCGACAAATTTATTGTGAAATTTTTTTTCATAAAAGTACAGAAAAAATATTATTTTAAACTTATTTTATTTTATCACAACCTGAAACAAGCCTGCATCCAGCCTTGATTTTTCAGCCTCAAAATTCACCGGCTGAATAGAGCTTGAAATAACCCTGAGTTTAGGCTAAGCAGCCAATCTTGGTTCCAGGCTGCTCCAAACGATGCAATGAAACCTGGGCCAGGTCTGACTCACTCGGGCTCGGTGAAACAAGGCTAGCACAAGCTTGTTTCCATCGTCAGCCTTTTGATTTCCTACCTGGGGATTCGAGTATTCGTATCTAGTTGCAACATACATCTATGCAGCAAAGACGCGAAGACCAATCTCATCCCTATCCAATTTCGCGGTCAATCATGTGCAATGTTTTCAAGCATTTTGTGCAACCGCATACTGATTTCTATTTGCAGAGGATATAAAATAGAGAAAGACCCGGTATTGAATTTGCGTTCGGCTAGCGGGAGGCTCCTCGCTATCTCGTCATTGTTATAATCACATTATAATTCATCCTTGCACCCCATGCGTATCGCCACGGTTAATACCTACACACGCGCCGCTTTAATGAGAGGCAAGAGAAGGGGAAGAGAAGAGATACGCGGGAGAGCGGCGGGGAGCAGACTGAAGCAGAGAGAGAGAGGGGAATCGGTACAGACGTAAATTGGCCGAAATACTAATATTCTCCTGGCGTGTAGGGGCTTCCCAGCTTCAGAACAGAGCCAGCAATTGACACGGCAAGTTGACCTCGCTTTGTGCTCTGGTTCACCCGGTTGGTCTCTCCGGCTGATGCTGTTTGGACATGCGGCGCGGCGAGACGTTCTCCAGATGACATATATATACACACGCACACACGCGCTTGGAAGAGACCTTCTCGCACCGATATACGTCGTGACCACGGTCCAAATGGCAGCACCCGAGTTTATCCCCCACACATTGCGTATGTATGAACAAACACGCGCGCACATAAATACATTCCGTAAGTTAGATGTGTTCGTGTGTGTGTGCGTGTGTGTCTGTGTGTGTGCGTGCGTGCGTGCGTGCGTGTGCGTGCGTGCGTGTGTGTGTGTGTGTGTGTGTGTGTGTGTGTGTGTGTGTGTGTGTGTGTGTGTGTGTGTGTGTGTGTGTGTGTGTGTGTGTGTGTGTGTGTGTGTGTGTGTGTGTGTGTGTGTGTGTGTGTGTGTGTGTGTGTGTGCACATGATGACAGTGCCGTTCACATTTGCCCTTTGACACAGAGAGCCGAACGCTTCCTCACGTCACCACAAGCCACCCCATCATTCATAATGCAGTTCACAATTAGACCATTACTCATTTATCTCCGAGAGGGATCGCAAACGGTGGACATTAACCAACATCACTGGTTGGAAAAGCAGAGAGAAATTGAGGAGAATCACATCGGCAAATCATTACCAAAAGTACTTCGGAATGATCTTCCAGCTACCTAGCTAACTACTGACAATAAGTACAGATACACCTCGACTTGAGGGGTCTACTCACTTTAGACGCTAAAAAAAAGCTATTTTTATGAATTTTTTGATAGGTTTATATTATGGATATTGATATAAAAGTTGTTACACTTAATAAATACACTTTCGAAATACATTAAAAAATGTTTTTATGTATTTGTGTAACCCAAACAAACTTTAAACGCGTTGTTCTCGAAAAAAACGTTTTTCAACGGCTTGTTGATCAAATCCCCGAAACGACTGCACCGATCCTTATGAAATTTTAACCACATATTCTTTACAAGTATAGCTATAGCGCATATCAAGGATGTTTTAAATTTTGATTTTTTTTTGCCAAAAACGATGAAAAAACACGGTTTTTTCGAAAAATGTCCGCCATTTTGTTATTCTTGCGTATATCAAAAACCGTATGATATGCGCTACAGCCATTAACATACTGAATCTAAAACCGTTTGATTTTTTAGCTTCGGACAATCCATCTCCGAGATTTCATTACAGCGCAGACCAACCATTTTTTTGGGATATTTTTTAAACTACTATTTTCGTCTATAAATAGTGAGTTAAATAAATAATTTTTTAAAATGTAGTTCGAAAGTGTGTTTATCAAGCGTAGTAACTTTTATATCGATATCTACACTAATATAAACCTATTATAAATCTATTATAAACCTATTTTAAAAATTCATGGAAGTAACCTTTTTCGAGCGTCTAAAATGAGAAGAACCCTTCAGGAACATCGACGAAAATGATCTTTAATATTTTGCTGGTTTCGAGAAAAAGGCGTGGCCATCACGGATGTGATTAAACAAAAGAAAGCAAAGCTTTGGTTGGATAAGCAATAATGCCGGATGTATTGTAGCATTATCGTTGATGGCGACGATTTGTGAAGCCCGGTCGGGTTTCCGTCTCAACCTAGCTGCCTCTGCGTGGCAAGTCTTGGCCGAAGGGCTGATAAAGGAGATCGAGCAAAAGGATAAATTGGTCGGACGTGAGAGCTTAATTAGGAAAACGGATGGCACCTGAGAACGCACCTTACACCGATGGTGTGCGGCTTACTGTAGTCATCTCGGTATAAACTGTACACTGCCTTTCTCTGGGCCCCGCTTAATTGCAAAGCCGCGCGAACCTTAGGTCATCTCGTCTAACTCATCAACATCTACCTCAAACTGCATACCACGCCAAGACTCCACCTATCCAACTAATTTAGTGGTTTTCCCGTGCGATCAGGCTCCGCCGCAAATGGGAACATAATGGCCACCAAGAAAAACGATAACAACGCTCCGACAGATATTTAAAAAAAGAATAATACGCAGAAGCCAAACTACCAACGATCAAAACAACACCGATGGCAAAAACACACGGATATGCGCTAAAAAAACGAAAGAGGGAGAATGGCACTAAAATCCAGCTACTTCAGCGCACGGAAATTTCCGGTTAAGCTTCGTTTGCTGGTAGAGCGCGATGGAGCGGGCAAGGGTGGCTGGAATGTTCGCGGAGAATGACAAAGAAAAAGTGGAACGTGCAAGAGCAGCTTTCTTGTAGGTAGAGTGCTGATGAAATAGGCCAAAGCGAGCTAGACGGAGAATGGAGCAACACGGGGTGTAAAGTAGGTGAACGAAGCGAAAGAAGGCATGGAGATGTGTATGTACTTGGCAGTAACGAACGGGAGGGGGGAGGGGGAGTCAGAATCAAGCAACCGAGGGTGGACGAGTGCGAAACTCTGCAGTAGAAGGAATGATAGCTCTCGGAGCTCTGGGAGAGTCTGTTTGTCCGCCGGTGTGAATTCTATCAGCGTGTGCCCGAGTACACGACCTTTCTACTAGGCTAGTAGTAAGCGAGCATCAGCATCGGGATCACATGAGAGCTTGTATCAAGCCAGTAGGATAGCCGGAGTAATACCTAGCCGTTGGTACACAAGGGGCAGCATAATATACTGTGCGGTGCGACATAAAGGTCTTCTGCGGCGCAACGCAGTCAGATACTGTATTTGTCTGTGTACGTATATTCTCACACATACACTTACACACACATACACACCCACATACATATATATTTGTGCACACATAAGTTCACAATAGGTGGGAGGGGTCTTGTAGTACAAGAGTTTCTGTACTGGAACACAGGATCCACAAAGCTATCTGCGGAACGATGTACAATAGAGATAAACAGGCGTAGAGCGAGAGGAGGGTAGGAGGCGAAATAAGGAATGACTCGACGAGAAAAATCTTCTGGAAACTAGTATCGTGTGCTTAACAGAGAAAAAACAAGCTTAATGCCACAAGTAATGGCTGCAATATCCTTGCGAATAAACCGTAGCGAACTTTTTGTTCTCGTATTCGTTCTTTCAAGCCTAAACAATTATTCTCGCCTCCTTCTTCCGGTGAGCTGAAACATGCGGATATAAACGGACGAAAGCTTCATCCCTTATGGTTTATCCATTTTTCTTTGTTGGGTATCTGAAAAGGCACCTGTATCAACCGGCTAGCCAAAAAATGACTGAACAGGGGGCGGGGGCGTTTACCAATTCGAGGTACCTATGTGGTTGACTAATTTAGCATGGTGAGCTCTCGGTTATACACCTGCCAATGTTTTCAGCGATCATCTTCGTTCCTCTGCGTCTGTATCGATACGTCTTTCTCTCCCTCTGACAGAGAGAGGGAGGGACCGATACAAACGGAGAATCAAAAAGAGAAAGATCTCTGTCGCTCTTTGTCTATTTATTTTCCCTTCCTACTGGATCGATCTCTACGAAAGGAGATTAAAAGAGTAACAGAACGCAAGGACAATTATCATCCGGGACACTTATAACGAAAGTTGCACGTGTACCCCCCCCCCTCTCTCTCTCTCTCTCGCTCGCTAAAAGTTCTTACGTAGGGGAGACCTAGGAGGGTTGAAACAATTTTCAGATTTCACCCCATATCTCGGAATCGAAACGAGCAATTCGGGTAAATATGAAGTTGTTTTGTAGTTTTTTAAATCGAAACTAATTGATTTTCGACTAGAAATGACTCCAGGAATTATGTAACCTGTAAAAAAACTATTTAAGTACAATAAGTCATTTTGTTTCAACTCTCCTAATATCGAGGTAAGTTGAAACAGCTATCGAGGTGAATTGAAACGCCTGGGAATTTGTACAAAACATGGGTATAAATTATGTCAAAACACATTGTTATTAATAAACTTTATCAAAAATTAAAAAACTTAACCTCGACATTAATCTAAGTTTCACTTTTTTCAGTCTGACAAATTTTTATAAGTTCTAACTGAAACGAATATAAACTCATGAATCTCACGGAATTAAATACTGAAATATAGCAAAATGAAAAATGAATTGAAGGAGAAACTTTATGGCAAGAAAGCCAATCAATCGCTATTCTGACAAACAATTGTGACATACATATGAAAGTTTTCCACCAGTGCAGGCTTCCTGCGACCATGCTTTGCACTCCAGGCCTTGCACCCACTTTTCATTTGGCCTGCTGTTTCGATACGATTCCATACAATACACGCAAAAATACTCTTTCTCGTCTTCACTTTCCATGTTCTCTTTGTGCTTGATCTTTCGTCCCGTAGAGTAACCTCTTCAGCGGCGGGTTCATATATTTCTCGGCTCGCCATGCCTCTATCCGTTTTCCTAATATATTTATTCCGCATCTGAAATAAAACAAATGCAAGCCTTGCAAACCACACCACAAAATATAAACGTATGAAAACATTACTGCTACCGAGGTGAGTTGAAACACCTTGTTTCAACCCTCCTAGGTGTAAAAAAAACCGATGCCACTTGATTCAGAACTCACTATAGATAAAGAGTATTGCAAAACAACGAATTCAACATGACACATCGAATGCTAAGTTAGTTAGCTTCCAAACAATGTAGGGGAGACCGGGGCAAAATGGCATAGCGGGGCAAAACGGTACCGGGGCAAAACGGCACTGGGGCATAATGGGATCGGGGCATAATGGGATAGCAAAAAATGAAGTTTCTTGGTGCTTGATTTGGGGCAAAATGGGATAGGGGCAAAATGGGACAGAGAGGAGTGGAATATCAAATTGGGGCAAAATGGGACACACAAAAATGAAGTGTCGCAGCCCGCTGAATTTGGGGCAAAATGGGATGACAGGATAATTCATGCTTCGGCTCTATGAAAGAGCTGTTGAAACATAATCTAATCTAAATGGTGCTTGTGGTTCGTTTCAGTCCACATATACGCAGATAATACGGGCTGACCGATATATTTGTCGACACATATCCGTCGATTTCATGGGGAGCGGCGGTCCTAGGTTCATAAAACAATTTACGTAAAAATTGACAAGAGTTAGATTTTCATCAATGGCTTGAAAATCAGTATCAGTAACGTGCAGTTGGCAGAAAATAAATAAAAAAAAAAAACAAAGAAAGATAAAAACAAAAAAAACATAAATTGCACGCGTCAGATTATAAAAATTACTTGATTATTTAAATAATTAATAACGACAAAGAAATTGTACCTATCGAATAAGAAGGCTCAAATAACAATTTACGTCAAGTTTGGTACAGTTCTGACCGCAGAATCACAAGTAATTGTTTATCAAACTTTAATAACAAATGAAAAATTAGTATTTTTTTGAATGTTGAAGTACTTAAATTTATTGGATTCAACGAATCCTGACGAGCCGAGCACGAACTGTTGTTGTAAAGTCAAAAATTCCACTGTCCCATTTTGCCCCGATCCCGTTTTGCCCCAACCGCCTCTTTCTGAGGAGCCTGATTTTCTCCGGCCCATTTTGCCCCAGTCCCGTTTTGCCCCAATGACGTATTTTCCAGCAGTGTTGATTTTCACTATTCCATTTTGCCCCAAACCCGTTTTGCCCCGGTCCCATTTTGCCCCGGTCCCATTATGCCCCGCTATACCATTTTGCCCCGGTCTCCCCTAATCACATGCCATTAAATATATAAACAAGGTAACTAAAGGTTAATGAAAAATACGACAAATACTTACTTTTGCCAATTTTTTGGCGCGGGTGTCGATGTGACGCAACTGAACTCGCACGAGTACCGGAACGAACCGACAAGTGGCGCACGTCGTAGCAATGAAAGAATGGCATTGTTGCGAGTTCGCTAACAATCACATCTACCGAGACATTGACACTGTTTCATCTTACCTCTATGTCAACCTTCCTAGGTCTCCCCTACATGTAAATTTGTACGACGTTTGAAGAGCCTTGAAAACCAGATTAGGCCACTAGCCATTTCATCCCTCTTGGCTTTTGTATCTCTTGGCCCTGTTTGGTATCTAACAACAGATTTACTTATGCACTGACGATAGGAATGTCTCGTCTCTGCTTAGCTCCCCAACCTCATCATGCAGTATGTACAAGAAAGCATGTATAAGAGATTTCGGAAATCCCACTCCGCCGCCCGTCAAGTCGACCACTTTCCGCTTCTTACTCATTGCTTTTAATCTCATCGTGGTAAAAGGAAATAACTAAGGAGGACCCCATTTGAGCTACACGAGGAGTCGCACGCTCGCGATTGTTTATCGGATTATACTTGCCCTACTTTTTGTTCCTCCATCACGGTAAGCACGAAGGAGGGCGGCTAGAAAAACAAGTCGGTCGATGCGGTGCTTTTACGGAAGCCGCGAATCCGAACCCAAGAGCTAAGGGTGATGCTGTCCAAACATAGGTGTGATTTAGCTTCAAGGGGTGGAAATGATAAATAATATACTTTTCTCGCTAAATGTTTGCCCATGATATGCGATAGAAATGAAGAATTTCGAGGCTCTTGTACAATTGACTAATCAAGAGTAAGATGGTCTATAGGACTAGGAAGGTCAACATTCGTAACCCTATAGAGGAAGTTTCACAATGTCAGCCATGCTACTTTTACTCTTCTTCATGCACGAAACGCTCGAATGAAGAATGGAGCTGGAGTTTTTTTTCCGGCAGTGTCATACTTGATGGACGAAGAGGATTAGAGTAGGAAATTGGATATGTCATTTTAAATCTAGAGAAACTCTTGAGAGGTCTGAAAGCCGGGTATCATTGACACTAAGCTTGACTCGCGCAACCGACATCTTCGACCGAAAGTTCCCAACTCGCGCTAGATTTATTACGAGCAAATGGCATTTAATCGTAGATACCCTGTCTCTGCATTATTAATGACAGCGTGCGGAGAACTAGGGCTAGTAAGACAATGCGCATAATCATTTGTACGAGAGATGGAAAGGAACTGTGATCCATTGATGCAACGTCGACTAGCTTCCCATTGAAGGCACACAAAGGAGCCTAGTGAGAATCTCGCGCGGAGAGAAGCAAATTTCTAGCTGCCTTTTTCACTCTACCCCCCTCCCCCTTCTATAATCTCCGTCGATATCGAGAAGAATAAAGAAGGCAAGATAGAGAAAAATACCTGTCTGGGTAGTTCGCCTTTCTCTCTCCTGCTCTCGGAAAGCTTACGAAGATTGAGCCAGAGCACAGGCAAGACCTTGCCGGCTGCTCGCCAGCAGGGTACCCAAGAGTACCTGCTTGCTGTTGTTGCTGGTAGCCAGCAGTTCTCTTCAACAGCTCAGAGAAAAAGCGAGAAGGAGACGGAGAAAGAGAGGAGGAAAAAGAAAGAGAGAACAAGTGCGCGCGCGCTCGAGGCATCACGCGTGGCTTCTTAGTCGTTTCCTGCCCTGATTGGACGCCGGCTCGTGGCCGGCGCTCGCCATTCACCGGAAACTCGGCAGCGCCGGACGGCCGCCAGTGAACGGGAGATGGGGCGATGAGGCGGGTAGGGAAGGTTAAGGGGAAAGAGGAGAAGAGGATTCAGTGGAGAGCGTACACCCGTAACTCTACCATTCCTCCTGACCATGGTAGATCCACTAGTCTCTCCTCCTCCACTGGTCCTACGTCCCTTGTCTTCCCCTACCTCGTCGGCACACCTTACTCGCAATCTTTCTTCCTCCTTCACTTGCTTTGTTCGACCCTTTCTCGCTCTCGCTCGCCCCCCCCCCCCCCACTCTTGGTTCCCCGTGCTCGCAGAATCTCCCAGGGAGCAGAAGCACCCAGGGGCAGCAACAGCGGCACCGGCGGCACAACTCTTGCCTCTTCTCCTTACCCCACCTATTTAATCTTATTTTCTCTCCTTCCTTGAGACTGGGGGCAGAAGCCTCGACGGCGTACCTGACCGTTTCGTCCTTCTCACTCCTTCTCGCCTTGGTTTTGATTCAGTTTCTTCTTTCTCTCTCTCTCGATTCCTCATATCTTTCCTTCTCGCGTCTTTGCAGACCCTTCCGCACGAGAGGGAACCAGTCAGACCTGTTCCGAACTGGTCACGCAGAACTTTTCATTTCTCTCTCTCTCTCTCTCTCTCTCTCTCTCTCTCTCTCTCTCTCTCTCTCTCTCTCTCTCTCTCTCTCTCTCTCTCTCTCTCTCTCTCTCTCTCTCTCGCTCGTCGCTTTGGACTCACAGCTTTCCTAGACTCAAGTCTCCGGAGATGTGCTACCTACCTGCTGCCGCCGCTACGACTCAACAACAGTGGAACATTTATTCTGCAATATGTGATGCACAGCAGCCCTAACATAGGGTGAACAACGCCCTTTCTGATTTTCTCGCTTTTCCTCTCTCTCCTTCCTTTACTTCCTCGCTTCTCCCATTTCTCGCGCAGTACAACAACTCCGAGCATAATGACCAGCGTTTCTCACTCGTCGTTGCATAGCAGCCGGGCGACGAACAACCTAGTTTTCACTGATGGTGGTAGCGCCAGTGCGACCACAGTCAGCCCTCACCGTCCGCGCTGCAACTCTCCGAAGCATCAACTAGCGAGAGGTGAAACGTTGGGCTGCGGTAACCTGAGAATTGCATTAGTATCACGGAAATGCCTTGGCATCCCGGGCATAGAAAACAGCGTATTTAATTTGCGGCAAAAATTTGGGCCGCATCATGCCATGCATGACGGTTCTTTTGCGGCGTATCTCTGGGAACAAATGACGATGCTGCGTTCACATACATCAATTGCAGTGATGGGAATGACCCGGAGGACGAATCCATCGCTACCTTTGGCACACGGATGAGATTCGAACCAAACTGTTGGAAAACGTTGAAATGAAAAACTTAACGATTAAGGTCTTATACACGCGAAAAATTTCAAAAATTTTCATTTAAAAAATTTTTTTTTGATTCCATTAGCCTGAACGATTAGGAATATTTTAAACTTTACAGAATTGAAAAATTCTGTAAAGCTATTAAATGAGGTACGATTGCATTTGGGTCATTCCATGTCAAATCGACAAATTTTTTACCTGACCCCCTTTGATTTCGCTGAAAATTTTCTATCTTTTTCTACCCCCCGAAAGTTATTTTTCAGAATTTTTTCAAATTTTTTTTCCCGACTCAAAAAAAGTTATGAATTTTTGAAAAAAACCGCTCTTTTATTTTTAAATTGCCAGAACTTTTTCAAAAATTGACCGTTTGGGAACTTTTTTTTTTCAAAATTTTTGTTTTTAAATGTAGTTTTCGAAAAAAAATATGAAAAAATTTTCAGAATCCCAGATATATAAAATATTTTAGTTTTTTTGAAAAAACCGTAATTTTCTCAAAGTCCGACCGTTTTTTTTTTTTTTTTATTTTGCTCTAAAAATACTTCAACTAATTCTGCAATGATCCCCGTTAATCAAAAGATGTGACGACAATCGCTTCTAATTTTTTTTCTTGATTATAAAAAAATTTTTGTTGAATTTTTGCTGATTTTATATAACTTTGTTATGAAATTTTTTTTATTTCCTCGTGAAACCTCAAAAGTTGAAAAATAAAATTTTATTGGAGAATTTCAAGTGATTATCGTCCAAGAAATTGTTATTTAAAAAAAAAAAAATAATTTTTTTCTCTCATTGACGTTATTTTGTCATGTTTCAGTACCAAAATGACGTTAAGTTGTCATATTTCAGTACCAAAAAAAAACGTCCATAAGAGTAAAAAAATAACGTCAATGAGAGAAAAAAAATTTTTTTTTTTTTTAAATAACAATTTCTTGGACGATAATCACTTGAAATTCTCCAATAAAATTTTATTTTTTAACTTTTGAGGTTTCACGAGGAAATAAAAAAAATTTCATAACAAAGTTATATAAAATCAGCAAAAATTCAACAAAAATTTTTTTATAATCAAGAAAAAAAATTAGAAGCGATTGTCGTCACATCTTTTGATTAACGGGGATCATTGCAGAATTAGTTGAAGTATTTTTAGAGCAAAATAAAAAAAAAAAAAACGGTCGGACTTTGAGAAAATTACGGTTTTTTCAAAAAAACTAAAATATTTCATATATCTGGGATTCTGAAAATTTTTTCATATTTTTTTTCGAAAACTACATTTAAAAACAAAAATTTTGAAAAAAAAAAGTTCCCAAACGGTCAATTTTTGAAAAAGTTCTGGCAATTTAAAAATAAAAGAGCGGTTTTTTTCAAAAATTCATAACTTTTTTTGAGTCGGGAAAAAAAATTTGAAAAAATTCTGAAAAATAACTTTCGGGGGGTAGAAAAAGATAGAAAATTTTCAGCGAAATCAAAGGGGGTCAGGTAAAAAATTTGTCGATTTGACATGGAATGACCCATTTGTAATAGGTACCGCGCGGCGCGCCCGACCGCCAACTTCAAAGCCGTTTTTCCACGATAGACTTTTTTGAACCTTGTGAAAGTTCTGACTCTTGAACGAAGGTTCAGATTGCTTTGAAATGTTTACAACATATTCTTAGTGATTCAATGACACAAAAAAATATAAAAAATAAAATACCGACAGAAAATCGAGTAAAAGTATTTTAAGTTTCGAATTTTTATTATAATATTTAAAAAAAAATAATATTGTTGGTTCACACTGAAGATACATTCATTATGCAATTATAAATATGTTCATTTTTTTTAGACACCCACATCGATGCCGAGAACTTTCACCATCAACGCGCACGCAAAAAAATACATTGCTTTATTATGTTATATCTCCACCATTTGTTAATATTTCTGATTTTTCTTTACATACCCTTAACCATGTACATATATGATCTGTGAAAAATGTTAATATATGGGTCATTTTCTTTTAACCGCGTCTAGAAATGTACCTTCGAAAATCGGCGAAATTGCGTATATAAGGCCTTAAGTGATGAAAATTAAAACAACTATTAGATATTTGCATATTTAATCGTGGAAATGAAGATGCAAAGTTCTTTCTCATGTCTGTCCTGGAGACTAAGCGTCGGACTCAGAATAAAAGATTCGAATGGTCCATCTTTCTTTACTCCAGCGTGTCGTCTCTTCATAATCATTTTATAATTCTACTTGGGTGTAGTTCCGAAAAGCCCATACCGCTTTTTTCTTTGAAATTTTGTATACTTATGTATTTTGACTCGCTGACCACGAATATGATAATTAAAATTGGCGCAAATTTGATTTTCAAGATAAAAACTGAAAAAACCCGTATTTGTAGTTTCCCATGCAGAAATTTTTTGGGGATTCCCCAGATCCTACCAGATCCCTATGGGGATTTGATAGGGACGCCCCAAGTAAGGAGTCCACACTGGAATCCAAATAGATTTGTTGGGGATTCCCCAGATTCTACCAGATCCTTATGGGGATTTGATAGGGACGGCCCAGGTAGGGAGTCCACATTGGAATCCAAATGTATTTGTTGGGGACTCCCCACGTTCTACCAGATCCTTATGGGGATTTGATATGGACACCCCAGGTAATGAGACCACATTGGAATCCAAATGGATCCTGGGCTGTTTCCAGATTAACGTGGTTTGAGAATTTTTTACTTGAAATTATATAAAATGGGATTTCGCGACGCTCTGTAAAAAATTATTCTTTGATGGTCCCGTGCACAAATTTGCTTGGGAGTTTCAAGATGCACCAACGTGTTTCTAGGAATTTGTTAGGGACACCGCACGTTAGGATTTCTCACCGGGATCTGATGTGGGAATGCTAAGGAATTCCCCAAAAAAAAAAATTTTTAAAGGGCACAATGTAGGGAGGAATTTTGTTGCAATCTTATGGTTGTCAGATGAAGAGCGTAGCCCTGTGGACTTAAGATTTAGTTCATTAAGAAGTTAGGTAAGTTCATTAAGAAATGAACAAGAAAGAATGTTTATTCGATAACAAAGAAGAGTTTTCAGACTACGAAATTCCCGAGGATGTCTCTCGAAATGCCGCGACTGCGTACTGCCCGGTCGCGCTCTACTCTCGCACCTGCGCGGCAGTAGCGTGCACGGCAATGGTCGGAAGCGCGGCGCGCACCAATTAAAAAACCATGCCTTAAAATATCGAATACTACAATATATAATTATATTCTTTAGTAACTTCTTTATTTTAGTGCTTACCCATATTGTATATTTATAGTTTGTTATGGGCTAGTATTTTTTATACGAATAAAAAAACTTGTTATAAATTTTAATATGCACACTTTTTGAATTTTTAATACTTGTGCGCATAAAAATTTGTTTTGGACGTGACGGCAATCAGGTTACTATTGCGTCTGCGGTTTATCGCTGTGGGTGTGGAGTTTTGTTAGAGCGGCTTAAATGAGGTTTTAAAAGAAAATTAAATGTAAGTATGAAATCATATTTTTATAAACATGATATACCTATTACACATTCGCCTAAATTTGTAGCCCGTAACAGCAATTTCCACCCGACCCGGTGGATTTTTCATCGGGATCCAATAGGGATTCCCCATCGGGATCTAACAGGGATTCCTTGTCGGGAGCCAATAGGAATTCCCTATCGGGATCCAATAAGGATTCAGAAAATCGCTTCCGACAAAAGAATGACGTCGGGCGATAGAACATAAGCGGCGCAGGGTACATATATATTCGTGTCGTCGTTGAAAAGCGCGCGACGATCGAGTTACTGCGCAATTGCGATCGTAAAATTTATTTACTCCAAACACGCGTCGTATAAAAATAAGTCGAATTTGATTTAAAAAACCGTGCGCGACCTGCTCAACCTCAAGCGCAACCATAACCTGATTGCCCCGTTACGTCGGAAAGAAAATTCCATGCGCACAAGTATTTTTATTTAATAATAATATAAAATGTGTATCAAAAAACGTTGCAGTAAAAAAAGTATTCGTTTTTAAGTATTTACAATATAAAACGTATTCATATTTCATTAAATACGAAAAGTATATGGCATTGAAGTTTATATCGTTGGAACGCAACGAAAGTTCCTTTTTACCTTTTTTTTCCATATTTTTATTGTCATAGAAGATCTTTGTTATACATTTATATCGTAAATCGCTAAATATTTTTTTTTTTAATGGTTAAGGGATTTTTGTAACCAAAATCTGCCAAAAAAAATTAAAATAATTCAAAAGCATTAATGTTTGTTGCATTCCAATGATGCAAGCATCAACCTTATTAAAGTGTTTAAATTTTATATAGTATGAAAAGTATTCAAAGAATATCCCGCCCATAACTGCACAAGTATTTTTGCTTAATAATAGTATAAAAAGTGTATAAAAACTACGTTACAGCATAAAAAGTATTTAAAGTATTTTTAAAAAGTACTCGAAGATATAGATATAAAATATAAGTATTCGAAGAATACTATACAAACACTATAAATATTCAGTATGGGTAAACAATTAAAAAAAAAAACAAAATAAGTATATTGTGGTATTCGATATGTACTCCTTTGTAAATAATAAATTGATCTCTTTAGTGTATCGATGCTTTTATTTTTTGTAGCATTGTGGGCTTACAGAATGCGATTTGATCGATCAAGCATCGTATCGGATTCCGTTCAATACTGTGGGGAAGCTTTAAGATTCTTACATTGGATTCCGATGGGAAATCCCTATTGGATCCTAATAGGGAATCCCTATGGAATCCCTATGGAATCCCGATAGGAATCCCTACTGGATCCCGATGGGAATCCCTTTTGGATCCCGATGGGGAGTCCCTCTTGGAATCCAATGTACGAGCGTGACGTTTCCTGATAGGGATCCAATGGGGTGTCCCGTTGGATCCCTATCAGGAAGTAGGGAGAAGTAGGGGAATCCTATAGGATTCCAAACACAATTTCTACCTGGGTTTTTTTTATTTTATTTTAACAAATGTTGATCGTAAAAGAAAATATCTTCTACGAAAGTTGTAGCCCATCAAAAGACTGATAATTTATGTTCAATACAAATTTTGTCTTAAATCATTATTTTCCAAGAAAATGGGATAATACTCCAATAAGTATATTTTGCTAAACTCTATTAGTTTCGATGTTATCCAAGGTGCCCTCCGCCCACCCCAGTGTTATACGAACCCCACGATTCCACGCACCCATCCAAGGTGCTCAACAAACCCACCCCAGTGTTCTACGCACCCCGCGATTCCACGTACCCATCCGATGTGCCCTCCGCCCACTCCAGTGTTCTACGAACCCCACGATTCCACGCACCCATTCAAGATGCCCAACAAATCCACCCCAGTGTTCTACGCACCCCGCGATTCCACGTACCCATCCGAGGTGCCCTCCGCCCACCCCAGTGTTCTAGAAACCCCACGATTCCACGCATCGACACAACGTGCCCAACAAACCCACCCCAGTGTTCTACGCACCCCGCGATTCCACGTACCCATCCGCCTACTCCAGTGTTCTATGCACCCCACGATTCCACGCACCCATCCGAAGTGCCCTTCGCCCACCCCAGTGTTCTACGAACCCCACGATTCCACGCGCCCATCCAAGGTGCCCAACAAACCCACCCCAGTGTTCTACGCACCCCGCGATTCCACGTACCCATCCGCCCACCCCAGTGTTCTAGAAACCCCACGATTCCACGCATCGATCCAACGTGCCCAACAAACCCACCCCAGTGTTCTACGCCCCCCGCAATTCCATCCGCCTACCCCAGTGTTCTACGCACCCCACGATTCCACGCGCCCATCCGAAGTGCCCTCCGTCCACCTCTGTGTTCTACGAACCCCGCGATTCCACACCCCCATTCGAGGTGCCCTGCGCCCACCTCAGTGAACTACATACCTCACAATTCAACATACCCGAGTTTGTTTGGATTTGTTTTGCTTGCTGTTTGTGTTTTATTTGGGTTTATTTGGGCCCATATCCAGTAAAGTACGTAAGTAGATAATATCGAAACGCATTGAGTTTAGCAAAATATACTTATTGGAGCATTATCCCATTTTCTTAGAAAATAATGATTTAAGACAAAATTTGTATAGAACATAAATTATCAGTCTTTCGATGGGCTACAACTTTCGTAGAAGACATTTTCCTCTAGGATCAACATTTGTTAAAATAAAATAGAAAAACTACACAAATCCGTTTTTGCCAACTTTTTATGTTGAAAATCAAATTTGCGCCAATTTTGATTGTTATTTTCGTGTTCAGCGAGTCAAAATACATAAGTATACAAAATTTCAAGGAAAAAAGCGGTATGGGCTTTTCGGAACTTTATCCATAAATTCCTATTGAAAGTAAGTAGCGAAACATTTCTGCTCACTATTCAGATAATTTTTAATGAATAATATTAATGTGACGATGAATAAAAATAAATTTGATTGATACTCTCTTACTCCACCACAATCTATCTGGTCTCGAATAATGGGGATGAAAAAAACGAGGATTGTTTTTTTTTTACACGAAGTCATGTTTCACCATACGTTGTTACCTTCGTACTTCCGAATCGGTGGATTCATCGTGTTTGCGTTCTATGCGCTTTCCGAATACCGGAATGGACCATCTATGAATATCCATATCCGAACCGCGTAATACTTTTTCTAGTTTTGTACAAACGTGGTGTGGTTATACCTCGGCACATATTGTAAGCGCACGAGGGAAGGCTGCTATCGAAGGAAAAGAAAATAAAACAACGAAAACTCTGTAAAAAAATCCGGCCCGGCGGGTCACGATGTAACGAAATATGTTGAAATTAATCCCAGCAACAAGCGCAGTGCTGGGAATGTTGCACGTATTTCCTTGATGACATTGGGCGTTTTGCACTCTCGTCGACTTGTAATCACGTATTTTTGGGTGCATTTAATGGCCGACGTTATTTATGCGACCACGTCAGGTCGTTAGGATACAATCAAGTTGTTGGTTCTTTCTCGGTTATTCTAATTTTTTAGTAGCGTTACGTAGATTGCTCGTAGAAGTTAATATGTATATTTATATAGATTTCTATATATTTACACCCATCGTCATATGGAATATGTCACCGTTCTTGCGGTTTCCGTTTCCTATATTTGGGTTCTAAACGCACGAATATTTGTCTGGTGAAAATTTGCTTGTTAGCAAATCTCAAATATTCCGATCACATCAATGTTTCCTGAAAAACCATTCAGTCAAGTCCGGTACGAGAGTGGATCTGGGAATTCGAATAAGCTGCCCACTGAATCGAATTACAAATGTCAGAGTGACTTACCAATTACGGTCTGGCAGCAGCGACAAAGAGAGCAGGGGGTGAGAGAGAAGTTAGCGGTAAACGGGAGAGTGACACAGACCAACAGCAATTTCTCCATTGGGCTCTGTTAGCTACACTACGGTCCTGGAGTGCTCTGGTTTTCAACATCAAAAGGGGGAGCACCGTGGTAAAGTGCAGGAGCAAGAGAGATACAAAGGAAGAGAAAGAGAGATCGAGCAAGTACTCTGTATGATCTTGTCCAGCAAAGGGTTGGTCTTTCTGCCCCGTAATTTCGAAACAAAGGAAGCTGGGTGATGTTCGCACGCAGAAAAACGAAGATCTGTGAATTCGATCGAGACGAGTTTACCATCAGTTTCAGTCTGTCGAATATCACAATTAGTTGATTGACAAAATCTTTCGGTCGACTAGTTAGTCTCTCGTTAGTTGTTTAAACGGTTCTTTTCATTCCTCAGCAACGCGGAGCTTACAAGGAACATCCCTCAGGTGACACCCTTCGATTTTGTTGAAATTTGGATATGTTATAAAGCACCGAAAAGTAAGTGATACGTATTTTTTTTATCGGCGGAAAAACGGTTTTAAGGGATGAAACGAATCCTCGAAAATAGGGGTGTTTTTCGTTTTTCGTCGATAACGTTATCGTTCTCATCTCCAATGTATAGTGCACAAAAAAATAATCATTGTTGCAATTTGAAATTTTTTAATATCTCGTACCGTTAAAACGTTATCGACGAAAAACGGGTGCGTTTCAGCCCTTAAAACCGTTTTTCCGCCGATAAAAAAATAAGTATCGCTTACTTTTCGGTGCTTTATAACATGCCCAAATTTCAACAAAATTGAAGGGTGTCACCTGAGGGATGTTCCTTGTTAGTCGAATTCGCCAAACCCTCTTTTCTCGATTGACATACTTGTCCTGGATTCGCGATTACATAGATCGGATGAAAAAGATTTTATTCATCCGCCTTCCACAATATTATGCCCTGCAGACTTTACTTTGTCACACACGTTCCAGTCGCCGTGATAATTTGATTGTTTCCTTTTTGTAGAAGCTATATTCGTCCTTTTGTATTGCTTTCTTATAGAGAAAGCTCTTATGGAGTTGGGGTTTGCATCGTTGGTACGCAACGAAAGTTTATTTTTAAGGATTGCCAAAATGTTCCTTCGCCGGATTTGGGCTAGAAAAATCACTTCAACCCTTTTCAGAATCCTGATTGAAAATATACAACACAGATTGGCAAGAAAATGTTTTTGTTAATAATGAAAATAAAGTTAATTATTAACGAAATAAATTGTGTTAGTAATGAAAATATTTTTATTAATCATGAACCATAAGCTCTTTCTTATAGAGAAAGTGTTCTTTTCTTGACATTCCAGTGGAAATATGTGTAAGAAGTACCGCGCAATTTTCGAAAAATAACGTTTGTGGAACATGATCGGCATAATTTACGTTTGTATCTGCAGATTTTTTTCGTTCGCATTTCTAGCTTCAACAAATTTCGAGGTATCAAGATTCAATTTTCAACCCATGTAGCACAGTACGTAACCAATGTGGCGAGAATCGATCTACCGCTTAAGATTGTACAAGCCTCGGAGTAGTTTGAAACATTTAGGAAACGCGTTAGCTTTTTTTTCTTTAAATTTTGAAATCTTCAGATGATTTGTTTCGTGAAAAGGGCACCGAAGCACGCTTGAGATCGATTCGTTCAGAATAAGCAAAAGGGTTCAGATTTTATACAATTTTTGTTTTCGAACTTAAAAAATTAAGTGAACGCGTCAACTTGCTCAAACTTCAGTAAGTATTGAATTTGACAATGACCACCCTCGGCAGATGTGGGTTGGAATTTTTTTTTCGAAATGTTGTTAACACCTCTCTTATCCTAAATTTGGATATATAGGGCCTTTTGTTACGTAAATAGAGTATTACAAAGAGTTGGAGAGTTGAGAAGTCTCACAAAATAGAAACTTGCATATGGCACTTACTAAACATCTAATTTCGTTCAAGAAGCTACGAGTGAAGAACAACCATTTGCTCGAAAGAAAGACGCTAATTTTTTCGTAAAATGAGCGCAACATTTTTTTTGCTATTTTCTTATTTATTTGGTTTTAAGTGATGATATTTAGCTGAAATTCACCCCCCCCCCCCCCCCAATGAAAAGTTATAGGGTTTTGAAGTTCGCGGAAACACGTGATAAAATAGGGCATTTTTGAACATCATTCGACGCCTATATTGAGGGTGTAGGGCGGGGGGCTTTATACAAGAAGTTTTTCTGAACACAAACAACCCCGAACACAAAGCCCCCTCCGGCGCAACGGGGATGAGTTTTTTTTTTGGGTTGTTTGTATTCAGGAAGGCTTCTTTTATAGAGCCCCTCACATTTGGGTTTTAATACGGGAGTTTTGGAAAATTTCGAAATTATTTTTAACGATTTTTTCGTCGTAATAAAATTGTTAACAAAAAATGTCAGCTTTTCCCGACTGAATATCATCATTTATAAGCCAATAAATGAGAAAATAGAAAAAATAATGTTTCGGCTCATTTTTGGAAAAGTCCCTAATCTAAAGAATTACCGGAAAAACCTTGCGGGCGAAATAGAATGATGGGAATAAATGGTGCTAAAGTTTGCATCGTTGCAATGCAACGAAATTTTTTCTTGATTTTATTCATTTCTTTATTTTCATTATTAACTCGAATATTTCTGTTGCAACTTTTGGTTAAAGATTTTAAAGAAGGATCCTCAAAAATGTTTCAGTAATTTTTGTAGTCTCAATGTGCCGACAAAAAAATCGGCAATACGAATAAAATATATTTTTCCGTTGCAGTCCAACGATGCAAACTTCAATACCATGGGAATAAACCAATGGTGCAAGTTACTGATTAGCAGGATTTTTCCATTTTTATATACTTTTCAGGGAAACAATTGAATATCCGAATGAAATGTTTTTCGCACTTTATCGATTGCCCCTCTCGGTAGATTTTTGTATACAAATTTAAAACACCCTATTTGCCTACTGTAAATACGAATACATGTATATATATATGCATGCATGCACGTATGTATATTAGAACAGGAAAGTAGAAAGTTGAGAGGGCAAAGCCCGGAAATAACGAAAGAGGGAATGAAAAGATGGAGAGAAAATGAAGCTGTTTCCATCTCCTTCCCTCACTCCGCCGCTTAATTTTTTTCCGGTTTTCAACGCATACACACAGGATATAGCGGAAAAGCCAGATAGAATGGAGCAGCTAGCCCTATAACGCAGCATGAACGCAATATCGTAGGACACGCCGAGTGCTGAGGAAGCGCGCACACGGGAAGCACCCACGCACGGCTATACTCTCGCGCAGGCACACTTAGCAAACACGTACGCGTGCGCGTGCACACACACAGATCGAAGGATCACCGCGGTTTATCAGAGTTCGTGCCCGGCACAATATTGCCGCGCGTGTTACGCTCTCTCTAGATCTCTCATACAATATATAATATAGTAGTTTGATACATAGAAGGTTTCACGAGGAATTATCTGGGCCTTTGGTTTGGGCTTTTTTTCCTTGTTACAAAACGTCAAACTTGTTCCCGAATTTCAGTTGACATCGATTTTAAACCTTCTTTTGAGGTTTCCTAGCAACTAGAGACTAGAATCGCGTCACATCCGTTAAAGGGGTGCTCCCACTTTAGACGCTAAAAAAAGACTATTTTCATGCATTTTTTTCATAGGTTTATATTATAGATATTGATATAAAAGTTGTTACACTTAATAAATACACTTTCGAAATACATGAAAAAATAATTGTTTATGTTTTTATGCAACCCAAACAAACTTTAAACGCGTTATTCCCGAAGCAACGTTTTTCGACGGCTTGTTCATAAAATCTACGAAACTACTGAACCGATCCTTATGAAATTTTAACCACCTATTTTTTTACAACTATAGCTATAGCGCATATCAAGATTTTTCTAATTTTGATATTTGCTTTTTTTGCCAAATACGGTGAAAAAAAGGTTTTTCGAAAAATGTCCGCCATTTTGTTATTTTCGCATATATAAAAAATATTATGATATGCGCTATAGCCATTGACATACTGAATCTAAAACCGTTTGATTTTTTTCTCTCGGATGATCCATCTCCGAGATTTCATCAACAGCACAGACCTACCAATTTTTTTAAGACCTTTTTTTAACTACTATTTTCGTCTATCAATAGATACTTAAATAAATTAATTTTATTAAAATGTATTTTGTAAGTGTATTTATCAAGTGTAAAAACTTTTATACCAATATCTATAATATAAACCTATCAAAAATATTCATGAAAATAGCCTTTTTATAGCGTCTAAAGTAAGAAGACTCGTTAAAATCATTAGTTTAGGGAGAAAAGGGGGTGCACGATTCGACGAGGTTAGATCTGCTATATTTTCGAAATTAATCGAGAAAATTAAAAAAAACAAATATGGATCATTTTATGTTTGCGTAGAAGTGACCGTAGTGCAGCATTAAGTTGCACCGTAGTGAAATCGAACGTTGATTCTTTGACTGCTATATTATTTTTGTATTCTATTGTCATCGATAATCTTATGGCAGATCTCCAAGGAGGAGCCTAAAAAACATTTGAGAGATTTTCGTAGCTTTAATTTACCAAAAAAATTTGGACAATACAAAGAAAAATTTAATTGCCATTCTATGATGACATACAATCGATGTCATTAATTACGGACGCTGCATAATTAATAACCATTGCTTTGTTCAATCACCAACCAATTAATCGGCAAACTGTGGCTGAACTCGATTGAGTTTTAATTCTAGATTACAATTGTACGCGTATTTGACTGCAATTTGAATGAGTGGTCCGATACAAACTCAGCTACTCCAACCCAGTCTACATGAGTTTGTCGACATTTGAGAAAGACAAAATAGATGTTTGGGAACTATCGTATTTGTTGCAAGAAATCGCAATTTTTACACCTACTCTAAACATTCTTACTAATGCAAGATATCTAGCAATCGAGACTTGCTTATTTCTCGAAGTTCCGATATAAACGTGGTACTCGTATTTTTTTCTCTTTTCGATTACTCGGCTACATTCGGCGCAGATCGACTCGTATGAAACTCGTAGTGTGATGCAAAGCAATGCTCCTGTTTCTCGGCTGATTTTATAGAGTGATACTGGCACTGTGTGCTCCCGCACACAGTCCGACGGACTCCAATGGGGGGCGTAAAACGAGGGCGTATACAGATATGTGTATGTATGTATATTGTGAAAATGGCCTAGGAGGGCGTTTTACGTTGCTCGCGTGTTTTACACAGCAATATAAGCCTCTGCTTTCAAATTACAAACGTGCGCAACTCGTTTTTCTTCTGATTCTCTTTATCGCCTTTTCCTTCCACCCAACGAAACTCATTAATATCTCCTTACCCAAAAATGAACTCCGATCCATTAATTACGTTAATATCGGTAACAGTTCTTTGCGTTAATACGTGTTTCGTAATGCCTGTGAAAAAGAATCTTCGAACCGAATTCATGGAAATAAATTATCCTAATTGCAATAGGTTGAACTGCTCACGCTCGAATAGACTGTATTTGATTAATTGAAGTTCGAAACGTTTCTAAACGTCTACACTGAGAAAAAAAAATCATTGATCCAATATCATTGGTGTTATTGAATGAAATTTCGTTGATTCGATTGTAAAGTTGTTGGTGTAATTAATCGGATTTATTAGTCCAAACAAAACGCTATTGACTTCAATAACAGGATAAAAATGAAAGTTTTTTTTTTCAAAAGATATATTGGTAGCCGAGAACAATATTTTATTGAAACTATCTAAAAAATTATCGCGAACAAATTATATAGTTTTGAATGCAATTTCTGCAACGAACGAAAAAAGCGTTTCAATTCATAACATGAATATTGTTGATTCGAGTACACAAGAAAAATTAAATCTCGCTCGTTTGATTCAAATAAAATTTCTATTGAGTAAATATGTTATTTTATTGTTTTCGCAATATCCGATATTGATTTTAAGTACATTATTCGTTAAAATGTTAATATTTTATTTTTATTGAAAAGTATTAAGCAAATGTCTGAATTGGTTAAAAAATTATGCGAAAGTAAAATTTGTTTGTTGCACATTTGGGTGAAAAAATTGGACCAAATCATGGCCGAGCGCCACCGAAATTATAGGTGTGCGGAAACCCGTAGTTCTCGGAGTAACCGCTAGAGGTCGCACGCGCGCTCGTTTCTCGTAAGCGTAGCGCGAACTGAAAATATACTTAAACGCTGGAGAACCTCTAAAAAGTATCGCTTCTTGGCCTGTGACTAAGATCAAAGTGTAGTATCTGTTCTAATCAGTTGAATATCTGATATTCTCTCCATGGACATTCCATTGGATATCGATATTCTCTCCACTATTATCGTGGATGATCATTCTAATGCTCACTTTTTATTTAAGATTTAAAACAAATTGAAAAACTTACGTCCCGTGGCATATTCGTTTCGATGTAGTAAAGAAATAATTAATTCTATTGATTATATTTTTGCTCGAAATAAAAAATGTTTGTAACGACCGCGTAATTATTTCATCCAATAAATCTACGGATTGTAGATAGAATTATTTCAATAGAATATAATTTTATTTCAAGGATAATGTAGATATTCAGAGAACAGAAGAGCTCATTCAAATAAAATAATATGTTATTTAAATCCATCACATTTTCCAATATTGTACAGTATTGAAACAATCTCATATATCGGTGGCACTCCGCAGCAGTACATTTATTTGGATCAACCATTATATTTTTTTGATTCAATTGGCTTTGTTCTCATTGTATAAATTCATATTCACATCTTATCTTGAAATATGTACCACGTGCAGAGAATATTTTGAAATGCTGTTCGAAAATTCTGCAAATATTTTGAAAGTTTATGTGAAATATTTAAACTATATGAACTTTGGTTCCGAAAGTGGGGAAAACATCATTTTTGCACGCGTTCCTCCTTTTATTCGACAAACTTTTTCAGTATATGAATGATGCGATTCTATCAAATAAAGTATACAAATTTAAATCAATTGGGAAAACATTCATTGGTCCAGAAACATTTGTATCGTTCAAAGCAAAAGCGAAATATTATTTAATATTTGGTGAATCGTTGATGTTTTGTTTTTTGCTGGTGTTTGGCATTGCGTTTGGGTCCTTCGCCTGACTTGGCTTACCAGCTGTTTGATAGCCCAAAGGGTTATTCGCAAATAATAAATTGTAGGTCAAGCTGATAACTCGTTGGGAATAGTGAAGCGACCTTGATCGATCGTTTTTCGGAGTCAAGCCTTTCCCAAGCACGCGATCGGGGGTTATTCACCCCTGATGCACAACGACCATCTTTTTGATCATCCAACTAGATATAATCCGTGTCTGCGGTTGGCACCTGTCGGTGAAAGGTATTTTTTAGAATTTAAATAAAGAAAACGGATTGACTTCTGACTGAACAAATTGAATCGGGCGTTAGTCGATGTCAAATAACTTGTGATCAATTGCAATAAGGCGTTATGGATTCTGACTATGGCATTATTGATTACGCGAGTTCCAACGATTCCTCAAATTAGAGTAGCATCCATGACGTATTTAAGCGGTCTTCTCACTTTGGACGCTAAAAAAGGCTATTTTTGTGAATGTTTTGGATAGATTTATATTATAGACATTGATATAAAAGTTGTTACACCTAACAAACACACTTTCAAAATAAACATTTGAAAAAAAAATTATTTATTCAAAGCACTATTTATAGACGAAAATGGTAGTGAAAAAAATGTCCTAAAAAATTGTATGTCTGCGCTGTTGATTAAATCTCGGAGATGGATCATCCAAAACAAAAAAAAACAAAC
Source organism: Ophion slaviceki (assembly GCA_944452715.1). Lineage (NCBI taxonomy): Eukaryota > Metazoa > Arthropoda > Insecta > Hymenoptera > Ichneumonidae > Ophion > Ophion slaviceki. The sequence continues at coordinate 33,515,415 of OX101784.1, forward strand.
GGTTTTAGATTCAGTATGTCAATGGCTATAGCGCATATCATACGATTTTTAATATATGCAAAAATAACAAAATGGCGCACATTTTTCGAAAAAATAACAAAAAAACGTGTTTTTTCACCGTCTTTGGCAAAAAAATAGTAAATATTAAAATTTAAAAAAAATCCTGATATACGTTATGACTATAGTTGTGAAAAATATGTGGTTAAAATTTCATGAGGATCGGTTCAGTAGTTTCGAAGATTTTATCGATAAGCCGTCGAAAAACGTTGTTTCGAGACAAACGCGTTTAAAGTTTGTTTGGGTTACATAAATACATAACACATTTTTTTAAATGTATTTCGAAAGTGTGTTTATTAAGTGTAACAGCTTTTATATCAATATCTATAATAAAAACCTATAAAAAAATTCATGAAGATAGCCTTTTTTAGCGTCTAAAGTGAGAAGACCCCTTAACTCGTAAGGGCGTGCTTCCGCCTAGTAAATCCATTATGTTGACATCTGCATCGTCGTAAAGAATGAAAATCATTGCGTTTCAATCACCAATTTTTTTTTTGCGTGTCTGGGTTCCTAAAAAGTATCTAACATTTTTGCCAGACCCTTATTAGAGTTGTAGGACCCAAATCCGCCAAAAAATGTGGATAATAATAGGAATAAAGAATATATATATATATATATATATATATATATATATATATATATATATATATATATATATAATGACAAAACGAAACTCCAATTTTCAACTGGCTTTGGTAAGCGTCTTTTTCCATCATGAAAAAGATCTCCTATATCGGAATTCTTCTCCGCTTTCTACAGAGCTGAAGAAGATCTATGAATTATTCGAGAGGGATTGTACAAAACAGCGCCGCGTTGAAAATTCCACGTCTTTTTGCCTAACAGCAATAAATTATTGCAATGGAATATTTTATTTGCCTTTTTTGAATATTTTTCTTTTGCCTCCTGCATCATTTGCTAGCTGATTTACGGCAACGGTGATCAAGATCGTCATATATCTTATGCATCATTGTATTATAGATTTCTTTTTACATGGAGCCTCGACGACGAATGATGCTTACAGGCCGTACGAATGCTTCTTGTTTACGTGTGCTCGCAGACAGCGTCGTGGATCATTAAATTATAATCTAACGGTGCTGAAGACCCAAGCGTTTTTCTCTTGGATACGATAGAAAAGCGCGCCGCGAGTGTTTCAAGCATACACACACGCTCGTACACATAAGACGGGTAGGTTAGTTAAGTACCGGTGACACTGGCAATCCTAGCTCTCGCGTGCTATTATAACGAGCAAAGGAAACTCATCCGCCCTTGAAGCCCAATTAAACGCCAACCGGTTGATCGTGTATACTCGCGGGGCTACATCTCGCCGTACGTGAGGCCGTTGCTCGCATTTTTCCAACTCTTTTTCGTTCCTTTATTCCCGGCCGTACAGTTTTCCCGCAAGACGCTTCGGAAAACCGCAATACGTCGGTTCATTAATTCCGTTCGTTATTATAAGCTCCCTAGTCACCGAAGATCCAGCTGAGAAAACTGGAATGCATAAGTGCGGGAAAAGAAACGTGGCGCGAATGCTGTCTACGCGTGGTGCCGAAGGCGAGTAAAAGTATGTGACTGGCGGAATAATTCCGTGCACCATAATCCGACGACGCAGTCACAATTTGAATGTCAAACAATTAAGGAGACTAGGGACTTTTGGAGTTTTCAAAAATTGCCTTACGTTCAATTATTTGTAACAAGGCCACGAATAAATTTCAAATTTTTTTCTTTTTAGGGCTTTTTGTGGCAACATTATAAGAGATGAAAATTTCACGGGCTTCATCGTCAAGTTAATAATATTTGCTGTCCAACGTAATGAAGCAAACTACTTCGGCTTTGCCACGATATTTCATAAATCGCTGGATATATCAGCTTGATATTTATACAGGAATTGTAAAACACTATGACGCAGTAATTATACCTCACAACAAATTAAAAGAAAGTTTTTTTTCGAACAAATTTATAAGTTAAAAAGCGCAACGTTTTCCGTTATCTGGACGCCATTTTGTTAATTTTGTTTTCTTGTTTGATTTTTTAGGTATAATCAGCGGAGGGCAAGTCTGAAAAGACGAAATCCCCAGGGATTTTCCAAAATCGTCATCCATTCAACTGGAATCGTAGCAAAGCCGCAGATATTATTAACCTGGAAATAAATCTTGAGAAGTTTTCTTACTTTATAATAGTATCCAGCTTCCTAAAAAGAAAAAAAGCATTATATTTATTCACGGCCTTGCTATAAACAATCAAATGCTAGATTTCTTTTCGATTTTTGACGTTCCTTGTCGCCTTATTTATTTCGGAAGAGGCACTAAGCAGTGTACATACAGTGGAGGAAAAATATCTGGTGAAGCATCGATGGTAATGAGGTACAAAAACACGAGAGCACCACTGACCCAGACAAGGATGCAGCGATATGTCTACTTCGCTCGCACACGCATCAACCCCGAATTTTCGAATCGTTTTTGTGCCGCTATTTTCAATGATAGAGGGTTCGACTTCAGATAACTTTATACGAATTTTATTATTCCAAACAACTTTTGTTTGAAACTTTTTTCGATCGGGCTATTCATTATCGAGATACGGCGATTTTTACGTTTTCAACCCCTGTTTCTTAGGGTTGGGGCGCGTTGAGGGGCATCATTTTGTTGGGGTTACTTGCAGTATGCAATCATCTACTTTCAGTAAAAAAATTCATATTCTACGCTGAAAAGTGCTGGGTTTTCGTCTCTTTTGCTGGACTAACATAAGGTGCTATCTGTGTGGTATACTATAGTTGCAGTATTATTTGATGTATTCAAGAACAGTTCCAACTTCTAGCTTTTTTCAAATAATTATTAACTATTGTTAAAAAAAATTATTTGTCTGTCAATCACGTTCTTTGTGAAATCACCAGAACTATTGCTAAAAACTATCAGGAACTAAATAATTCAACTGCACGCGGAGAGAGCTCTCATTCAATTTGTATCTGCTGGCAAATGCTCTGCCAACTTCACTGACACCGAAAGAATTATGTCGACGTTTGCATCTTTGCCATACGACAGTTAACTTTTCACTGATTGCTCACATTTTTCCCCGGCTTGCAGTACGGAAACGATTTAAATGATTTATCTTAAATAGAGATCTATAACCTCGATCAGAGAAAAAGATTCGAATTAGATAAAAAATATGGTAAATATTTACAAGTGGGGCTCCAGCCCTAAATGGCCCCAAAAAAAAAATCACGTGTTCGGGGCTATTCTGCAGTATGAAAATATGTTTTTTATGAAGGCGGAGGGGTATTTTATTGAGAAAAAAAATATATTTCCGGAAAATATTCGATTTTTGAAACACGTTTGTTTAGTTTTGTTTGGGTTATGAAATAAGGGTTGCAATTGTCTTCCCCCGATCTAAATATTATAAACAAAGTGCCCTGAAATACATCGACTCGGTACAAAATTTCTAAACCCCTTTTCTAGCTGGAGCCCTACTTGTAAATATTTACCAAAAATATAGCGTAAAAAAAACATTAAAAAGAATGACATTTGACATTTTCCTAACGAGGCAATAAACAACATGCCATGCAGTTATGTGTGCCGTCCTCTTGTAAAGTTTTCATGGAGTCAACTCGGAAATAACTTAGTTGCCCATATCCCTTGGATTTGTTGATGAAAGTCAACTGCAAAAAGTTTGTTTCAAAGTTCTAATGAAATGCTAGTACGTAGAATTTTCCAGTTTTTAAAAAATCAACTGACCAATTAGAGAGGGCTGTGCCCTCCTACCCTTCTCTAATGTGTCAATGACACATTACGTCGAAGCTTGAAATTTCGCAAACGGTGGTAAAAAATGAAACATGGTAAATGGAACCTCATATCCATTTTGAAAATTCTGTCCAACGAAACCCAACTACATGGGGTGTGGGAAAAAATTGCCCCTATTACAGGGGGCAATTTTTCAACGGAATCGTCAAAGTGCGAACATATAACAGCATTCCAATCGGCTTATTGTACTCCACGTTCCGCAGTACTTGACACACTGCACCCACCTATCTGAGACACATTGTACCCCACCAGTGGGGTATACTCAGCCAATCCGCAAATTTTGTTTGATCCCATAATTTCGGTATTTTGAAACGTTTTAGAAAAATACTGTTGCTTTATTGTACGCCCAAAGGTTCTTAAAAATCGTTTGTGACCGTATTTTTTTCTAATCGGACTGATTTGGTAAGAGTAAAAATTCATTTTACAAAACTGACACTTTGTGCCTCACCTTCCCCTACGTACAGGGGAAAAAAACCTGTTTTCCTTTAGAGATGTTGCAGAATATTAATCCAGATCTCCATCTGAAGGATCTACTTACAAAGTTTCATGTGTAGATGTTAAAAACCGTAGAAACTGTGAGGCTGTGACAGATTGACGAACGGATATGATGAAGGACAAGAGATCCAGTTTGACTACAGAACCGTAAAAAACTGTTTCAAATCTGAAGAAAGACACGCAATCACCTATACATCACTGTTAACATGTTAATATTAAAGACGATCAAAGACGTCAACGAAAAAAAAAACTCCGAATACAAATGTGACAAGTTGGTAAAAGCGATGTTCACGAGCGAGAAACCCCTCAAAATTCTTACGCTCCATAAATAAAACATTTTTTTATTACAAGTCTGCGTAGACAATCGATCACTTTCTCAACCAAAAAAATCCCTTCAAGACGGTGTCATTTTGCGAATTTACAAGTTGCCCACATTTGCCTTGCTTCTCTTGGTCAGTGCGACACTCTGGTTCTTTTTACTTATCCCTCATTTCACCCTCTCGTACCTCTTCCTCTGCCCTCGGGGGAAGACGAAGACAACTGAACGGAGAAGAAAAACCGGAATGGGTGAGCGGAGTCCAGGGAGCGGGTTGCGGTGCGATCAGGGGAATGGGGGGGGAGGCTCTGTAGCAGTAATGTATAAATCATTGTCAATTTGCTCTCGCGAATATAGAGGGAGTGCCGCGGCGGGCGAGGGTTTGGGAGAAGTCGGAAAAAGGGAGGAACGCGAAGAACGAGAGTTTATACGCGCGTGCGAGGAGGATTTTAATGCCCGGGATGCGATAAGTTACAGCCCGAACAAGTTGAGCCCGTGTTCTTCCTCTCCACGAGCCTCATGCCCCCCCCCCGGCCGAAGCCGCCGGCCTACCTTTTTCTCTCTGTTTCCTAGTCCTCCTCATTCCTCTCGCGCACTTCTTTTTCCCCATCTGCGCAGGGAAAACCTCGACAGGGAGTAACTTTTTCAATTTAATAGCGGGACGTTTTGTCCCTTCGTATTTCGCCGGTTTCCTGAGGCTCCCGCGCCTCAACCGACCTCGGGAGACGCAGTTGGTTCAGTCGGATTGAGGTTACGTATGCATGTGTGTGTGTTTGTGTGGTTGGAGCTGAGTGAGTGAGCGAATTTGTGTGGGCTGAAGAGAAGGCTCGAGGAATTGAGGTGTGCGAGACACCGTGAGAGTCGGGCTGCTGCTGTGCTGCGAGGTGTGCAGTATGCTACGAGGACTAAAGAGATGAAACTCGCTTGTGGAATAAGGGAGGACGAGGATTCGTTGCCAGAGGGCCGCAGGCGCGCTCACTTGAAACGCCGAAGAAGGAAGAAGCGAGGATAAGGATATAGCTCGTCGCTTTGGGGCTAACCATCCCCTCACGGCATCACCGAGCCACCAACCCCTCGAACGGTAGGCAGGAAGGAAGGATTCGTGAAGCACACAATGCAGAAGAGAAAAGCTCTCTGAGAGCTGGCCATCCAACATGGGGTCTTCCCGAACAACGCGCGAGCCCCATGACAAATTTCCTACAATCTTGCGCTTTTCAAACCGTGTTTTTCTCTCCTCAAGCCCGAGAGAGCGTCGGAGGAGAGAAAATCTTCGATTGTATTATAGCTACTGTAATCCCCTGAAATAACTCCAAGAGAACTATCCGAGAAAAAATGCGGTGCGCTTCAGGGCCGGGATTCGAACCCGGGACCTTTCGATTGCCGGTCGACTGCTCTGACCACTGAGCTATGCCAGCCCGCTTACCCCCACCTTTCTCGGATAGTCTCAATATTCATAACTCGACTCGGTCGACTCGAAATTTGCCCAAACTGAACTTAATACGCAACGGGTACTACTATAGACGCGGGGATTGTCTGAGGAACGGGCGGAAGAGGGGTACTACAGGCCATCCTGGCCTGAGGGGGAGGAAGGAGGCCTAGCCCAATGAGGCTCTTATCTCAGGGAGGGGATTATCTTCCTTGATTTGGCTGTGGGCCCCACGTTGGGCGCCATTTGTAATCCCCCGAAAAAACTCCACGAGAAACATCTGAGAAAAAATGCAATGCGCTTCTGGGCCGGGTTTCGAACCCTTCGATTGCTGATCGACTGCTCTGACCACTGAGCTACGCCAGGTCCGCTTACCTCCCTTTTCTCGGATAGACTCGATATTCGTAACGCAACGTTACACTACTTATACTTTCGTTCGTCAAATAGGTACGTTCCTTTTTTGGACCGAAAAGCTCAGTCTGAGTTACAGTAAATAAACAAAACACGTATAAATTAGTCTTTGAAAAAAATTCTAACAGACATCTCACATTGTGTCGTAACATTCCTTTATGATGTATGGAATGCTTTGAAACAGTTGTTTTTGTCGTTTTTATATTTTTTTCAATTCTTGCAAGCGTTACGCACACTCGGATCTTGCAATTTCGCGATAAGTAAACTTCGAACAAATTTTGATCCACCTACACCATCTAGTTTGCATGAATTTCACTGAAAAACGGTAGAAAGGTTTGTAACCGCGGAGTGATATTGGTTTAAAAAAAAATTAAATGTCAATGGGGGATTGTGTGAAGACTTGGATGGTTTGTTACAGACATGTCACACAGTGATGTAAAGGGTTTAATCTACCCAAATCCACAAATTTCTCACAGTTCGTGGAACATCTTCTACGGATTTAGTCCATTTTTATCTCATGCTGCCTAAAACAATCATCGTTTACAAACAAAATAACTATTTCAGAGAAGGTAGTGAAAAACTACTAACAATTCGAAATACAAGTGATCGGAGAGATAATGAAATGTCTTTTTCATTTTTCTTTAATGCTCTACTAATGCTCTCTATGTTTTGGAATCTTTATTGTAGATATCAACTTAGAAAAAAAAACAAGATTATACAAAACTAATAATTTACTAATAATATGGTGACTATATCTCCAATTCATCCAACACTATGAATCTTGGTAAACTTAACTCACTATCGCAATCTATGTACACAACATAGTGCAGTGAAAGAGGAATTTTATATCAGCGCCCCTTCGCCAAGCACTTATTTTTTTAAATCGCTTGCCTATTTTTCACACAGAGTGCCTCGTATGTGTGAAACGGGCTCTACACTTTAGTGCTTACGGTCCGAGGAAACTGGGCGAAAGCTTGTCCGTTCGACTAGCATATTTGAACTTGTTCATCACAATACATACGTAGTACGTATACGTATATGTCCTACCCGTGCCGACGTATGTACAGACATAGGAGTAGTCCGGATGTGTGCCCGTGACGTAGCCAAAACGCCGTCGGTGGTTCGGTGAGACGGCGTTATATAAAGCCCGTTCGAGGGTATATTCCTCTCGTTATCCACGTACACCACGAGTCTGAGGACATCAGCATTGGCTTAAACTTTGAATTGGGACAAAGTTTCATAGACCAAGTCCACGAACACACACACACACACACACACACACACACACACACACACACACACACGCACACGCACGCACGCACGCACGCACACACACGCACGCACAGACACACACACACGCACAGACACACATACATTTACAATACACGCATACGCTCTCGTTGGCTCTCTGTAAACTCTTCGAGGACTATAGGGTATGGATTCTCATCGTTGTTTCAACAATCATGCAGCGACGTATATAGCACACGTTCACGCCAGCCATGTGTTACAGACAAAACGCTATGTTGACTCAACACCCTCGTGCTATCGCCAATACTAACATGACCATCTATATTTATATATATATATATTAACTTTTAGAGCATTTACCAAAATTTCCCCATATGCGATATGGATATCTCAAATATTCAGGTTTCCCGTCGCTCGAGAAGTGTGCGCCGGGTGTGCCCGGGCCGAAGTCTCGACCGAGAGAAACCAGCAGAGATCCGAATTAAATATTTTTCACCAGACAAAAAAAAATGAAAACAAAAAAACGATGAGCGCTATCGTGAATAAAATTGTCTTAGGAACATAAAGGTATCAATAATATCTTTCAGGAGTAATGTAATTAATAATGTAAGTGAAATGACAGGAGAGTGTAAGTCGAAGTTACATTGCCCATGTCGTGTAGCGTTGGTCTGGGGTTACGAAATTTACATAGTTGGAATGCAATGAAAATGATTTATTTGCACAATGTCCCAAATTTCCTTCGACAGATTTGAGCTACCAAAATTGCGCATATATTTTTTACAATTGTTATTTAGCGGTCTTTAACCAAAATCCGTAAATTATTATATTTTAATTATTAATTAATTAATAATAATCCGTCAACTATTATTTTTTTTGATGATACTAGAAGTAGGGAATTAATAGGAATTTCCCTTGCATTTGAGCGATGCTAATTTCAACCCCTGGTCTGGACCAATATTTAACAAAATGCTTAGTCGCGCCCCGGCTTGCGGGCGACTACTGAGCTAGGAAGCTGTTTTACTAAGCTTCTGATAGAAACAGAATAGAAACGCAATAAAATACAGCCTCCTATATCGGTATAGGCTTTGCACAACTTCCTTGCCCATATCCGGTACTCATTCGAAATATATACAAAAGAACAATTGCATAATAAAATTGAATGTATAAGCTCGTCCAGAGAATTTAAGGGTGACTACTAGTCTAGAGCAAAACGCGAATTTCGACAACTTTTTATGGATACCCAGTTGATAAAATGAAAATTCCGTTTAGTGACCTTTATTCGAGATATCTTCAAGTATCTTTGAATTTGTAAAGATAGCAAAATTGGTATCTTTACAATTTTTTGTTCGCAATATATTGCAACAAACAACGGCACTGAAGCTGAATGAAGCGAGTCACCTTTGTCTGACAGTGTCATGCGGCTAGCAACATTGCATCGCCAATTCTTCAGCAATTGACTAGAATTTTTTAAACTTATAACATTATATATTGAAGTACGTAGGGGATCGTTGATGTGCTGAAATTATGTTTCAAAAAATTGTTTTCGGCGATTTTTTTCGCCGAAAACTTTTTTCTAACAGGCACCATTGGATCACAAATGAATATTTTGCAATTTTCCTGCGTACTTCGAAGGCAATTCTTATCTAAAGCTCGAATTATTTTGAATTTTCGTCCAGGTAACAAATTGGAAGAGAACTTTTGCCGGTCGCAGGAAACTGTCAGACCAAGGTTATTCACTTCATCCAGCATCAGCGCCGCCATTTTGTTAAAAAATCTTGTGAGAAAATTTGTAAAGATACTTGTAGATATGTCCAATGAGGGTCACCAAACAGAGTGTTCGTTGTATCAACTGACTATCCAAAAAAAAATTGTCGAAATTTACTTCTTTCCCGGGCTCCAGACTGGGAGTCTCCCTTGAGGCGTATAGAACCAAAAATGAGGTGAGTGAGCGCACAAAATAAAATAATATAACACGATAAAGATAAAAATATAAGTATAAGAAAGAGAATTTAAGATTGGCTGCATCCTAGCGAGCAAATATTCCGGAAATCCTGATTTACAGACTTTTAAGCTAGGTGGTGATCTTCAGTTAGGAGGCAGAGCGTTCCAAAAGTAGCATGCAGAGATCATAAAAGACTTTCGGTAGGCTTCGGTACAAAAACGCGGAATTAGCGCCGTATAAGCTATGCGCAGTCCTGCTGATACTGGAGGCACGGCCGGAATAGGTTGAGATATTCTTTTATTGCGTAACGAACAACGTGGTATGGAGATTGTCCAATCGCAAGGGACAGCATGTAGCAAATCGTATTCACTTAATGCGATTTGAACATCTACGAAGATAGCCCTCTTAGAATACCGAAGTAAGCTTAAAAGGGGTTAGACCACTTTTGCAAAGTGGTCTAACCCCTTTGCAAAAGTGACGCACAGAGGCAAAGGTCGCCCATAACAATATTTGCTCAGCGTAGATGCAATCTGAAAGGGATTGTATATCGTACCCCGATTTGAGTGGCCTTAGGCGCGCGCATATGTGTGTTCGTGCGTTCATATGTGCATGCCCACACTAGATACACCTTGAGGTGGAGATAAGAGAACCTATATCCGAGGTATTTCGCAGGGAAAATGGAAATTCTGCGAGAAAAGGAGATAAGCTGGAAAACGACGTAGACGTTTCCGCGTTTCAGCAATTATTTCGTCGCGCCCGCCGTCTCAAACAAGGGATAAAGCTCATATTTTCTGAATATCGATATATACACCGGCGTACGATGGATTATGTATTATTGAAATGAGAATTGATTTAATCGGGCACGCTCGAGTTCATCGACAAGCACAGCTTTGTAGAATTTTTTAAAGGGGTTAGGCCACAGTAACGGGTATACAATCATGTGCGAATTTAATTTTTTTTCGTATGAAAAAGTGATTCACTCATAAAATTAATTACACATCTATTCAGTATGAATATCAAGCTGTTAGAAAATATATCTATTTTTTTCGATGTACAAAATGGCCGACTACTAATATTTTCTTTTATCTTTTTTTTTTAGGTAGGTATCCACAATTTTTTACCTCGTACAAAAAACAAAAATTCTCGTAAATCTACATTAGAATAACTAGACGACAATATTTTACAAGATCGTGTAAAATATGTACGAAAACTTTGAACGAGATTATCTCGAAACTGCATATCTTGACACGGCGGGATTGATATATTGAGTAACTTTCACACTATTAACTTGAATTTGCACAGTTAGCGTTCAAACAGTAGTCACTTTCGGTTCACGATCGCATTTTTTTATTGGATGACCCATTTGTTAATAACAATGACTTCAGCATGCTTTTTTCCAAGAGAAAAATGAGGTTTTTGTTTGGAGAAGCTGTCATTTTTCGTAATTTTCGAGATTTCGAAAAATGGGTCGTGAACCCATAGCCAGTTGGATATATTGGAAGGTTTTTTTGTTTTCGTTTTAGCTTGAATTTAAGCCTGGTAGAGATCCCGACGACGGCCTCCAGCGACGATTCCATTTCAGGCCTCGTCGCTGGAGGCCTGCAACGCCAACTGCAGCACCACAAACACTTCGAAAGATTTTCGTCCGAAAAAATTACATTGTAACCACAAACATGTGTACAACATGCTGGGAAAAAATTAATTTATTCCAACCAATGTGTTACTAGATAGAAATTCATCATTCTGACCCTTCAAATTGGGCATCCAGAGAGAGAGAGAGAGAGAGAGAGAGAGAGAGAGAGAGAGAGAGAGAGAGAGAGCCCGTTAAAGTTCTCTTTCGATCGCTTTATACCTTCGCGTGCGATTGTGTGCTGCCTATACACATTATCTCCGCGATGTATTGCCATTTCCATCCTTCGACTCCTAAGAATGATCAACTATTCGATATTAATAGGCGCGATTTGCGCAGTTATGCACGAATTCATTGTGCATCGCTTGTGTATTTCTAACCTGCGGTACAAATGATTTCGAGAAAATGCATCTTTCGAAGGATGGCAAGAGGGGTGCGCTTTGGGATGTGAATGCATGAATCGCCCTTCCGATTCGGAGCATACAGAGCTCCGCGGGGCTCTTGTCAAGTCGGGCAAACACGCGAGTCACCGAGAAAATAATGATCCTGTGGGGAGTTTCTCCGACCCCCCCCCTCTCACTCCCTCTCTCTCTTAATGTTCCTCTCGTGCAAACTCCACACGAATAATACACGCCGACGAGGTAACGAGAGTAATTAGAACAACGAGAGTAGGAATTACGAATTTCTTTATTTGCCTTAAAAAAAAAAACATCATTCGATCAAATAAACACAGCGGGGTACACGCAGGACTCGTCAATATTGCGTTTTCTTCGCCAACGATCATTGACTGTAATCTTTTTTCTTTTTCTTTTTCAATGTCCCATAGGCACTTTGATCAGACTTGCTGTTCGTTCTCAGTATACATTCATGCGTGTACTTTTATTTATGTTAGACAGGTTTACAGGTACAAAAAATATATAACACGTATTATGTTTAATGCTTATATATATATATATTTACATGAAAAGGTCTTGAATAGTAACATGCAGGCTCGTACAACAGAGTTACAAATGGCAGTACAGACGTAAGAGTAATCGTCGGCGTGAAATGCGAGCAAACGAGCGAAGCAACGCCGGTGGTACACCTATATCCTGTCGCCGGGGACTTTCCACGAGAAAGTTTGTTGCAGAGGTCTTGCAAAGTCTCCGAGACGTAAAGCTCATAGTATTATACTTGGATACTCTCTTTCTCTCTCTCTCTCTCCCTCTCTCTCTCTCTCTACCTCTTCCTGTCTCTCTTTCCATATATATATATATATATACACACACACATACATACATAAGGGGGGATGTGGGTATGCACGTATATTTGCATATACATCTATAGAGTGTACGTGTATGCGTTGATAGTGAGTTGCATACACGGGACGAGGTGAACGAGTGAAAAAAGTGTTTTTGTCGCCTCGCGAATAATGCTCAGAAGGCTCCTAGAAAGAAACGACAATCTCATAGGGAAAAAAGGGGTCGGATTGTATTATGCAATTCTGGTAGCAGAAAAGGAAGAGAGGAAGATGACGAACAACAAACAGGAGCATCCAAGCAAAAAGATGAAGTTTGCAATTTTTTTTTAAAAGCGGAATCATATTTTTTCTCGAACAAATCGACTCGTAAATACGCGCAACTCCTTTAGCGCGTTGAACGATTCCAGACGTATGATCGCGGATGTTTACATCATTTTGAGCTATAGCTTCACGGGGTCCCTAGTTCGAGCCTGGAATCGATTTTTTTTCGAATCTCCATTGGGAATTCACGAATTCCCAATGGCGATTGAACGGAGATAAAACGAATAAAGTATGCTCTTTCATTTGTTGATTCAAATCACACACTTTTTGGACCGAGTACGGTAGACTGGGTACGGTTGTAACGGGGTCCAGTTGAAGCAAGGAGAATAGCGCGCGACCTAGCGGCCGTAGTGTGAGGAGTGCAAGAGGGGAATGAGGCGGTTTGCGCCTCCAACAGTGTACGGTTGAAATATCGTATTGTTTTTTTGTTCGAGATTCTAGATGCCAAAAGACTAAAGCAAATACTAAGATGACAGAATACTAAGAAGGGCGTATTACTGCCTTGTTTGTGTAGCATCTTATACAGAGAGCCGTCCAAGAGAAAAATGGATACAATATACAGGCTGCTAACTTCGGTCTCACGAAAAATGCACAAACGGTAGTCCAAACTACCAATGCCATAAGTGTTAGATTGATCCTTTCTTAATCCAACAAATTTTTATTTCAAAAGTGCTCATTTTTCCTTTGAGCCGTAAAGATGCTCTATGTTCTATCATTAGATTCTATATATTTTATATATTTCGTGTTAATGACTTCTCTTTGTCATAAAAAAAGGTTTATTTTATCTAAGTTGGTTTTGTTTCCATGTTGGGTTCATTTTTGGTTAGAAACGAGTTTAAATGTAATGTTAGTTTATTGTTAAACGACTCTAAAGCATTATAAAAAGTGGCCCATGTTAGCCATACAATGATAAAAGGCTTTTATTCTGTAATTTGAGGACAATAAAACTATAGTAAAACCATTTTGTCTTTGACTTTTTGTGTCTGTTACAACCGACAGAGGCAGGCTTGTTTTGAAATTAATCTTGTTGGGTAACGATTGCACCTGGAGTTTTAATATTAGTACTCATTTGAAGATGGATAAACACCCTTTTTTGTGTATGTCCTTCAAAACTTGGTCATACAATGATGATGCTACAAACCATGGAAGCAGAATTGCTACAACCGTACCCAGTCTACCCTACTGTTAAACATGTCAGTTTCTTTTTGCATTGTACATATTACAGAATATAGAAAAAAGCTGATTAAAATTATATGCGATGCGCGCGCGCGCACACACACACACACACACACACACACACACACACACACACACACACACACACAATTCCGTCGTTGTTTTTTTGCAGAGATGCGGACGAGAAAACGAAGAGGCGAGAGCAAGAGATAGAGAGAGCGAACGCGCGATACCGGAGCACCTCGTTAATTGATACCAAACTAATTGCCGAAGCCTGTTATAATTAAAATCAAGTAATTTACGTCTCAGCTTAACTCTCGGCTCATCTCAGCCCTCGCGGTGCCTCAATCTCGGCATGCATAATTGGACGATGCGCGATACCGCATTTCGCGAATTTGCCGTCCGTTGGTATATATACCCGCAATCGGGCGACAATGAGATGATAACACGACAAATCATTGCGGCGCACCTATATCCCCGAAAGGATATTTCACTCGTTCGAACGATGTATGCGAACGAATGGAACCAAATTTATTTACAAGCACGAATCATATTCATTAATTACATGAGTAATTAAAAAGATGATCCAATTATCAGCATTAATTGACGGTGGCAATAGAGTAAAATGAAATTTCAGTTAAAAAGCAAATTACACGCCTCGTTGGAAAGCGGGGATTAATAATAAACATTCAATCGACGTATTCGTGCGCCCTTTCATACGATAGACTAACAATAAGGTTAGAAGCAACGCAAAAGCCATTAGAACTTACGCAATGTGGAGCGAACCGTACTATCGAAACTTTGGCGTGTTCCCTTCTCTCGTTCGTCTCAATTGTGTATGGACTCACCTGAAAAATAAAGAGTAAAGAACAAGGAGGTTAGAAAGTTCGGACGATTTTGAATATTTTCGTTTCGTGCGACTGAAGTCACACAAATTTTTTTCAAACCCTCAATAGAAATCTGCAAGCTGAATGTACAAAAGTAGATTTTTCGTCATACCACAAATAAGTTTTATCGTCAAACAAACGTAAGCACAACTGCTTACATTTTTTTACGATGAAGCGCAACGAAGATGATTGTTTCCTTTCTTTAGGGGAGACCGGGGCAAAATGGTATAGCGGGGCAAAACGGTACCGGGGCAAAACGGCACTGGGGCATAATGGGATCGGGGCATAATGGGATAGCAAAAAATGAAGTTTCTTGGTGCTTGATTTGGGGCAAAATGGGACACACAAAAATGAAGTGTCGCAGCCCGCTGAATTTGGGGCAAAATGGGATGACAGGAAAATTCATGCTTCGGCTCTATGAAAGAGCTGTTGAAACATAATCTAATCTAAATGGTGCTTGTGGTTCGTTTCAGTCCACATATACGCAGATAATACGGACTGACCGATATATTTGTCGACACATATCCGTCGATTTCATGGGGAGAGGCGGTCCTAGTTTCATAAAACAATTTACGTAAAAATTGACAAGAGTTAGATTTTCATCAATGGCTTGAAAATCAGTATCAGTAACGTGCAGTTGGCAGAAAATAAATTTAAAAAAAAAAACAAAGAAAGATAAAAACAAAAAAAAACCATAAATTGCACGCGTCAGATTATAAAAATTACTTGATTATTTAAATAATTAATAACGACAAAGAAATTGTACCAATCGAATAAGAAGGCTCAAATAACAATTTACGTCAAGTTTGGTACAGTTCTGACCGCAGAATCAAAAGTAATTGTTTAACAAACTTTAATAACAAATGGGCCCACAATTCATGTGCCCATGCTGACGATAACTTAATCGAGTACGTTTGCGACAATTGTGCCGATAAAAATTAGCTTAGTTAAACAAGCAATAAAAATTAAACATTGCCACCGTTAAATTATAGTATCGTAAGTAGAGTGTGACCCAAATATCGTGTAACATTCAATAAAACCTGTTTTCACTCATTTATTACCCCTCGTTTTTTACCCCTGCATTTCTTTCGTTTCTGCATCGAATTATTCCACTGTCCCATTTTGCCCCGATCCCGTTTTGCCCCAACCGCCTCTTTCTGAGGAGCCTGATTTTCCCCGGCCCATTTTGCCCCAGTCCCGTTTTGCCCCAATGACGTATTTTCCAGCAGTGTTGATTTTCACTATTCCATTTTGCCCCAAACCCGGTTTGCCCTGGTCCCATTTTGCCCCGGTCCCATTATGCCCCGCTATATCATTTTGCCCCGGTCTCCCCTACTTTTATTATCGTAAAAAATGAAGTTAAAGCGTCCAACTTGGAGGTTTATATTGAGGGTTCGAGGAAATGTTGTCGTTGGCCTAAATCTGGCAAAAAAAAATGAGTATGCGAAGATTTCTAAGGGGCTATACCAGTGTGAACGCTGAAAATTGCGGTGATTTTCGGGAATTTTTTGGAAGAAAAGGACTCAATTAAATGTTTCGGAAAATTAAGAATATATTTGGCTATATTTGACCTATCTTGAATAATTTTGTCATAGAAAAATATTGAGATCCAAGAAACTTATGCGCTGCCTTCGGAGGCGCCGAAAAAAAAGTTCCTCCACTGTTGACGTGATTCCGACCGAGTGAGTAGCTGAAACCGAAAAAGGAAAAAATGTCGTTAAACTGGAAGGTATTTCGTGCACAATGACGTAGGATTTTCGAAAAATATCAAAATCTAACAAAATGGCGTTGTTATGAAAAAAGTCTGTTTTCTTGCCTATAAAATAGTCGTTTTTTTCAATGCCAAATCGTCAATTTTTATCCAATCAAAAATATCCTACGTCATTGTAGAGTAAATACATTCAAGAGTACTCAGTTCAACTTTCAAGTCAATCGGATACTTGCTCTTCGAGTTACAATGTCAGCAAATTTGAAAAATCTCATTTCGAGAAAAACGCGTTTAAAGATTCAACTATCGATTTTTGCAAGATAAAATTATTAGAGCTACGGTCTTGAAACTTTTACAGGATATTCTTGAAAGTATAAACTGTCGACAAAGGCTAAAAAAATCGATTCTTCGAAAGTGTCACACTGATATAGACCCTTAATGCATTTCAATTATGCAACTATTGGATTTTTTTCCAAGGTAACAGAAAATTCGCGATAACGAAGGATAATTGTACATCCCTAGATGGCAAATTTGTTGTTCGAGGTTTCTTTTGTTTAGTGTGTGATGCGGCGCGAAGATCGCGCGAAGGGCCGAAAACGGAGGAATACAATGATGAGCGAGAGTCGCGGGCCAAGCTGTGGGCGCACTTGGAAGGCCAGGTGCGAGGCAGGTGAATCCTCACCTGCCTGCAAGCTGCCCCCAAGACGCCTAAACTGTCTTTTATCTTTTCTCTTTTTTCTTGCTCCATTCCTTCCTTCCCCTTTTTGTTCTCATTTTGGCCCGTGCTCAATTCACCATCTGGATAGTGATAGATCCGCACGAGGCGAGACAATATCCTTGCTGCGAGCTCTCGTTTCTACCGATCGGATGGATGAGTGTATGAGTGCATCCCACTGATATACCGCGATCCCCAATCAATCGATTTCATGATGTTCATGTTATTTCAACGGACGTTTTTTCGTGGAATGAGATATCATTGTTTCAAGTACCGTTTCGATGTATCAAATATCAATGTTGACATTCGATGAGAATAGTGCACTAGATGAATACGAGATACGATAAACATTTTTTAGATCTGCCTTTGAGATACGATAAATATTTGTCTCGTGTATGTCTCGATCAAAAAGTTATGACAGCATTTTATTTCTTCAATAATATCGATTCGTTCGTGAACGACAAAACCCAAATGCAATATATTACTGCGTCATTTCGCTATCAAGAGAAACCAGAGTTCACCTTACGACGCAATCGTTTGTTTTATTTTTTCTCTACGAATGAAAACATCGCGAGTTTTTCGTTGCACATGAAATATATTTCTCACGAAGAGACCGGTCGATTCACGTCCTAACCGTATTTATGATAGGATACTTTTCGATACGTTCGATATTTATAACAGGAAACGTTTCGATACGTTCGGTTGAAATTCACTTTGCTCGCACACAAACTCATTTCTCTCTATTTTTCTCGTCTCTATCGCTCTCTCTCATTTTTCCGCTCCGATCACGCACCGCCCCGGCTATCGATGAAAATAGCCACGAAGAACGTGATTCGATAAAAATAGAGCAAAATCCGTGGTGTATTCGTCGCATATAAATACGGGACAACAGATATAATATCGATTTAATAAATAGACCATTTTACGGTCGGTTCGTTATACGCGGTGCCGAATCGTGCAATGAGTTTACCCATGTTACGATCCGTTGCATTTACGAAAACTTTGTACAGGAAAAATAAAAGCGAAAAAAAGCCACGGGCACGCACACATAAGATAGGCGAATCAAAGTTTACGGGGAAATGGCCGGCTTTACGAGGGTAGCTTTTCGCAGTGGCAGACGCGAAGTGATGCGTTACTCATGTTACTGTGAGCTAAACTATACGTTCTATATTCCCGTGGCTTCATAAATTAATTTCTCAACCTTGTTGTGTAGCGAGAATGGAGAACAACCTGCCGAATGACTAAAACTAACCGCAACTCTGGCACGGTTACTTTGCCGTAACTCTCCCTATCTCGTTCTCTCTCTCTATCACGAACTCCACTATGCAAGTCTCCATTCACACTCTAACAAGGAACATCCCTCAGGTGACACCCTTCGATTCTATTGAAATTTGGATATGTTATAAAGCACCGAAAAGTAAGCGATACGTATTTTTTTTTATCGGCGGAAAAACGGTTTTGAGGGCTGAAACGCACCCTCAAAAATGGGGAGGTTTTTCGTTTTTCGTCGATAACGTTTTAACGGTACGAGATATTAAAAAATTTTAAATTGCAACAATGTTTATTTTTTTGTGCACTATACATTGGAGATGAGAACGATAACGTTATCGACGAAAAACGAAAAACACCCCTATTTTCGAGGGTTCGTTTCACCCCTTAAAACCGTTTTTCCGCCGATAAAAAAAATACGTATCGCTTACTTTTCGGTGCTTTATAACATATCCAAATTTCAACAAAATCGAAGGGTGTCATCTGAGGGATGTTCCTTGTAAGTCGCCGTATTAAGGGGTCTTCTCACTTTAGATGCTAAAAAGGCTATTTGCACGATTTTTTTTTATAGGTTTATATTATAGATATTGATATAAAAGTTGTTACACTTAATAAATACACTTTCGAAATACATACAAAATTTTTTTTATGTGTTTATGTAACCCAAACAAACTTTTAACGCGTTTTTCTCGAAACAATGTTTATCGACGGCTTGTTGATTAAATCTTCGAAACGACTGAACCGATCCTTATCAAATGTTAATCACATATTCTTTACAACTATAGCTATAGCGCATATCAAGGATTTTTTAAATTTTGATATTTACTATTTTTTGGCCAAAAACGGTGAAAAAATACGTTTTTCTTGGTTTATTCGAAAAATGTCCGCCATTTTGTTATTTTTGCATATATCAAAAATCGTATGATATGCGATTTTGATATGACGATGATCGTACGCAATCGACGCAAATCGAATCGTATGATATGCGCTATAGCCATTAACATACTGAATCTAAAATCGTTTGATTTTTTGTTTCGGATTATCCATCTCCGAGATTTCATCAACAGCACAGACCTACAATTTTTAGGACATTTTTTAAACTACCATTTTCGTCTATAAATAGTGACTTAAATCAATTTAAAAAATGTTAAAATGTATTTTGAAAGTGTATTTATTATTTGTAACTGTGTTATTTTTTAGCGTCTAAAGTGAGAAAACCCCTTAAACTACACTGCAGATTGGGAACTGCACTGGTCCATTGTGACGGCTAAAAAATACCAGATTTTTCCAAACAATAGAGAACAACTATTTGCAATCAAAAGACCAAGACAACGTGGACAAATTCGGTACATGAATGAACGTGAGAACAATTGAAAACTGAAAATTTTATTTCTCGTTGCGTTTTGTACACACACCCACGCACACAGACACACATAATTTCACGCTACACTCCGGATCTATCTACTCGCACAGATGAAACAAATTTTTGCATTTGATACTACAATTGTACGGGATAAAATACGAAACCAATGAAAAATCGCTGCTAAAATATACTGCACTCGCACGTACCTTTATTATAATAATTAATTCAGTATCGCGCCATATGAATTTTTGAATAAAAATTGTAACAATTCGTGTATAATTATTTCGTCCAGAAAGCGATGAATATTGTAGAAAAGCAATTTTTCCAAAATTACATTCCTCAGCTTTGGCGCCCGGTGCGTGTGGTGCAATGCTGAGAAAAAATATCGTACGCATATCCCCGTGTCATTATTATTCTACGTTTCGGGTATTGGAAATTCCTCGCACATATTGTATTTCGAAGGTAGAACATCACCTACATATTTGAGGGAATTGAATGGAAAATAAACGCAAAATGTAATCGCGGCAGCGAAATACTTGGTATTTGAGCACATATATTTGCAACCTGCATACTGGGTGCGCGCACACATACACACGCATTTATATAAAGGGTGTCCCATTTTCACAAAAGAGCGTTGAAATAAGTCGAGAAGATGAGATCATGCAAAAATGTGTTTCCTACAAATAGTACAGTCGCGCTGTCGCTGAAAAACCCCGTAATCGGAAAATTTAGAAGAAGGCTAGTTTTTTGTGCTAAATCCAAGTTTGCCTAAAAATCGGGGTGTAGGTTTTTTTAGGGGATGAAAGGGGATGGGGGTGGATTAAAGCGAAACTACAACTCCTACGAGGTCGGTGCCGTGAGACCAAATGTGCAGAAAAATCCGGGCGTTAGTTTTGTCCACAGCGCCGAAGTCGTGGAAGTTCATTTTGGGGGTGAAAAAGTGGGGTGAAATTTTGAAAAATCAGATTAAATTCAATAACTCTTTAGAAAAAAATCGTACACTTTTTGTGCAAATGGGAACGTTGTAGACCTCGAAAAGACGCGTCGATCGAGTATTGGATCATCACTCTCCGATAATATCTTTACGCCCAAAAAAATGGGTAAAATTGTTCATTAAATAACTCAAACATAATCGATTTTTCGGGTATGGTTCAAATGTACGAAATGTAAAGAATAATTTTCTCTATATTTTCGTTTCTATGGACCACCCTTGAATTTTGATTTTCCAATCCCTCTCAAGGGCTGAAAATTCAAAATGAAGTTCTGGGAAAACTATTGATCGCACGATTTCGCCGCCGTGGAAGAATTTGTATCTTGAACCCTCAGCTACATTTTTGTCCACAGCGCCAAACTCGTATCTCTTTATTTTCGATGAATAGTTTTTCCAGAATTTCATTTTGAATTTTCAACCCCTGAGAGGGGTTCGAAAAAGCAAAATTCAAGGGTGGTCCATGTGAACGTCAATATTGAGAATATTATTTTCTACATTTCGTACATTTAAACCATCCCCGAAAAATCGATTGTTTTTTAGTTATACAATAAATAATTTGTTTTATATACGTCAACAATTCTTTTGGGGGTGAAGATATTATTGTAGAGGGATGATCAAATACTCGATCGTCGCGTCTTTTCAAGGGCTACAACGTTCCCATTTGAACAAAAATTGTATGATTTTTTCCTAAAGAGTTATCCTATTAAAATTGATTTTTCTAAATTTCACCCCACTTTTTCACCCCCGAAATGAACTTCCACGACTTCGGCGCTGCGGACAAGAATAAAGCCTGGATTTTTCTGAACATTTTGTCTCCCGGCGCCGACCTCGTGGGGGTTGTGTTCGGCATTAATACACCCCCATACCCTTTCATCCCCTAAAAACTCTACACCCCGATTTTTAGGCAAACTTGAATTTAGTACCCGCCGCACCTACAAAATCACCTGTCAAAAAACTAGCCTTCTTCTAATTTTTTTCCGATTCCAATATACAGCACGACTGTACTAAAAGGTTTTATGATTTTGAGGGGGACATCAGACGGTACTTCAAACTTGTTTTTGTGTTAACACGTCTACGAGATACCACGGTAACATTCAATTTTTCAAACGGAAAGGCATGGTTTTTTTATAGCTGATTTTGAGACGAATCCAATGATAGAAAAAAAATGTCTAGCTAAAAAATTAACAAAGTTGTGGCGGTTTAAAGTTTTTTGGAAACACCCCACGCTAAATACATTACAGCGACGAATTTCCAAAGGCGTATTCGACCCTGTTCCCAGCAATATGTTAAGTAGCAGTTTATGATTTTTTAAATAGGCCATATACATGAACAAAACTAAACCCTTGCCCAAACCGAAAACGTGCCACCGAAATCCTACCGCCAGCGTTAGCATTACCCAAGGTGTGTGTAAGGGTCTAGCTTTACGACTAAGGGTTTAGCTTTGTTCTTGTACATGCGCTATTTTAAAAACCCCAAACTTCCACTTCACAGCCATAGCCGATCCTCTTACTCGACCTAGTCTTTCACAGAGAATAGGCCTTTCGAAGTTCGTCGCTGTAATGAGCGTGGGTTATTTCTAAAAACTTTAAACCGCCACAATTGTTTATTTTTGAGCCAGGGTTTTTTTTAAACATACCTTTTATTTTAAAAATGTAAAATTACCGCGGTATCATGTAGATCTCGTATGTTCCCTTCAAAACCATAAAACTTTTGCAGGAAACACTTTTTTGTACGACCTCATCTGTTCAATTTGTCTTGATGCTTTTTATTCAAAATGGGACACCCTGTGTGTGTGTGTGTGTGTGTGTGTGTGTGTGTGTGTGTGTGTGTGTGTGTGCGCGCGCGCGCGCGTGCTTGCGTGTGCGTGTGTGCGTGTGTGTGTGTGGGTGTGTGCGTGTGTGCGTGCGTGTGTGTGTATGTGTGTGCGTGTGCGTGTGTGTGTGTGTATGTGTGTGTGCGCGTGTGCGCGTGTGTGTGCGCGTGTGTGTGTGCGTGTGTGAGCGTGAGTGTGTATGTGTGGGTGTGTGAGCGTGGGTGTGTGTGTGTGTGTGTGTGTGTGTGTGTGTGTGTGTGTGTGTGTGTGTGGGTGGGTGCGTGAGTGCGCGTGTGTGTGTGTGTGTGTGTGTGTGTGTGTGTGCGTGCGTGTGTGCGTGTCTGTGTGTGTGTGTGTGTGCGTGTCTGTGTGTGTGTGTGTGTGCATGGACTACTCTGAAGCGAATATAGATATCATAGATATTCCAGTGATAGATATATATGGATTTGGCGCGGCGTTAGATGGTCGTTGATGGTAGCGCTGTTATTGCTGCAAAAGGCGACCCGTGCCATTGGCGAACACAAAGCTTTTCTGGCTGCTCACATGGCGGCGACAACTACAACGACACGACGACGTCGCGACAACTCGGCTATGCCAACACATCGGGGCGAGCTTGGCAAACGAGCAAAGAGGCCCCCCATTAACCAAGCCCTATATTTCAACGCTGGCATGGTAACCGCCTATGAGTTTGTGCGTTGGAAGTCGAGCTTTGCACGCCGGTTGCCACCCGATCTTTCTGTACCTTACGTTCCTGCTGCTCATCTCTGTTTTCTCTGCACCTCACTCCGTCTCGCGGTCTCTCTCTTCTCTTTATTTTCCTCTTTATTTCGTATAGTGTTTTGAGCTGTATAAATAACAGCCTTGGCTGGAATGATTAGGCACTCGGGTTTTGGGCCAACTAAAAAAGTGCTGTAGTTAGTAAGGGGAGGACAAAAATCTACGAAACATTGATAAGTTTTCACGCTAAAGAAAAAGTTGTGAAAATGTTGTGCCCAACAAACGCTCATGATAAAATATAGTATAGTGAATCTAACTGTTGTTTATCGGCAGGACAATGATAATACATTTGTGGCAGCCAAGTTGTGATTGCTCCATCAATAAAGTATATTTACTACACTATCTTTTACCATGTGCATTTTTTTGTATCATGAAAATGTTTCCTCAGTGCGAATGTATTTTGATTAACGCCACATGTAGTTGTTATCGAAATGCTTCGCGATATGGACAACGGACTGGCGGTGGTCAATATTTGATCGAGGCGGCATGTGATGTACATTCATGTATATGTGTGGGAATTATACTTTGTGACGTTGAGGTTTACAATGTTGGAATGCAACGACCGTGACCTTTTTTGATTGGACAATTTTGTGTTGCCAATTTTCGGCTGGGAGAATACTGCAAATGTTTTTTAGGGTCCATTTATATTTAAGATTTGCACTTGCACTCCCATGAAACGTACATTTTAACACCGTTATAATCTGTGATGTATATTTAGTTCCAACTTCACCTCCCAGAGTCCTAGCCACCCCCCTCAATTTTTCTGATTCCTTCCAATCTCAACGCACACAAGTCTCGCACCATCGTCAGTGAAAAAAAGATTTTCCACTGCGATTGACTTAAGCCTTCAATTTGATTGCCAATTTCATTAAAATTCGAATCCGGTATTCTTCGGTATGAAAAATGCTATTTAAACAAATAAATTACGACGAATCACGCGTTTCGCCAAATTTGTTACTGGGACGCGGTACTTCGCCCTCTGCAGACAGCCTTGGCTCACGAAAAAAAAGAAATAAAATAAATAGGCATAACTCCGATTGAATCATGCACAGGCCGCATATTAAATGAATCTCTTAGTCGCGTAAACTTAATTAATTAGAAATTCATCATAAGCCCGTAAATTCGAGAACGGTCCTGGCTATCGATTTCCTGAGCATATGTACTCTCGAGAACGAGGGAAAGGAGAGAGCGGCAGAGTTGGCAGCACGGCATTTCTGATGAGGCTCCATGCGCGTCACACAGACAAAGATGAAGCGCGATGCGGTTTAGGCAACGAAGAACATACACATACAGGACAGAGAGAGACAAATAGACGCCGGGAGAGACACGAAGATAGAGGGAGATAGAGATGAAGCCTTCACGCAGCATCCGTTAAACCGGAAAAGGCTCCTATCAACCCTCTCGTTGCGCAATCGATGCAAATCGAGAGAGTGAGAGGGAAAGAGAAAGGGTGAGAGAGAGAGAGAGAGAGAGAGAGAGAGAGGAGAGTAAGCAGGAAGAGTGTGAATCGAGCGATATCCGGCTTATCGATCGGCGAAAGCTTCCCTCATTGCTTCATGATTCAGTCCCTTCACGGTCCCTGCTCAAGTTGTAGATATCAAATCGGAGAGGGAGAGAGATACAGATAGACAAAAGGACGCGAGGGAGAGCCCTGCCGCAAAGGACGAAGGTTGAGATATATTGCGCACTGATTGCATCCATGCACAAACCGCAAACGCTAATTGACACCCGCGAGTACTTAGGAATATCCAGCGAGAAACGTCGAACCTGTATAATTTGTACTTCCTCTGCCCCTTTTACTATCGAGATATATGCGCTTCCCTTCTATCGTATTGCCCCGGATTGCCTATCGGATACTCGCGCGTCGAATGATTGATTAGAACGACGCATCCCCTGCTGCATACAAACACACACGCACACATATATTACAACCTCGGGCCTTAAGGGGTTGGGCACAGTAACGGGGATAAAATCATGTGCGAATTTAACAATAGCGCATATCAAGGATTTTTTCAAACGTTGATATTTACTATTTTTTTTTCTGCCGAAAACCGTGAGAAAAAACACGTTTTTTGTTTTTTCGAAAAATGGCCGCTATTTCATTATTTTTGCATATATCAAAACTCGTATGTGCGCTATAGCCATTAACGTACTGAATCTAAAACCCTTTGATTTTTTGTTTCGGATGATCCATCTCCGAGATTTCATCAACAGCTCAGACCTACAGTTTTTTGGGATTTAAATAATGACTTAAAGAAATAAATAAAAATGTAATGTATTTCGAAAGTGTATTTGTTAAGTGTAACATGTTAATATCTATAATATATACCTATCAAAAAAATTCATGAAAATAGCTTTTTTCTAGCGTCTAAAGTGAGAAGACCCCTCAATACGAAAGTTTGTGTCCCTAGGTGCGAAGAACTGCTGCAAAAACCATAAATTTTATTGCTCAAGCCAAATATTTGGCTGCAGATTGGTGACTGCAGAATTGAAACGTACCTTTTTTGCCTGCGCACATGTACGTTGTACAACGAATACACGACCCGGAAAACGTTTCGGCCGTACTTACTCAAATGAACGCCAAAGAAAATTGATTTGCCGAATGGGACGCGAGGGACAATTAGGGCGAGAAAGAAAAGAAAGCGCGAAGAAAATGGCGAAAGATGTTTCCCCGTTTCGCTTTCTTTAAAAAAAAACGGAAACTGGTTGGTCATTAACATCAATCAGCCACTCGGATATACAAGTGTGTCGTGCGCAATACAGGCAACATTCTCGAATTATCGAGTTCTCGACAATGTCCCACATGGTTCCCGACATTCCAATCCTTGGTTGGTAATTACAATTGAATTTACCTCAACAGGAGTCAAGCGGTATTTCACAGTGAAAACAGGGTTGAAAAAAACACCATACGGAAAACATGCATACGAAACATAACTGCAGACAGGTATGTTGATAATCCACGTTGGGAGAGAAGTTTGATGCAAAGCTAATTGTCCCGGGGTACCTGTTCTCCGTCCCGCTCCCCTCTCCCTCTGCTCGTCGTGTACCGCCTCGTCGACAAATTCGATATATCGATCGGGGGAACTTCTATATCCCTGTTGACCATCGCTAATTGCTACAACCATTGAAACGGGACAAGGCCTCGACGACAATCTGCATATGTATATACACTCGATCTCGACAATGCACATATGTACACACGTGTGTTTCCATTATTTGTCTACAATATGAATGAAATGTCAGAAGTGATCGAGGCTCGCATGCTCGCTACGCGCGAGTGTCAACCCGTCCAGATGAGAAAAAAAACGAACAGAATTAGACAAAAAATATTACGTAACTTACCCTCGGCAAATGGGTCATGATTCATTTTATTTCCGCTATTTATACTTCAACCTGTCGCATCGTGACTGACATGAGAGTATTTTAATAATTTCCCGCTTTTGAACAAAACTACGACGCGAGCCTGTGAATACGAAGAATCTATAGAGCACGTGCACCGGAGTTTCTCTCTTATTATTATATTTAGCAACAACGACGAGCGGATAATTGAATCTTATCGACTTCCATTAATCGCCATTGACCCCAACGGAATTAATTGAAGTTCTGTAGATCATCGTCTGTCTTTTCCGGTTTTTTAAAATGTGATTTTCTTGGAAACAAAGCCAAAAGAAGCATGATGTTGAAATTTGAATCGGTCGAATGCAATGAAAAATCTTGTTTATTGTTTCACTTTTTCCATTTGGAGTATTACCCACATTTTTTTAGACTTGTGTTGTGAATCTGTGATAAGGAGTCTAAAAAACGTTTGAATGATTAACATAGCCGAAATCTGCCGGAAAAAATGGGCTATGCAAGAACAATGATTTCGACATTATAAAGATGTACACTGACAGAAGAATTCTATTGATATTAACGAACCGCGTCTATCTGATTTTTTTCGAATTTGAATTAACTAGATTTTTCGTGAAATCAAATTTTTCCTATTGCATTCCATTATTGGAACTATTTATTTTAAATATATTTATTTATTCAAATCAAAATCTATTTAATTTCGTTTAATAACTAAATATTTTATTTAATCTTAATAAATCTGTGATTCGGTTTCATCTGTTCAAGAAAACAATTTAGTTGAATCCACTAAATGTATCTATTTTTTTTATTTAATTTAAATAAAATAGAATTTTCGTAGCATCAACCGTTTTTCTATTTGATTGAACTAATGGCCTGTCTTTATTGTAACACACACATCAAAGGGGGGTGGGGGTAGAGATGGTGGAGCGAGAGGAATTACTTATATGCACACATATATATATGTATATATATATAGGTTATGTTCGAAAAATCTGTAGCATGTTATTCGATAAACCTCTCTCATTATCACAATGATATTAACTAATTGATACAGTTTATGCGATACGACAAATAATTATAGGAATTAATTTGGTCTCTTATGCTATATCTGCGACCAGTATGTTACAAGCATTCAATAGCATAGGGACAGCGTGCGTAGCTATAGGTAGGTTCGAGGTTCGATTCCATGTAAGCGAAATATTTTCTTCGAAAAAAAATAATCATGTCAGAAGGCCGGGGAATCGCAAATTACGATACAAAATCAATGTGGCAGTACTCTCATTTAAGTGTTTTATTGTATTTTAGATTTATAAAATATTTTATACATATAGTACACTTGGACTTACAATGTATATTGTAAGCAAATAAAGATTTATTTGAATCGAATTTTTTTTTATTCAATTTGAATATATTTAATATTTCACCCTTAATGGTCACACCGGGTGAAATATAGCTCAGCTGTTTCCCATTCCCAGCCGTCATCCCATTTTCCCAGAAAATTCGGGAAAATGGGAAATGTTTTTGCATATTTAAAATCACACTTTTTGGAAATAATCGGTGTAGTCATGTAGAAAAGAGTTCAAAGTACGTTGCAGTATTTTTTTAATTTTTCAATAATATCTCACATTGCAAAATGATTGGAGTGAATTTCATCCACAATGACTTTTACGTAATTTTTTCGAGGTGTGACTGGCAAGGGTTAAAAAGAATAGCTGAAACAAATGAAAAAATATCTTCGAAACAAATAAGATCGTAGTAGGCCGTGAGACAAGGAAAAAACCTATTTGATTAAAATAGATACATGGAGAAAACAGGGGCCTCGAAGTTTAGGATTAATACTAGCTACTACTACTTTAGAAAAAATATCATAAAATATCAAAAAGTATTGAATGGAAGATAAAAATTGTAATTATGGTATAGCAATAATGAAGAAATTTAAATTTTAACCGACGATATGGCACGTAAACTGATACAAATAATACATTTTATTCGGCATATTGTGATTTTTTGTAGTATTCAAAAAATATTTTGCCCACGTGATTGGGACAATTAGTTTCCAGTATTCTACAAAAAGTACGGTATAAAGAGTCACATTTTACTAGTAACTTCGTAATATTTTTCGCAATATGAGCAATCATCGAGCACAGAAACTTGTGAATCTGATCGATTGTTGGCTAAGCATTGGGTTATTTTGACAGCCCTACACTAGGCCAACACTAGCCCGAATATTGCGCCAACCATATGAAGCCGACCTTAGCCCTACTATGTGCCGGTGATCACGCCAACGGTCAGCCAATGATCGTGATCTCTTTAGTCCAATGTTGGGCTAATACCCGGCCAACTGTTAGGATTTCCGGTAAGCCTACTATTGGCCAACCGTACATCCCAGCGTTGGGCCGAAGAGATCACTCCTACCGTGGCGCAACACTGAACCGGTAGTGCTGCGATTCATCGGCCGAAGGTAGAATGTGATTGGCGTGACGCTGGCTCGAGGTTGGGTCGGTTGCGTCGTTTTTCACGGGCCCAATATTGGGCCAATATCCGGCCAACTGTTAGGATTTCCGGTAAGCCTACTATTGGCGAACCGTACATGCCAGCGTTGAGCCGAATAGATCACTCCTACCGTGGCGCAACACTAAACTGACTGTTGGCGTGATCACCGGCCCACAGTAGGGCTAAGGTCGGCTTCATTTTGTTGGCGCAATATTCGGGCTAGTGTTGGCCCAGTGTAGGGCTGTCAAAACAATCCAACGATCAGCCAACAATCGATCAGATTCACAAGTTTCTGTGCTTGATGATTGCTCATCGAAAAAATTATCAGATTCACTAACATCGTTATGCACAATCACTTGTTCGTCGCATGTTTCCAAATTTGTTTCACTATCTACTTGTCTTTTCATTTCATTGCCTCTGATCCTAACCTGCTGTAAAGAGTCTTCTAATTTTTGTCGTCGTTTTAACACTCGACGTTTCTTAATACTATCATAATAACTCGGCATTTTTTAATACACCACATAACTTTAGTATAAATCAATTTTATTTTTAATAAAGTGAATTTCAGATAACAGTCATTATGAGCCATGCTAAAAATGCCATGCTAAAATAAGCATTGGCAAAACCGCGGTCAAACGATTGGCTCAGACTCAGGGCCTGCGCTCGCCCCGACAATTGGCCGACGGTCATTAATTAGTACTAGCCCAGCGTTGGCTCTTCGATGGTGTGCCGAGCTTGAGTTCGAGACTGACAAACCCATGATTAACCGATTGGCCCATGTTCGGGGCCAACACTGGGACCCAATAGTTGGCTGACAGTTGGTAATCGATATTTGGCCCAAGGTTGGGTGTGCGTTGGTTTGCCATGCTTCAAATAAGCACTGGCAGAATCATGGCCAAATCATTGGCCCGTATAAAGGACCAACACTGGGTATTAGTGGTTGGTGCTGAATATCGTACCAAGCGTCGGCCGTATCTTAAGCGCCGGCAAATTTTTCACGGGCAGTGTTAGAATTCGAGGCCGTATTTTTCTCCGTGTACTATTTAAAGTAAACAAAAAAAAATTGTTGTCATTGTACGCCTCGACTTGACTTTTTAAATTCGTCAATCGGTCTATAACGCGCTACCTCACCTCTCGACGTCTAATTTTCGAACGCTTTGCATACACACGCACGTGCATAAATCGAAGCAAGGAGCTGCTCTCCGTGTAATCTCCATTTGGCAATCGAGGCAAGTGGAGTTTGATTTTGTGAACTCGACTGCATATAAGAAAAGGGTGTCCGCGCGTTGGAGAGAATCGGGCAGAGCGCCAGGCCAAGAAGAAAGACGCTTTAGGAATAAGTTCTACGTGTGTGACGTCGAGGGCGTTATCGTCGTCCTCGAGTCTCGCATATAGCGAAGGGCGATATGGTATTGGTCCACACTATATTATATGGATCGCAAGACGCGGGGGGGTCGACAGGACAGCGGCAGGGAGGGGGGGGGGGGGGTTGCGGAAGGCAAACGGGATTGACATTCGACGATAGGTGATCGACGAGAGGGAGGCTTGAGGGAGAGATTTGCAAGAATACCAGGGCCGCGAAGAGACCTTTCCCTAGATCAATATGCAGATTACCGCATGCCGCGGTGTGCTCCATTCGCGCCAATATAACGAAATTGGTGGATGCTACGAGCTCGTCTGGTATAACCGAGGAACGGTGGGAAGCGAGACTCTTATCAGGGAAAATTCGAGTCACAGTGGAGGACTCGACGGTTAAGGGATGCGGACGAAAAGGGCGAGGGGGGTGGCGAAGGGAGAGACGGAGCGAAAGAGGAGGTTGGAAGGGAAAAAGAGGGAGACCAGCTCACAGGGTGGAACTGAATTTTCATGAGGTCCCTGAGAAGGGAAGCAAATGCTGAGCCAGAGGAGACCCAGAACGGAGGAGGAAAAAAGGAGAAAAAAAGACGAAGACGCGGAGAGAAGACCAAACTACGTACGTTCGCTCTTCACTCCGCGTGCTGCGCTTCGATTTGCGCTAGACTTTTTTTTATTCCGCTCACCCGCAGTATCCTCCCCGTCCCCAACCTTGGCGACCAAATAAATGCGATAGTAACGCATTACATAATCGAATATCGCCGTATTCTCGAAAATCGACGCCGAAATTGAGACGAATTGAATTGCTCTCTCACTCGTTTTTCCCTTTTCTTATGCTTTTTTGCGGTTTTTTTTCTTCTTTCCGCTCGTACGTACCTTGTGTGCATATTTTTTTCGTTTTTCGCTCCTCTACAAGGTCCTACGGATATCGAGTACTTACGCGCATCGTGCATAGGACGAACGAGCATTCGCGAGTGTGGGTATTTGCGGATAAGTGGCGCTTGTTGTATGCTTGTCATATTTGTCCCCGTTACATGCAAAATATTTTGCATATTCTTTAGACTGTTACGATTACTCCGATCCGTTCGGTGATCGCCGGGGGGGAAAAAAATACCGGTGCGAGCGAATAACGAGTGGCACGGTATCAATTGAAGCGGATACTCTCGCGCGATAATTGTACAGTTAACATTTTTATTTTTATCCGAATAAATATTTATCCATAATTGTATCGCTTGGAAGTGATTTTTCATGGATTTGCACGCGAACGACAGGGAGTTGCGTGAAATGGGGGAAGGCATCGCAAACCTCGTCGGCCTTTTTCATTCGTAGTAACGGTGTCGTAAAGGCGATACAACGAGCGACAGGATGAGAACGGGAAATGGAGTAGGAAAAAGTACAGACAGCTAGACAGCCAAAGAGAGAAGCGGAGAGAGAGAGAGAGAGAGAGAGAGAGAGAGAGAGAGAGAGAGAGAGAGAGAGAGAGAGAGAGAGAATTAGATAAAGATGGCAGGGGGACTGCCGTGATGAAACTTCATTTTGCAACGGGAATATAACTGTTCTTCCTTTGTTTTCCGCAAATCACCATTTTCTAGTTATTTTTGTTTTTCCCTTTCTCCCCTGTTTCACCATCAAGTATGCATCGCGTAGACCATTACAGACGTGCCTTGCAACGCAAGAAGCAATCATTGTTATTATGCATAAGGCGTTGTAAAATCGCTAAAAGTAAACGCAAAAAAAACTCTATCAAGTGTCATGTTTTTACGCATCGACGCGTGCGATCGCATGAAGAATCCAATTTTCAATGCGGAACGTGTGCGAAATTAAAAAAAAACGACCCTTGTCAAAATGCACACTTTCTTTCTGTGCATAGAGTCGAAACCACCGAAACATCTGAGCATCGACCGGTGTCTTTGTGATGCATATAATTTATATTTGTAGTGTATTATGTTGGAGCAAACGAAAACCGATCCGGAGAAATGAGGAGTCCGCAAATTTTTTTCGCGCGCGACGTCCAAAAATGCAGAAGACGAAAGACGACGCGGGAAACCAAAGAAAGAGATTAGAACAAGCAGGAAAACCCGGAAAAAACGTATTTTTTCGATATTTGGATGATAAAGATTTATAGATCGACAGTAGTTGCAGCGTTTTCGATGTGTTACTACGAAAAATCTCGCCGAGGCCAATACCTGGATGGGTGACCGAATAACCACGCACTCTAGCTTCTCGACTGGAAATGTTATTCCGGCTGCCGAATCATTGATCTGGCAGGTTTCAAGATACGGTCCGGAATACCGTAGGAGCGCCCGCCTGATCTGTGCTGGATATCCACTGGATCAGTGAATCCAGCGAATGGGTGTAACAAAGACAAACTCCCAAATAGGGTTTTACAATCGGCACAGTAATGGCCCACGACTGGTTGCCAGAGAACAAACGATGGCGCGGTAATGGCTATACAAACGGGCCAGATCCACACCATGCATGGTTGGTAATGGTAAACCATGAATGGCTGCTAAGACTTGGCCAACTATCATACGCCCATATTGGCCCAGCAACGGCTGCCGGATCTTCTGCCGGAAATGAAAAACAAAAAATGGACAAATTATGAATATAAAAATTCTAGTAGTATCTTTTTTGTTTTCTTATGCTTTACTTATGTCCATGTAAATAGAATAATTGCATTAAAACCGCTTTCTGAATTGTTCAAGTTTTTGCCTTTCATCGGGATCGAACCTGCGCCTTTCGTTCTAGTGTCGAGCGCCCTACCCACTTAGCCATTCGAACACTTACAGAATTCATCGTTTGTTCGTTCCTTACTTTTATGCCGATAATTTTATTCGTGACATTAAAGTTTACCGATAATTTTTTCGGTCCATTTAGGCTGTAAAAATAACTCGCTCGTTTTGGGTGAAGTTCCGAAAAGCATACTCCGGATTTTTGACGACTAGCAATAGTTTTCGATATATCGCATTATAAAGTTTATTATTTCACGCCATACGAGTATATCTATATATCCGATAGACACCCCCCACTCCTCCGGCCGCGCTGCTTCCTGGCAAACAGTGCTCGCCCGTATGTGCATATTACTTGCCATGTGGGATGGTTGTGTTTGGGTTTGTTTAATATAGTAGAAGCGCAGTACAATAGATAACTTTCAATATACGATATATCGAAAACTATTGCTAGTCGCCAATATCCTTTTAAAGGTTCTCTTAAAGTATTGAAAAGAAGGTTGGTGCAAATTTTCAGCTTCATCAGTGGGATATGCTTTTCGAAACCTTATCCCTTGTTTTTACGTGTTACAGTTTAACGACCTGCATTTGGAAAACACCCAAAAACAAACCATCAATGGCTGGAATAGATCTGGCATGCCGTTCATCCGCCTACGATACCCCAATGCTGATCGCCACATTATCGGTGCGATAGTATTGGCCCACGAATGGCTGGCATAGATCTGGCAAGCCGTTCATCCGCCTACAGTACCCCAATGCTGGTCGACGAATCATTGGCCGATTATCAGCAAACCGTTTAATGGCTGAATGCTGGCATTTTTGTTACGACAGGCGACCCTATATGGGCTGATGATTCCTCAATCAGGCAATTTTGAGAGAGTCTCGTTAGGACGCCAAAGTCCGTGTCTGATCGGAGCCGTTGTCTGCCGAATCAGTAGTTCCTAGATGCCGATGCGAGAAGGCAGTATTAATCAGGCCCACATCAGGTGACCCGTAACGCGACCCTCACATGGCTCTGCTAAAGTTACCTGTCCAAAGCCTGATCGATTTTTCTTCTCTCATCCGTGCTCCGAGGTTGGCTAATCCAGTAGACATTCGGCCCAGATCCGCCATGCACTTCGAAGTGTATGTCTGATCTGCGCCGCATGTCTACCGGATAACCTTATTCCGAGCCATCAGAGTAAACAACTGGGTTGCTGCGTGCATAATTTCCGCAAGATTCTACTCAAAACAATATCGCGTCCATGCGGACGCCGTCGTCATCAAATCAAGATACAAAGAACGAATGAAAATAAATTAAAAGCTTGCATCGTGGGAATGCAACCCTTTTTTCTCCACTTTTCATTCGTTTATTTTTATCATCATCAAAAGATAATCAATCAAATCAATAAAATTCAATTTTATTGGCACATCTTAAATTCTTTTTTACAAAATCATCAGAAGCCTTTTTTGTAAATTGCGGTCGTAACACTTTAATGAGAATATATAAAAACGTGAGTTATTTTGACAGCTAAATAGGCAAAAAAATTATTGTTGCAGTGCAACGATGCAAACTTCAACGTCACGAACAAACTTGTTGACATTCTTTGGAATAGAATTCGATTAGTAAAAATATGCAAAGAAAAAAAAGAAAGCTTACACAAGTGTTGGAATGGCTAAATAGGTAGCGCGCTCAGCTTTAGAATTAGAAGACGTCTGTAAAGTTGACCGAGGCAGAATATATTTTATTCCAATTATCACACAAGCAGGATCATAAATAAAGCATATGGAAACAAAAAATCCTACCAGAATTTTTTAATTCGTAATTTTTGGATTTTTTTTTCATTTCAGCCATAGATACGGCAACCGGATCAGGGCCTGAAAAGGTATACTGATCAGTTACTCAATCGGCATCCGCGCTTCGGCCGGATGCAATAAAGCGTTTTACGCACGGTAAAGTCCTGATCGCACGGCCTGTAGCGTGCCGTGCTACGGCATACGGTATGCCGGATCCAGCCCTAGTCTGCCCCGTAGCAACATTTCTAATCGGATAATGCGCCGCCTGCGAGTAAGCTACTACGTGCAGATGGCATTAACATTCCGCTTGTAACACAATCCAACTTTAGTAACATACAACCGCCTGCGTATATAGCCATAGTGTCATAATGACACATATAGTGTCATAGGAACGAGTATCGTTATGAGGAACGCCCTAGGTCTTTCAGAAACTGGAAGTGTGCAAATGTCGAAAAGCTCGACATCGCGAAGTAAAATTGGTAAAATATAAATAAAAGCCCTCTAATTACGTGATGATAACTATAATGCTAAAGACACATGGCGTTGAAGTTTGCATCATTGTAATGCAACAGAAATTCTTCCTGATTTTCTTCGTTTCTTTATTTTTATTATATAAAATCGTTCTTTGCAGGTTTTGGTTATGGAACTTCCAAAAGGTTTCTTAACCCTTCGAAGCATAGTGACATACTGGTATGTCACCTACTTCCACTCTGTTTTTCTTGAATAAATATTTTTTAGCGCGTAACGACGAATGTAAATGTATATTCAGGATGTTAGGAGATCAATTGTTACTACAATATCACTATTAAGGACTTATGTTGCACTTAGTGGATGTTGATCATCACTACAGTACAAAAAACACGTTTTTTTTAGACAATAAAGAATTGTGCCTAATCTAGCAGGTAAACCATACACAAAAAATGAATTCAGAGACGTTTTTTGGATCGCTGATTACGAATTCGAGCTCAAAATCCAGAAATTCAAAATGGCGAATCCAATATAGCGGACCAAAACCGGAGATTTTACTAGAATTATTAAAACATCGGAGTTGCTCAATATGTTGATTCTGTTATACTGAATTTCTAATAGAATTACGATTTTAGCATTACCCGGAGCTAAAGGCGAGAACGTAGCGTGTTTCTAGCTCCGTATTTTTTTTACTTTATTATTTTTTTTTGCTTTTTTATTTTAATTGGAACTGCCATTTTTATTGTTCAATTTTGAACTGAAATTCGAATTCAACGACTCAAAAAACCCCTGCATATGGAGTTTCATCTTCATCAAGCTACTTTGAGCATTTTGGTCCGTCATATTGGATCCGCCATCTTGAGTTTCCAAATTTTGAGTGCAGATTTGTAATCAGCGACCCCGAAAACCGCCGCGTACCAACTTTTGCTTTCATCAAACAATTTTTGCATTTGTGGTCCACCATATTGGACCCGCCATCTTGAATTTTCAAATTTTGAGTGCATATTTGTAATCAGCGACCCGGAAAACCCCCGAGTACCAACTTTCGCTTTCATCAAACGATTTTTGCATTTATGGTCCGCCATATTGGATCCGCCATCTTGAATTTCTGAATTTTGAGTGCAGATTTGTAATCAGCGACCCCGAATACCCCGAGTACAAAGTTTTGAGCTGATTGCACGTAAGGAAAAATGTACGCTTCAAAGGGTTAAAAATGTAAAACATGTTCGTAGTCTATAGGGTAAAAAAAATACGGCAATACGAGGAAAATATATTTTCGTTGCAGTCCAACGATGCAAACTTCTATGCCACAGAGATACATCGTTGTGATTCAGCCTTTTTTTCACTAGAGTATTTCCCGTGTTGAGCATCGAGTCCATACATCCGGAGAACAAGGGATATACGCGAAGATCGAGATGACGAAAGAGACACGGGGATGAAAGCCGGCACTGAAATACACATCCGCGAATGCGTAAATGTGTCTATATGTGAGATCCGATGCTCGTTGGACAAACTCGTTAACTCGCGGGGATGACGCTCGCATTTGGGGATGTGGATATGGCAGGGTGTGTTCATCCTCCTCGTCCCTTTCCTCGTTCCGCTTGCCGCCCAGCTTCACCGCGGATTTTCCTCGTGATGCCTCAGTCGAGGCTGTTAGTGACGCCATTGACAATATGTTCCGTTGTCGCCCTCTCTGAGTGACGATAGTTCTCACCGAACGGACTGGGGATTTTTTTCGCTCGAGTCTCCATTCTGGTGTTCTGACCCCCCGCCTCCCTAACTGCGTAGCTTTCGCGTGAAAACGCGAACACAAAGAGAGTTCGGAACAAGTTTCGAAACGAGCAAATTGTCAAGCCGTAGCTTCTGTTTTTCATCGCAAAATCATTGAGCTCTCCGCACGACCGAGCCAACTCCTCAATTTTGCGTTTGCTTGCTCGGAAAGCGCGTCGGAAATGCAAAATGAAACAAAAAATCCGACTAAAGAACGTGTCTAACGCATTTTGATGGACGCACCTTTGACCGCGCGCCCGATTCCGGAGCACGCAATTTTAAATATCACGAAGCACCGAAAAAGCATTCAATTTTCATCTCCATTGAGGTTTCGCGAAAAAAAATCACGGAAATAATATTTGAAACGGTTGAAAGTATGGATATTAGGGTGGCACAAATTTGAGCTCTATTTTTTCTTCTTCTTTTTTACCATCCAATTATCTTCTTTAGAGAAAAAGAAAAATTAGCGCGAAAGCTGCGAGCGGTCAAAAAATACTTAGAGGTCGCTCAAGCCTCCGAAAAATTCATTTGAAAAATCGATTTTTTTTCTTCCACTTCTCACCCATGAATTTTACGCTTTATAATTTTTTAATTGACCTCCCGAAAACTCTAGCCGGCCAAAGAATATTTAGTGGTCGCTCAAGAGCTTCGAAATTTTCTATTTTCGCCATTTTTTGTACTTTTCTCACTCATAAATTCGACGTTTTGTAAAATGTTCAAAACAATTCATCCTTTTTCCTTTAGAAATAGTTTTCCGCGCATCGTAAAGCGTCTCACAGTTGGTCTCGTTAGTCAAACTGCGGACCAATCGTAGCTGTACTCTGTGACGAGCGACGCCATAATACAATAAAACATAATAATACATAATAACACATATCGTCTAATTGCGTTTTGTTACAAATTATTATAATAAATTATTGAGAAAATGTAACACTTCGCTGTTTATTTTGTTTTTATGCTACAAGGAATTATAGTGCATGCGGAATTTGTTTTTTGGGGGAAATTTTGAATTTCGAAAACTCTATAATTATTAAATTATAAAGGGTAAAATTCACGAGTGAAAAGAGGGCGAAAAAAAATCGATTTTTTTTATGAAAATTTTAATTTTTGGGAGACTTGAGCCACCTCTAAATATTATTTGACCGCTCGCAGCTTCCGTGACAATTTTTTTTCTTTTATGAACATAATTGGATGGTGAGAAAAAAGGAATAAAAATAGAGTTCAAATTTGTGTCACCCTAATGGGTATTCTTCAGATGTTTCGTTAGAAGAGTATTGGTGTTCTTTTAATTTATTGATATATGTCAGTGTTTATTTTGTGACTGTAGAAAGGAGTACGCTGTTGAAGTTTGCATCGTTGGAACGCAATGAAAACTCATTTTTAGTGTTCCGTAGTCAAACAAGGAAAGCTCATAACTTCGTCATGCCCGTCCGGCCATCTCGCAGCATCACAGTTTCTACAGCTTCAAACCTGCAATTTTGCGAGTAGATGCTTCAGATGGAGATCCCAATTGATATGTACCAACATTTTGAAAAACATTCTTTACAGTTTTTCTCTTGTATGTAAAACGAGGGCGAAATTTATTTTTCCGCGCATGCTATCAAGTGGGAACCATTGAACAGGTTTATTAGAATGAAATTGAGGTTTCCTTCATCATTTCCAAGACTCTTTGCGGAATAACAAGCTTTAAAGCAATGCACATTGTACCTCCGCCTCTTGCGGCTACATTTTAAACAGGTCATTAGAAAATTTTGAAAACATTTCCTACCATTTCATTAGAATATTCTATTACAATGATTTTGGTCAAGTTATATTAACAAATTCGGGGAATATGGGCCACCAAGTTATCGCTAAGTTGACTTTATAGAAACTCCATAAAAAGACTGCACAGATAAGATTGTGGCATTGTCTTCGAAGCCTCGTTAATAACATATCAAGTAACAAGCAAAGGATCCCTCTTCGCCTCGCCTATAATATCAGAGTATTACGATTGCGGATTACTCCATACCAATTTCGATTAGCCATTATTATGTTATAATAACTGCATTTTAGTTGAACATTGATTCTTCTGATGATTGCACAAACGAATTGCTGGAGAATCCTACTTTATGGGTATTCAACGCGCACTAAGAAAGTTTTTTTTACTAACAGTTTTTTATCTTGGCAGATTTTAACGCCACTCGAACGCTTTTTCAGGATCCTTGTTAGGGATCTACAAGCCAAATCCGCATCAAAGATTTAGGACAATAAGAAAAATGAAGAAATTAAAAAATCAATATAATCTTCGTTGCATCGCGACAAAGCAAACTCCAGCATCATGAAAAAAAACGTAATTCGCATAATTTTCGAAAGCAATCAAGGTGCGTTGAATTCGTCGATGTGTCAAGCACTTGGAAAACCATTTGCTTTCAGTCTATACCTTCAGGTATCAGAAATGATTCCGGACACATTATGCAGCGAGACCCTGCGAATTTCACCATATCCTGACAGTCTATTATTTCGCTAAACTGTATTGTTTCAACCTGTACTTAGTTTGTGCAGCGAAGAGCACTTGACAGTCGCCGCTATTGTCGATGTACATACACTAGGCACACAAATTAAAGGATGCGAAAAAATCTCAAAATTTTCAGGTGATTTTCAGGTGCGTTGAAAAAAAAATTCTTCCATTTTTCAAATATCTAACCTTTTTTCTGAAAAAAAAATTGGCTCTTGCGAAAAAAAAATGTCTATTCAAAGAAATGAGTAAACGATGCAAAATGTATACTTTAATTGACTTTTAGCAAAAGTGACAATTTCAATCGTTTGGATCGCAATCAAATAATAATCGCAGC
The DNA here is from genome assembly GCA_944452715.1 of Ophion slaviceki. Lineage (NCBI taxonomy): Eukaryota > Metazoa > Arthropoda > Insecta > Hymenoptera > Ichneumonidae > Ophion > Ophion slaviceki. The sequence continues at coordinate 33,555,762 of OX101784.1, forward strand.
GGTTTGAATTTTTGAGAACTCCTTTGGGATACTTTTGGCTTAGAAAAAAACCGAAACTATCCTTAGTCTATCCGTTATTCGTTGAGTTATCTCAAGTTTAGCAAAAATCCGTGAAAACTCAATTTTTTTCCTTCTTTTGATCAAGGTTATCAAAAAACAATAATTACACCTTATAGAGGATACTTTAAAGTTTTCAAAACCCTCCTTTTATTTTCTGTACGATCATTACTTCCCGAATAATGAATTATCAAAGCCAAAGAGGTCTTTTTTGCTTCGAACGACGATAACTCAGCGAAAGATGATCGTGCTAAGCTCATGAACTGCTCAAATCAAAGAAGAAGATTCAAGCTAAACGAGCTTTAAGGTAACATTGCTGCAATTATTTTAAGCCCCTGGACCTCTTGAAAAACACGCAAAAATGTTGAATTTCTTTGCCGTTGATCTTTTTAATCTTGCTCAGATACGGGCAATGATAAAAATACTTGATCTCCGGATCTACAAACTAAAGACTTCAAGCTCGGATTTGCTTTTTTTCTTATTGCTCTACGACTGATTTTCGCCAAGTTGTAGCCTTCTGAAAATCACCTAAAAAATTAGAGATTTTTTTGTATCCTTTAATTTTTTTGCCTGGTGTATATGTATACAATGAAATTGTACTCTGCTCATAATGCTGCAGTAATTATCTTTGTGTCGCAGCTTGTCAGAGTCAACGGAAGTATTTCACTTCGCAAATAAAGTCGGTTCATGTTTTGGCGCAAAGCTTTTGCGTAGATGGAGTGAAGTTAATATACGTTAATTTCCGCGATATTCCTTATATTAATATTCCTATCCTCGAAACCATCCACGGAGGAGTTTAGATATCCAAGATACCAAGCGGGATCATAAGTACAAGATTCCTAATAGAACATTGAGAAGAGCAGGCGAGAGAGAAGGGCGAAAGAGAGAGAGACATAACAACGAGGCGCCATGTTGAACAAGTTCGTTAACAAACTCACGACGTTCTTCAGGACTGTAGCCCGGACTCTCGATCGTCTGGTGCTAAGTTCGCGGGCAAATTCCCAACGGTAACTTGTTAACTCTCATTTCGACTTGGAGCGATATGGAAATGAGGACGGGACATGTAAACGAAGAAAGGAGCGAAAGAAAACGTAGCAGTGGAACGAAATAACAAATAAATGGGAGGAAAAAGCTTGAGAGAGATAGAGAGAGAGAGAGAGAGAGAGAGAGAGAGAGAGAGAGAGAGAGAGAGAGAGGCTGCAAAGGAGAAGGAGGCGGAAAAGAGGAGGGAAGTGAAAAAAGAGAAACAACAAAGCAAATGTAAATCGGGAAAGTATTGAATAAGTTGAAGTGGTGCGGCGGGAAAGCCGCGTTGCCCGCGTCGTCTTTCGACCATGCTTCTCCTTCATTGGAGTAAAATTTATTCAGATGGAATCGCATTAATTTTGATGAAATGAGACGACGGGGAATGCGAAGTTGTGGACTTTCCAATTATCATTTCAACATGATATTTGATTCAAAGAAAATACGTTTCCCTACCGTCCTATCAACGGGAAAGACATTTTTAGGTGTGAATGCTATGATAAAACGCCGGCAGTGAGTTCACTGACAAGGAACATCCCTCAGGTGACACCTTTCGATTTTTTTGAAATTTGGATATGTTATAAAGCACCGAAAAGTAAGCGATACTTTTTTTTATCGGCGGAAAAACGGTTTTAAGGGGTGGTACGAACCCTCGAAAATAGAGGTGTTTGTCGTTTTTCGTCGATAACGTTATCGTTCTCATCTCCAATGTATAGTGCACGAAAAAATAAACATTGTTGCAATTTGAAATTTTTTAATATCTCGTACCGTTAAAACGTTATCGACGAAAATCGAAAAACATCCCCACTTTTGAGGGTGCGTTTCAGTCCTTAAACCCGTTTTTCCGCCGATAAAAAAAATACGTATCGCTTACTTTTCGGTGCTTTATAACATATCCAAACTTCAACAAAATCTAAGGGTGTCAGCCGATTGTATCGGCACAGGTTTTCCAGTTTCCCTGTGCCCTCGTGTAAATGTGTACTCGTGGCATGCAAAGAAGCTTTCCTAATTATACATTCAGTACCCAAGATGAAACATAAATTGGTCCCGTAAAAGAGATTGCAAATAGACACATTTAACGATCGTAGATTCGATTCCTCGATCAATACTTGGCAGAGAAATTTATCGCGTTTCCCAACTTGGGAATAACGGGAAAAAATCTTTCACAAAGTGAAGAATTGATAGACAAAGTTCGTAATAGTCCCCGCTCGTCACAAAAATCTCGAGAGATTCTCACGAAACACAAAAGGGACCAAAAAAAAGTGCGAGAATTTTTAGTTTTTCCGAGGGTTCGTGTTCCGCGCTGACTTGGATATTTCTCCAGAGTCTCCTTCGTACTCCTCGCTGCGACATTATTCTATGCACGGAATAGATGCGGAGAGAGTCTGATATTTTTCGAGCAAAACTCATTCGCCATATCCAGAGAAAGGGAGAGTGTGAGAGAGAGAAAGAGAGGGAGGGGCTCCATCGCATATACCCCTTGTTTTTACTTATTTTCCCTTTATTTGAGTCGCAGACATTCGGGACGGTCCAAGGACGCGAGAAAAGAAAAACTTGCTTTTCCTCCATCTCTCCCGCTTTCGTCTCAACCTTAACCCGCGTTCTTATATGTGAATATGTGTGTATACGTATATACATACCCAATAACGCGTTTCGATAAATAACGTCCCACGCCCGTCTCGAGAGGAAAAACTCTCGTCTTTGAGCCCCATTTTCTATCTCTCTTGTTTTTTTTTGTATTCTCTCTCCCCCTCTGCCTCTCTTCTGTCGTTCGCTTTCCCCATGCGTTCCAAGGGCAAAAGTCCCTGTCCCTGTTCCTCCGAGTATAGGGGTAGGATTTTCGTTGGAGCCCTGAGACTTCCCTCTCTTGGGAACAACAAATTGCTCCCCTCATCCCTATAAACCCTCCGGCCAATCGCCATTTACTCTCTTCTACTCGCTATTTTCCCTTTCCCCTATTTCCTTCCTCGTACCCTCTTTTTCGGACCGATTCTCTCTCTCTCTCTCTCTCTCTCTCTCTCTCTCTCTCTCTCTCTCCCCCCGCCCTCCTCTCTCTCTCTCGATGGGTCACGTCGGTTCTTTAGATGATCGAAATTCGAAGATATTGGGGACAAACAGGTACAGGGCAGGAAGAAAGCTTTCGGGAATATTCGTAATTATATATTAACCAGCTTTTCTCCCCTCGGGAAAACGAGGGTTTGCCCCCGGATAGTTCCTGCAATTTCGGTGAATCCTGAAATATTGAAATATCACACGAAGTCTTCCTCGCCGCGATTGCTGAGCGACACAAACACCACGAGTCCCAGCCCAAATTCTTTTCATTTCCTTATCACGGACATCCTCCTTAAGTCCATTTTGCAAGGTTTTCTTTGTCTCGAGGATCAAGCGGTGTTATACAAATTTATTTTTCTCGCATTCTGCAATCGGACGCTGGCTCACGCATTTTCAAGGTATCCCCCGATAATTGATGTTGGAATTCGCATCGTATAGACTGCAGCGAGAATTCATTTTTTTTACGATCCAATTTGTTTTACCTATTAAACCGCATTGATTACTCAAACGCTTGTTAGGCTCCGTATGAAAGATGTTCAGCATGAATCTGCAAGAGAAGTATTTGTGATAATCATAAAATCAAGAAATTAAAGAAATAAAGAAGAATTTCCGTTGCGTTCCAACGGTGGGATCGTGAGTAGCATCCTGAGAAAGCAATAAATACGATTTGGTTCCCCTTTTGAGCTGTTCCGAAGTTTTAGAGAAGACGAATCGTTCGACCGGAAATGTGCAATTCAATCAAACAAAACGTAGCTCTGTGTGTGTCCAATTGTGCCTCAATTTGTGAATCTAATGTAGCTCCATTCAATGTGACGTTAGGGCCGTGTAACCTGGGAGAAAGCGAAAGAAAGGGACAGAGGAATAGTCCCATCACCTGTGTCTAACATAAGTGGAGAATCTAACACAAAGGATCAACATTCTAAGGTTAGTCTTTTATGTTAATGTTTTATCTCGCGTCCATTATCTCATGATCGATTCGTACGTTTTTTACTACGCAACTAGCCAACTGGCGAGAACAGTTCGATAATTCCTCGTCAATTGCAATGACCGTGTCTTTTTTTGTAAAAGGTGTCTTAAAATGACTTCACATTTTAATTTACTAATAAAACGTATTATTTATTTGAAAAGTACGAATATTTTTGCTTAAAAATAAGGTACAAACATGGAGGTTGTGTGTAACACAATATCCGATAAACGGCCGCCTCCTCCCTGTTCGCAAACGTTCACTCTTTTGACGAAATTTTCAATAACACTTTGGCATAATTGCGGATTAATTTCATTGATGGTGCGTCCAATTGCTTCCTTGATGGTCTATGGATCATTGGCATACACTTTTCCCTTCAGAAAACCCCAATAAAAGAAGTCCAATGGCGTCAAATCGCACGATCTTGGTGGCCAATGCACATCACCGCGGCACGAGATAACACGGCCATAAAACTTTGTCTGCAATAACCAAAAGACGTGCGAACTTTTCGAACCGTCTCTGCAAAATTATCACCGTTTTGGTAGTGCATTTTCACAATTTCTATGCGCTGCTCGATCGTGTAATTCCCCATGACTGAAACTCAATACATCCTGACGCCAGTTGTCAAAGATGAGTACTCTACGATCGCCCCAAAAAAATGGCGCGCAATTTAAAATGCCAGGTCATTTTGAGACACCCTTTTTTTTTACGATTTATACAAGGCCAGAGATGAATGGAAAATAATGCTATTTATTTCGTATTATCGAACAACATTTCTTCGTCAATTTAGAGCGTTTATTTTTCTTCCTACCAAATTATTCCATCAATCCTTAATTTTCCTGGTGTAAATTCCTGAATTCTTACCTTCGAAAGGACATACAAAGACAAACACTGGGGCATAAAAACATCCCATATGACAAAATACAGAAATCTTACGCATTTGTGACATTTGATGGGTGCATTTGGTAAAATTAGCCAACAAAGATATCGCCAACTGGCAGCATGAAAAGGAAAATGGAGTTGATAAAAAAAACCACATTCGTACCTTCCGTGTTCACCACGGGAAATTGGAGACCCGTTGCAAGATCTGCGTACACAGCAAGATCGTGGAAAAGTACATAGACGTTGGGACAGAAAAAAGAAAAAGTAATGGAGCATCTGGCGCGGATGCGCGAGCGCACGATATCGGACACGAGATTAATACGCGGAATGGCGAACGCAGGGGAGTGATTAATTGATGATGATATAAAAACACCGAGGAAGGGCAGTTTCCGTCGGAGACTTCCGTTCGGATGATACTCGCTTCTTTAATAGAACTATACTGAAGTAAATGTACGTGTATGTGTGTGTGCTTGCGTGCGTGCGTGCGTGCGTGCGTGCGTGCGTGCGTGCGTGTGCGTGCGTGTGTGTGTGTGTGTGTGTGTGTGTGTGTGTGTGTGTGTGTGTGTGTGTGTGTGTGTGTGTGTGTGTGTGTGTGTGTGTGTGTGTGTGTGTGTCATACATAAGGCTTCGTATTCTTAATTTGAGGTGTTCCCGGTGTTCTCCATGGTGAACGTGACTGGGGCAGAGCCATCTGCGCCACCTGTCGCTATACAACCTCTCACGCTTGTCGCACGGGCTTCGTACTACTTGTAATAGGGCCACTCGGAAGGCGCGACCTTACTTTTTTCTCATTCTTACTATTAAACATGGAAGACAGTGCGCGGCTGCACCGAGAAAGATACGTGGGTCACGATACCACGCGTTTCTTTCTTTAGTTCTTTTTTTTCTAAACAGCACCAAAGCTCATAATTATATAATCAATAACTCACTAGGTAGCTAGTTATCCTTGGTGGCTACTTGCTGGCAGGACAAGAGAAAAAAACCTATTCCAGGCAATTAACTAAGCCTAAGCTTCCGGAACCGACGATGGGAGGGGTCGGCTCTCCTTTATTGTTTTCGATCATCATTGCAATTGTATTGGTGAGCTAGCGTAATCCCCAAATTCATTGTTCCGAAGAAGCAGGCTCGAAACTACTTTTGTCCCAGTCACCAAAAATGTAATTACGTAATTACTGTGTCTCAGTCGGCAAGAGAAGTCGCACGTACCTTCGACCCACAATCAACCCCTATACAGTAGCTTTGTACTTATTCTGCTTCCAGTCCGTAAAAAGGAACCCGGAATTACTTTTTTGGGAATCGTGTTCATGACGATTGCTACCTGATTCGGTTTGGAATTCGATGTTGCTGTTTATGTTTTGACAATGATTTCAATACTGTGCAACTGCGAAAATCGTCCAAAAAATCACTCCTATATGACACCCGTTTTGTTTTTTCATCTAAACAAGTATCTTCGAGCGCAACATTAAGGCCTTAGGCCACAGTAACGGGTATAAAATCATGTGCGAATTTAACAATTTTTTCGTATATAAAAGTGATTCGCTCATCAAATTAATTACACATCTATTCAGTATGAATATCAAGCTGTTAGAAAATATATATATATATATATTTTCGATGTACAAAATGGCGGACTACTGGATACTTCTCGAAACAGCTTTTTTCCAATTGGCGTGGCAAATAACTTCAACAATTTTCACTCGATTTACTTTAAATTTAAGAGTTATGTTCGTAATTGCATTTCGCAGAGAAGTACGTACGGAATTTCTGATTAATCGAAAACTTTTCATTTTATTAGCACTTTATGAGCAGTTATAACGAAATTTTTCACTGAAAATTCATTTCCTAAGTTCACATACCTACAACTTTTGAATAAAACAATATTTTTTAAATTCCGTACGTACTTCTCTAGGTATCCTAATGTAGATTGACGAGATTTTTTGTTTTTTGTTCTAGGTGAATTGAAATTGTGGATGCTAAATGTCACGCCGCGGTGCGCCTAAAAAAAAAGATGACGAAAGAAAATATTAGTAGTGGGCCATTTTGTACATCGAAAAAAAAATTCTAACAGCTTGATATTCATACTAAATAGATGTGTAATTAATTTAATGAGTAAATCACTTTTTCATACGAAAAAAAGTTAAATTCGAACATAATTTTATACCCGTTACTGTGACTTAAGGCCTCAAATACACCGTACCGTTAAATACACCGTACGAATTGCAATTGCAGCCTTCACTAATCGAGTACCTAAAACCAGTTGATCGTATAGAGCCATATTGCCGTTAACCACAGAGCGCAATATCCACCTAATGACTGTTGCGACAGCCTTCAAGCATTTCGAAGTTTGTTTCTTGAGTTAAAAAGTTGAGAAGCAATAAGATACTTCGAAACTATTTCAACACAACGATTGTTGCTGTGAAAATTCAGTGGGAAGGGGCGGAGGGTGGTGGTTACAAAAGCTTTATTGTTTCTGAGCGAGGAACGGTGCGGAACGCGAATATCTTTTTATAACTTCAGGAATCGCAAAAGTTTGCAGAAAATCTTGAACGCGTGATTTATTTACAACGAATCGACCTATATTTTCAATTTCACGATACATACGTGAGGTGCTACGAATGTTGTCCTTTCAACTTGATTTTGTTATGCATGCATACATATTGTTACATCGATCACGGCGAGTGTTAATTTTTAAAAAGTGACACATCGAAGATGTTTTATTTAGTGATAATCTTCTACAATGTTTCAGCTTTCTTGACGTTTTAGCGATCTTAGTCGATGGAGCGTTGAGTTGATGAACGCTGGATTTTTCTTGATATTTCGTTGATCAAGCCAAGGAAATCGAGCAGGTACACTAGCGCAATTAGACTGTTCTCTGGCAACAACGGGTTGAGGCGACCGCGAAGACTGCCAGAGTGGTTGCGTTTAATTGATTGTTGATTAACGACCAGCTGGGGCTCGGACGAGACAGGCTTTTTAAATCGTCATGTTTGCGTCTCTCGAAACATTTGAGATCTTGCCTGTTTCATTTGATTGTGCATTTTAAAGAACTAGTGCATCGTCTTCGATGTTCGAGATTCGGTGATACATTCGACTGCAGAGCTCGTGGTTAAAAAAAATACGCTATTGCTCTTTGATATTGAGATAAGGCTCTATGAGCTTTTATCTCAAGGCGAGTCAAATTCGACCCGTTATAACAGACACAAACACACATAAAAGAGAGGCTATCATCACACATGGCTGTTTTGATGAGCGTGCTGACCTTTTTTGGAACGAAACGTTGTTTTTGGGGACAGATCGGTTGTAGAAACGGCCTTGATATAAGTATGTCTACAGTCATTCACAAGGAACATCCCTCGGGTGACACCCTTCGATTTCGTTGAAATTTGGAAATGTTATAAAGCACCGAAAAGTAAGCGATACGTATTTTTTTATCGGCGGAAAAACGGTTTTAATAGGTGAAACGAACCCTTGAAAATAGGGGTGTTTTTCGTTTTTCGTCGATAACGTTATCTTTCTCATCTCCAATGTATAGTGCACAAAAAAATAAACATTGTTGCAATTTGAAATTTTTTAATATCTCGTACCGTTAAATCGTTATCGACGAAAAACGAAAAACATCCCCATTTTTGAGGGTGCGTTTCAGCCCTTGAAATCGTTTTTCCGCCGATATAAAAAGAAAATACGTATCGCTTACTTTTCGGTGCTTTATAACATATCCAAATTTCAACAAAGCGACGGGTGTCACCTGAGGGATGTTCCTTGTCAGTGATAATTTCCAAGACATTGAGGTTCACCTAGTGTCGGTCATGGACACAACCAGCTACTATGAGCGTGTTCCTCGAGATCAAACGTCCTCAAAATCATTTTTCCGTATATATATGTCACGCATAGGCATGCAAAAACACGTGTGGGGAGAGAAACCGACAACCGAGAGAGAGAGGGAGAAAGAGAGAGAGAGAGAGAGAGAGAGAGAGAGAGAGAGAGAGAGAGAGAGAGAGAGAAAGGAGACAGAGAGGACGATACTGAACCCCCTTTGTAACTTTGGCCATCAAAGTTTTCCGAAGTGCTATTTCTGACTGCAGATTCTGCCTTAATCGAAGTTGTTCTAGTTTAGGTTATAGATACACAGTATGGTATCACTGAGGATGATGAGTCCGCCGATCTGTATATAGAACATTGCGGTAGATAGAAGGAGAGAGAGAGAGGGGGGGGAGGCAAGGCACACAGTTTGGTTAGTGCATATGCGCGTCGAGAAGAGATAATATAACAGGTAACCTTCCACAGTTCTAAAAGCTGTTGTAGCACGATCTAATCCCAAGTGGTCGAGCTCCAGGATTGGCAAGGCAAGAAGCGCAGTAGCAAGGATCCGTGTAAGTAAGTCCTTCTCTCTCACACACTCTGTCTTTCTCTCACGCTCTTTTCCTGTCGAGAGAGAAGTGAGAGCGAGGTATATTTCTATCCCTCTCTCTCACCCCTCCACTGTTCTCTCTTTTACGATACCTTTTCTGAGCTCGTTCAGAGAACGGGAAAACTGTGATAGACTTTGGAGTGAATTGCAAAAATTAAATGAGATTTCAGTGTGGCATAAATGTTGTGTTGGGTTGGATTAATGAAGTGTGTACAACAAAAACCCTTTGAGTCCCAAATTCCTCGATATCTAATCATAATAATTATCTGTCTTACGCTCATTTCGAACACACTTCACGAAATGAATAAAGGGCCATGAAATTACGGAACGGCTAATTAGTGGACATTTTTTTCTTGGCTTCATTGCCACGGTAAACGCGTAAAAAATCTCATATGAGGAAAATGTGACGAGAGTGGTAGTATATCAGCAAAGTGGTAAAAACTTTTTTGTGACCTGATGATAAATTCGATGCCGTTCAAGGTACGGAAAATGTTCACGATATATATATATATATATATATATATATATATATATACACACACGCACACATATACATGTATGTCGTTCTGGAATTATCGGTGGGGCGATCCGGATGAAAGGTGAAACGTCGGGTATGAGTATAAAAAATGAATGCCTGGCGAAAAATATAGTGATGATACTAAGAGGGGGTTTAGTGAACATCAGAGAGAAAAAGAGAGGAAGCACGAGGGGAAGAGAGAAAGCCAGGGAGAGAAGATAGAGTGAAGATATGGAAATTATAAAACGCATTTATTTTTCATAAATAAAAGTGTGTGCTATATGCCACGCGGCTCCGATAAAAGGACCGAGTGTATATACACGTTTCCTCTCGACCCCGGGTTGTTACCATCTTTACTGGTACCTTATATTGCATATACACTTACTACGGAAGATTTGTGTACACGCCCGATTAAACTTCAAACGAGCGACAATTTTTACAAATACAAATGCCATCGTTTTTTATTCCCGTCTGCCTTCGTGTAACAAGCACCGTTTTAACCGAGAAAGGGAGACGTCTCCATAAACGGGCAGATGAGGGAAGAGAGAAACAGCGTTGAACGAAAAAGTGAAGCCTGCTCGTTTTCGTACGTGCAGAAAGCCAAGGTAGTATAAAAGTAAGGCATAAAAAGGAAAATAACTTGTTCAAACTTGGAAATAGGAGAAAAGAGACAAGGAGAGAGAGAGGGAGGGGGAGAGAGAGAGAGAGAGAGAGAGAGAGAGAGAGAGAGAGAAAGGATAAGAAAAAGGGTGACAAAAATAAGCTGCAATGTCGTCCAATAAATTATAACAATTCAAATAACTTCCTAACAAATATTTAAAGAAAATAAAAATACGATAATTGTGTGACTTAGGCGGATGACCGCATCGCTGTTCACTGATGCTGGCTACTGAACAGGTTCCACTTTACCGAATATTCCATCATGACACAACTCACAAAGAACATCACTTGAGTATACGACCTTCGATTTTGTTGAAACTCATATATGTGATAAAGCATTGAAAACTATTAGACACGTATTTTTTTTATCGGTGTAAAAACCGGGTTTTCAAGGGGCGAAATAATCCCTCAAAGAAAGGCGAAGGGGCGAAACAACCCCTTCATTTAATTTTTGTTTAATACTTCTATAGTGGATTTTTCATCGCTTTGCATTAGAACAATTTTGGTTTTTGTTTCATTTCGATCGGTGGATTGCTTGTAGGTGCAAAATCACCCTTCGACACGCCTTTCTTTGAGGGGTGGTTGCCGCGTCAAAAGCGTGTTTACGCCGATTGAAAAAATACGTGTTCAATAGTCTTCAATGCTATTGAAGACTATTAAACGTTATGTGACAAAGCATCTTCAATGCTTTGTCACATAAATGAGTTTGAAGAAAATTGAAGGCGGACACTTGAGTGATGTTTCTTGGCAGTAAAATAGCAGTTAGCTGTGTCAGCTAAGGTTTTCCACAGTTTCCCTGTGTCCTCGTGCAAATGTGACGCCATAGGAAAGAGTGACCAAGGAAAACACCCTCATTGGAGGGTAACAGTGAGAGGGATGTGATCGCAACAGTCCGAATAGACATACGGCAAAACAGTGGAAATAAAAAAACCATGCAGTAATGAAATTCCACATTGTTTCTAACTTTATGTCGGATACGAATTAACGCGGAATGCATGTTGAGAAAAAGGGACTCGTTATTGAAGGGCGTCGGAAACAAAACATCGTTGAGGCGAATAATTAGAAAACAAGAAGAAAAAAACATACATTTGCACGGAAACAAAATTGTCTGTGTGTGGATTCGAGAGACAGAGATAGAAAAAGGCAGACGGACAGAGAAAGAGAGAGAGAGGGGGAGAGAGAGAGAGAGAGAGAGAGAGAGAGAGAGAGAGAGAGGACAAAAAGTTTGTCGACATGTTGGGCAGAGATTACGTTGGGATCTCGTTTTTCCGGCTGTGTGACAGTAACTCGGTATAGCGCAGTATTCAACCAGCTCTGTCGCATGGCCCTTCCCACCCTCACGCGAAAATCACTGAGCTGCAGGCGCATTGGCTGCAGTGCGGCGAACCTCCAATCATCATTCTTTCAATCCCCGATGCTTTTGGTTCAGGTCCTTCCGAACCTCGGCCCATCGGACGGTGCAATACCAAGCGGACAGCTGATAAATTCGTTGTGAAAGCTCTTGACGCGTGTGTACGTGTGTGTCAATGTGTATGTTTTTCTGACCCCATGGGATTAGGTCTTGAATCTCGTTTTCCCCGTTCCTCGTCATTTTCGACGAGAAGAATCCTCAGGGTGCAAACAATATAAAAATAATGATTAAGCCTGCTCGCCTAATTAAGACAAAATTCTGATTTTCATAAACATTTTTGAAAAATAATTGATTACTTTGAAAAAGCCTAAATGGTAGATCGGATCGCAATTATTTTGATTGTGTTCAGACACTTTTCTCTTCCGTTGAAATAAACAAGGATAAAAAGTGCCACACCTAACTCGCGATAAATTCGAAATGTTCGAAAAATGTTGTTCGCTGTTCGAGGACGGTCGAACGTTTTATCGGCGGATGTTAAGGGGATAAGCTACTGTAAAAATGTCAAAAAATCAATAGTCACTTGAGGCAATTCAAATTAAAGAGGAAGGTCCAAAATATGGCGCAGAAATCGTAGATTGAGAGCAAACTAATTATCACAACATGTTTTTCAAAATAGTGTACACGATTTCTCGACATCCAATGAACGAATCGATTTGAAATTTGGTACCATCATTCAGTATAATAGCACTTTAGTCTGATCCGGCGTTTTTCTCCTTAACTTTTTTTTATTGGTTATTAACAATAATGATGTCATTTTCCCTAAAAGAATCGAAAACAAAATTCAATCTAAAAAAAAATTAAAACATGTTATGAAAAAAAAAGATCGGTCAAGTCTTAGCTAATAGTATCTCTTTTAAGAAAACACTGTTTTTTTTTTGTTTCAGATTAAGAGCGTGGCCAAAATCAAGTACACCGTTGAGCCCCTGACGTTCAAAGGTCCTTCACGAGATTGTTTATAACGTCTCGTTAATGATAAATATGTTTTAAGGAAATTTGGTACACCGCCTAGTTATTGCTACAAATTTTTTTCGAAAATAATCCTGATTTTCGAGCCGCTGCGAAAACCTAACCCCTCAAAGAGTATTGTTTTCTTCAAAACTCAGCTAAAAGTTTATAAACAAAATAAAAGTAACATTAGTATCTCTATAAATAGTACTCTATGAATTACGTTACGTCGATATCTAGAAAAAATAAATTATAATGTAGGTGACGTAGCGCAGTTTCTTAAGGAATATCATCGATTGAGGTAGAGCTTCGACATCAATGACTGCACAATTGATATGCCTGCGAGAGATAAGGGTTTACGAAGGAACAATGCCCAAAAAAAGAAGTCGAAAAATAAAAAATTAATTTAGAGTAATTCAGGGCCATAAAGGAGAGACGGCCAATAGAAATGTTTCATAGAACGGCGCACTAGATTTCACCCGTTATTGCTTAATTCGCTTCACGTCGTGCGCAGGTGTAAGTCTACGCGCAAAAGTTTGGCAAAAAATGTTAACTAATTAAAATCGTTCTTAATTATTCTGTCTACTGCTAAATGTTTTTGAAGGATTCCTGTTTTACATTGTGGTGATTTTATTTAGTAAAAGTAATGGTTACTTTTGTATTTCTTGAATAGTTCACGAACAGTGCTTTGTTATAACCTCAAGATTTCGCCTGTATTGTTTCTCCTTATTTACATTTTAGGTGTGGCCATCTCTACTGGGAGATTAGGGGAGATGGCCACGTACAGTGAGTGTATGATGGCCATATTATTAGTTGTAATGTGTTCAAGTAATTCATTTTTTCTACATTTGTTTTAGATGCTTAATGAGTACAAGAGAAAAGCAATTGCTCTACGAGGGAACTGGCCTCATGAATCATTAAAAGCAGCTATAAGTGCTGGAAAAATGACGAATTGTCGGTTCGTGCGGCCGCTAGGACCTACGAAATACCTCAGAAGACCTTAGAAAAACGATATAAGGACAATAACAAAAAATGTTGCGGAGAAAATTATTATGAACCTCGTCTCATCGAAGACTGGCTTCAGTGGATAGCATGCCAACTTTGGATACACAAAAAATATACTGATTTCCATTATATGTGTTCTAGATGTGACGAAAAGAAAAAAGAATATAAATCAAAACATAAAACCAAAGGGAAAACCGAGAACATAATGCTCGGTAACTGGCCATCTCACCTCTACCCATATGGCCATCACACCCGGATACTCCGGAAGAGATAGCCAATCGTGATTTTTAAAAAATAGTAATTTCAAGGTTGATCCGATAGGAGTTTGTTTTAAGGGGGCGTCCATTAATTACGTGAGGTGTTTAGGGGGGGGGGAGGGGTTCGAGCGATATCTCACCCAATCTCACGTGGGGGAGAGGGGGGCTTCGGCAAATATCACGTAATTTTAGTAATTTTAGTAATTTTAGTAATTTTAGTAATTTTGGTAATTTTAGTAATTTTAGTAATTTTAGTAATCACGTCATTTTTTTCACGTAGGGAGTCTCCCTACTACTTTACATGGTGGAGTAAATGGTACTACAACCGCAGTTACTTCTACTACAATTTATTTTCCGTGAACATATGCATGTTGAAAAATCTCACGTGAGATTAGGGGAGGGGAGAGGGGGTCAAGCAAAATCTCACGACATCTCCCCAAGAGGAGAGGGGGGGTCGAAAAATCACCAAAATCACCGCACGTAATTAATGGATGCCCCCTAATTTCGTACATTATGTTACGGCTTTAGGCCACAGTAATGGGTATAAAATCATGTGCGAATTTGACAATTTTTTTCGTATGAAAAAGTGATTCACCCATAAAATTAATTACAAATCTATTTAGTATGAATATCAAGTTGTTAGCAAATATTTATATTTTTTTCGATGTACAACATGGCCGACTACTAATATTGTCTTTTGTTATCTTTTTTTTAGGCCCTCCGCGACGTGACACTTTGCATCCACAATTTTTCAGCTAGAACAAAAAACAAAAATTCTCGTCAATCTACATTAGAATACCTAGAGAAGTACGTACGGAATTTGAAAAATATTGTTTTATTCAAAAGTTGTAGGTATTTGAACTTGAGAAATGAATTTTCAGTGAAAAATTTCGTTATAATTGCTCATAAATTGCTCATAAAATGAAAAGTTTTCGATTAATCAGAAATTCCATACGTACTTCTCTGCACAATGCAATTAGGAACATGACTTTCAAATTTGAAGCAAATCGAGTGAAAATTGTTGGGGTTATTTGTCACGCCAATTGGAAAATAGCTGTTTCGAGAAGTTTCGAGTAGTCGGCCATTTTGTACATCGAAAAAAAAAAATATTCCAACAGCTTCCAACAGACATTCATACTAGATAGATGTGTAATTAATTTTATGAGTGAATCACTTTTTTATACGAAAAAAAAGTTAAATCCGCACATGATTTTATACTCATTACTGTGGTATAAGGCCTTAAAGTTAAATGTTCAAAGTTTAATTACAAATTAAGACGGAATGACACCTCATCGCGGTCGGTATGGTAGAGCAATTGTAGATACCCAAAAATCTCTGAAACGGCTCTTCAGATCCCGTCGAAACTTTGCCAAACGACGTCAAATAGATAGACGAACAGCTGTCTGCCCCTCAAATTTTCTGAATTTGAGAAAAAAAATGTAGATTGGCTTATGATAAGTCAATCTACTTTTTTTCTCTCAAATTCAGAAAATTTGAGGGGCAGACAGCTGTTCGTCTATCTATTTGACGTCGTTTGGCAAAGTTTCGACGGGATCTGAAGAGCCGTTTCAGAGATTTTTGGGTATCTATAATTGTTCTACCATACCGACCGCGATGAGGTGTCATTCCGTCTTATGATAAGTGACGAAACGTCTGTACTTTTATTTTGACGGTTCCTTGAAAAAACTGTGGCCAACTACCCCGGACTTACCCCGATAGATTTATTTATGCATGAGTATATATGATGCCTATCAAAATCTATGGTAATTCATTTGAAAAAAAAAAACAAATGTATTACTCCACATATAGACATGTACGTTTATACATGCATAAATTTGCACGCGCGTAAAATACGTTTAGGAACGCCGTCGCCATCGGGGATTTCGTGCGATACAGCAAAACTGACGAGAGTGGAAAAAGAAAGAGAGGTACAACTGACGACAGTGTGCACGCGAAGCCACAGGAGCGAGAAGGAAAGTGAACTGAGGGAGAGAGCGGGCGGCTACGCAGTGTGCTTGAACCTCACCAGTGCCAGCAACACCCAGCCCCAGCTTCCAGACCTCTCGGATGCCGGATCGATCTCTCGGCGAGGCCGTGACGTCACGAGGCACTCTTCTCCTCTCGCTTCCTTCGCGGGAGAGCCCCGACGACGCCCCCCCCCCCCCGCTCCGTCGCGCGCCCTGGGACTTTTCGGTTTACTTGCCCGTTTTATAGTGGTTGATGCCGCGTTTACTCGTCAATAAATCAAAAGTCATACACGAGTCCCAACGACACTATCAATGTACCCGAGAGCATTTAACTTGTGTCGATTGTAGATGTCATTTTTCCTGGAGTCTGCGTAAATCAAAAGGGCAGAGCAAGTATATACAACGCTCACGTCAGAAACTCCAATTAGACGAAATAAAATCAATAAAACGAAATTCAGATCCATTCATTCAAGGATTATTTTCAACGATTGAGGCACTTAAAATCACAACGTCAAAAAAGTTGCTTGTACGAACTAATTAGTGATATGCGAAAAGAACAGTACAGTTTTCGTAATAATTATTCACGTCCAGGGGAATATATTTTTACTGAAATGGCCAGTTTATTTGTTCGTCTAATTTAGGCTGAGAAAATCGATTCTATTATTCTAGAACCTTGTTACACTTCTACAACCTAAACATGCACAAAACAAGATTTTAGATAATTGTGGAAAAAAATGAAAATATGTATATTAAGAACGATGTTGAAGTTTCCATCATTGCAGTGACAAAAAATTATTTTTCATTGTTTTTTTTCCTCATTTTCTTTATCAGCAAACATATTTTTGTTGGGTAGAGCCACCAAAGAGTCCGCAGTGCTTTTGTTTTATTTTTTCTTGTGTTGACAACACCACCTACCCTGTCAGTGGCATATGTCATGTCAAGGTGTTGGACAGCAACCGCTTCGTTAAGGTATATATTTATAATTTTATGACTAATAATATATTTTTTATGTATTTGATCTTATTTTTCAACAATTTTAAACACTTTTGTCAGGTTGGCGATTAATTTGCACCCAAAAAATGTTATTGTACTTGAAATTTGTGATCCAAGTTTTGTTTTTATTGAAAAGTTATGTGTTTGCTTGCTTACGAAAATTGTAGTCACCATAGACCCATTTTCTAAAAGTACACATCCAAAGAGTGCGCACTCTTACCAATATTTCTTGTCACTACTCCGCTCTTATGCGCACTTTTCGCTTCTGTGAAAGGTTCTTACTGCGTACTATTTGCAACACAGCACCTTAAGAGTGCGCACGGGTCGAGTTCTAAGTTTAAGCTTTTTTTATATTTATGGAGAATGTTACTTAAGATTTATATTGAAAACAATGTTTCTAAATGACCAAAGCTTTTAAATAAGAAGTATAAAGTGTATTGTCAGAATCGGTTTTTCTAGAAATAAAAGTTTATAAAGTGCGTTCTCTTTGGTGACTTTACCCTATACATTTAGGACCAAGATCAATAATTAGGATCCTGAAAAACGTTTGAGTGGGTTTGGAGGCCTTAATAGTCAAAAAAATGGTCCGCGAAACTTTGGTTGAGTGTCGCCGATGCAAACGCCATTAAGGCGATCCTCTAGTTTCTCGGGTCGAAAAAATCGATTTTTTTTTCATAAATCACATCTACAACATGTGTAGAAAATGTGTGCCAAAGGATTTTTCGATATTCGAAGTGGTTCACAAGTTACGGCCCTGGAACGGAGCAGGTATAGGGAACAGGTATACTTTCAAACGCGTTTTTCTCGAAACACCATTTTTTGAAACGGTGACCACGATATTTCAGAAACTACTGCACCGATCTTGTTCAAATTTGTACAGCATCTTTAATATGTTATAAGCCAGCGATTGAACTAAGATTATCATGATTGCTTCGATAGTTTTTTTTGTACAAGCGAAAAACTTAAGAAAAAATGAGTAAAAAATAGAATGTAATTTTCAAAAGTGTATAAAAAAGGTCAATTTTTGTAATTTAGAATTCACTCTAGTTCAATCGCTAGTCTTAAATATGAAGATTAAAATGCCGTTTGGTTTTTTGATTTCAGATAAGCAGAACAGCCGCAATCTTGGTCACCGTCAAGCACCTCTTTTACTTGATGTCTTCCTGTCGGCCACTATAACTGTTATTCTATTATATATTTTGACTTCAAAAAATTTGTAAAGCTTATTTAAATGTTAATAAAGATTATGCAAAAACAATGAGATTGATTATTTTGATGCTTTGCCCGTAAAAAATTATTGAAAAAGCCGTAAAAAAACAGCCGAGAAACTAGAGGACCGCGTTAATGTCAAAACTATAAACGCGTTCTGATAAAAAATCTTATTGGCTCGAATCACCGTCTGATTTCACATGTCCGTGACCCCACAATTCGGCATTACGACTTTTTTCTCTCTCGTCTATGGCCCTAAAGTTTACCTAATTAGAATACAAAAAAATCTGTTTCACGTTCGCATTCCTTCGTTCTTATCACAATCCAAAATCTTTCTTGTGCAATTTTACCTTGCATATTTCTAATGAGAATCTTAAAAATACGTCTGGCTATTTTGCATACTCTAAATGTACGAAAATAAAAACGTGAATAATTGAGAAACAAATATTTTTTGTTCCATTCCATTATTTTTTTGCTCAAAGCATGGAATTATACGAATGCGAACATTTTGAATGTCTGCTGAACAATGTATCCGGCGCAATTGTGCAAGTTTTTCATGAAGTAGGTTGGAGTCCGAGTGCAGTCGACATCGTGAAAAATATAAGGATTTCTTTGCGCGGCATTGCACTCACATATTTATGCGAAGTACATACAGCGTAAAAAGTGTTACAGCGCGTTGCATTTTCCGCTTGCATGTAGCTTCGCATACAGCGCATTCCCGATTAGGGGGTCGAGCGTGTCGACGATCAATGTTAGACGATAGGCATTTCCTTTGAACGTTGGTATCTCCAACGACAGTTCAATTTAGATGGTCCCGCACGAGTTCCGCCGCATCCTTTTCAAATAAGATCAAATATTCAATTCTGGACAAGTTTGGCGCAGCTTCTTACAGCAAAATCGCGGGAATTGCGGTGAAAAATAACGTCATGCAATGGGTGCAGTATCTCAAAATATATTCAACTGATTCACTTCAAATTTGGACAGAGCATGGTTTATAACATTTTTCTATCGTTTGATCACATAGTTAAAAAATATATATATATTTATCGATTTGTTGATAACAAATCGATAACAAATATGAGGTAAGTTGTTTTTTTGGTAAAAAAAAAAAAGTTTTTCTTCTACAGCTTGCCATTTTCGTAATTATGATAGTTGAAGAAAAAAGTATCCGGTTTTAGGAACGTTTCGTTATCGTACTAAAAGGACATTTTTTACTTTTTATTTTAGATCACCCTAGTTGCCAGAACCACCTACACCGATTGGTCGTGCAGGACACTCTGTTTAAGGGGTTACCCCCCACTTGCGATTTTGAAAAAATCGATTTTTTTTATTGCATTTTTTTGAAGTGCAATTTGAAGTGCAGTTTTTTTTATGCCCGGAATAGATGACTCTATGTAAGTTTACAAAAAAAATATTTTCTTCGTGTAAACTGAAATTGAAACTTTAAACGCGTTTTTCTTAAAATGGCATTTCTGAAGTCCGTGACCAAGATTACTCGAACACTAATGAACCGATCTTCTTGAAATTTTGCAGGCTTATTTAATACATAAAAATGTAGTCTTTAATCGTTCGATTTTTTTTCGAAAAACAATGGCCGTTTTATAGCCAAAAAACGGCCGTTTTTTTTCGTTAAAATCGAACCATTAACTTTGACTGTCCGCCATTTTGTGAAAAATGAATATTTTTTAAAATCCTTCGATTAAAGACTAGTTTATACTTATTTTTGGCTAAATTCATCCGCATTTTTTTTCAGATAATCCACTTCACCGCAATGTTGGTCACCGCAAACCGTGTATATAAAAAAATTATTTCATTGACGGCCATTTGCCACTAAACAATGTAATATTTTTCAATAAAAAAATTACTGAAAGTTATTCAAGATGTGTTCTTTAAGATGGTATATTGATCGATAAAAAAAGTTTTGTAGTTTTCTTTTAAAAAATTCATGAAACAGGCCTTTTTTTGCGCTACAAGTGGGGGTAACGCCTTAAGTCAAAATAACTTCATTGTTTATCAATATTTTTCATTTAATCTTTTAAATGGGTTGAATGGGTTAAATGGGTTAAATGGGTTTAAATGGGTTTTATTTGGGTTAACAAGTCTGAGCTTGACCTAAAAATACGATGGTTTTTCAATATTTTTTCTGATGAGGGTATGGGCCGACGACATCGGAATTTCACACACATTCAATACAACGTCTTGAATGCGTGTGAAATCCCGGTGTCGTCGGCCCATACCCTCAAATATTGAAATAATATTGAAAAACCATCTTTTTTAGATCAAGCTCAGACTTGTTAATCCAAATAAAATGTTATTGGAGGCTCGTCGCCAAAAAAAGAAGGCACTTCGTGGTTCTTTTCTGAGAAAACGTGCGCAGGTTTTCAATTTTTTCTTTATACATTAAACAGCATGGTTGTAAGTGTTTTTTACATTTTTTGTATTAATCAATTAATATTAATAAATATGGTATATACAATGGTCTGTGCAGACCGCTGTTTGAAAAAAGTCCTTCGCCGTGACCGCACTGCTGCTTGGAAACAAATCATCTGAAATAAAACAATCGAACGCCTTTAGTTTTTGCATGAAATCATCTAGTGCTTAGACAAAGGATTCGAGAAAATATTGATTTTGAAAAAAATGGCCACGGTCTAAAGTGAAAGTACCGATTTTCGACGTAAAAAACCCACTATTTTCGTCTATACCTACCGCTTTTTGATATGTGAAAGAAGCTTGTAAAATTTGCAGTTAAGGGGTAAGGCCACTGTAAATTTTGCCAGACGAAAATTTGGCCATCGAAGGACAAATGTATGGTGCTGGGATTGCAGACTAACGGTAAATTTTTTTTTTACCTTCTTTTTTTTATTTTTTCCAATAAAAAACTATTCGCAAAACTTTAAACGCGTTTTTCTCGAAATACGGTTTTTTCAAAATGGCACGCAGCATCACTCGAACAATTTTCATTTTTTTTACTTTGAAATTTTGACCAGATGTGAACATTACATTATCTTGAGAATGTCCGATCGGGATTTTCAATAACTTTATTTATTGATTTTTTATTAACAAAAAACTAGCCGTTTTTTTCGTCAAAATCAATTTTTTTTTTCAAACCGCACGCCAAATCCACAAAAATTGAATATTTTTAAAATCCGATCGACATTCTCTAGCTATAACCCTCTAGATTGATGGTTTTTTTTTTGTTCTAGATTCAAAAGTGCACCAGTGGTGCTGCGTGCCGCGGAGCCCTGCAAGCAAAACATGCCCCGGGAAGATAGCTGTGGAACCGCCATTTTGTTTTTTTTTTGCTGTAAAAAAATTTGATAATAAAGTTTAATGTATGCCCGATAACACCCTTAAAAGTTTTTTTTCAATTACCTTCAATTTTGGAAGCAAAAAAATTCGTGAAAAAACCTTTGTTTTTTTTGACCCGTTACAGTGGCCTTAGGCCTTAAACGGTGCAATGATTTTCAGATATCGTGGTCACCGATTTCCGGAAAATAATTTTGAGAAAAACACCTTTAAAATGTTAGGTCGCGTTTATTACGTGGATAAAATGTAATTGCACAAACTTACGTAGAACCATCGATGCCAGACCCAATATAATAAGCCTTCTGCAATGTAGCAGCCTCTAGAATTCCAATTTGCTGCTGTCTGAGGGGCATTCTTTCTTCTGCGTGTTAGATTGAGCACGGCGCTCGGCCGTCCGCACGCGTTTCTCATCTTCTTCCTTCGCGTATGTGTGAGCGTTACGGCCGCAGTGTACCCCATCGCTTGCAGCATGTGCAATACCGAAACATCCTTCGGTGAAAGGCAGGCAACGACATAGGCGGCTATATCCACTAGGATGGACCTACTCAGAAGAATCTGTGAGGGATTATCTTCCTGATGGGCTGATTATAACTTATGTTGTTGTTTTGTGTGAAACCACCACTGCACTTTTCCAATAAGTCATCATTGCAAATGCCTCCATAAATCGGCTTGGTTGCTCCCAATACATTGGGAGCTAGAGCATTATATTTATGGTTATACGAAGTAAGCGCTCCGTTCGTCGACGCGCGCTGCTAGGAGCACCAAGACGCACCTTCGTTCGGACACTTATGATTCGGAACTTCATCCGTTGAGCTGTAATGATCGAAGGTTGCCCATATCGTTGTTTTCATATCGTCAACTGAATGGTTTATCATGGTTACGACGTATACCTATATAATAAACGCTTAATTTGGCGATTATTTTTCCGGC
>OX101784.1:33581047-33601047 GCA_944452715.1 Ophion slaviceki
AACGACGGAAGAAAAGCGAGTGCTTGTTGTAGGTTGACCCATATTTACGAGGTCCGCATAAGCGTGAAATTTCGAAAATACCATTTTTTATTGCGTAGTCTTATAGTCTAGGGTCGGAACTTTAATTTGCAACGAAGAATTTGTGAAAATTCCAAAAATTCACCGTGTTATAACGATTTCTGTGAAGCTTCAGATACCTACAACGAACGTTTTTCGTTCGCGTTTTTCTCAAAACCGTTTTTTATGACATGGTGTAAGTCTTGTGTCAAAATCTATAAAATATGTTTATACACTTTCTGATAACAAAATTTTCCCTCTTTTTTTGTCAAAATTCGAACATTTTCTCCTCACTGTACCATTTCCGTAATTTTCAAAATTGCAGAAAAGTATCCAGTCATGTGGAAGTTTTATCACAGAAAAAAAATTCACTATCTGCCCTCAAAACCGTTTTCATACTTTACAGTTACGGATATTTGGAAACTTGAAAACCATTTTTTGGTTATTTCACAAAAACACAAGGCTATGCTAAAGATTTGTTGATTTTTTAATTACGAAATTAGCAAAGCGCTTCGAAGCGATAACTTGCGTTGACCTTTAAACCTACGAACTCGGCATACGCATCGATCGTGGGGGTGAGAATTTCTCTCGGTGAACCCTGCGTGATCGTGTGAGTCTACTGGTTCGCATGCGCACGTGTATATACATTTGCGGAAAGGTGATTTTGAATTCGTTATATTGATGTAATATTAGCAATCTGGCCACTTTGAAAACCACCCTTGACATTTTTTAAACGAAGCGCTGATTCTCGGGCCATGGCACCTTCGAAATTACTTTTATCTAAGCTACCATTTAATTAAAGGCGATTAAAGACATTGGCCATTACGTAATGTAAGTATGGGAACAATTGGCTGGTATGAAGACGGTTGTCGAAGTCGAATACCTTCAAAAGCGCCTTTTCTTTTACAACAACCGTACTCCTATAAATATATGTATATATACAGGGTGTCCCAGAACTGAATGCGTTCCCTGAAATGGAGGATTGGGGGTGGAATTCTGAGTCGATTGATATAAGCATGTGTGGGTCTCAGGTCAACCCCTGAATTATTATTAACTTTTCAAGGTGGGCCAATCAGCTGCGCTCGCCTTTAAAATTTAATAATAATTCAGGGGTTTATCTGAGACCCACACATGCTTATATCAATCGACTTAGAATTCCACCTCCAACCCCCCATTTCAGGGAACGCATTCAGTTTTGGGTCACCCTGTATATGTGTGTGTGTGTGTGTGTGTGTGTGTGTGTGTATATATATATATATATATATATATATATATATATATATATATATATATATATTGCACAGTCCATTGATCGCGCCGATGAATCCCCCACGAAGAGACGGGAGATACCCTCCGACATTTTTGACCAGCCACGGCACTAATATGAAATTTCATTCCTGTCACCGATTCACCAATATGCCAATAACAAAGTCGTTTGTCCTCCGCTTTCACAGGCTTGTATCTACAGGCAAACTTAGTTCTAATTCTTGATGCTGGATCTCAACATTATCACTCGTATTACGTTAATAACCCATACATACACCCCCACTCACAAACACATGTTTCATCCCTGTGTGAGACACAAGTCGAAAGGGTGAAGGAAAAGAGACGGCGCGACGAACGTGCGCTGTGGTTTGAGGAAACAACGAAAAATACCTTTTGGTCTTGTTAGTTATACAGAGCAAATATCCGTACACTCAGCGGAAAACACGGTCTCGTTTTTCAAAGCCTGAAAAATATACATACGGATATATGACTTTTTCGATTACTGAGCGAGGCAGTTGTCATCGATAGTAATTTTGAATAATTATATTATTATTACAGTTATCATTACACAGTAGTTTGTTATTAGTGCGATAAGAAATGTTACACTGAGAAAAGAAAATCGTTGAATGTTCAAAATGCATCTTGTTGTCTCGAAATTTTGTTGTTTTAACAGTTGCTCAGACATGCTAAATAAGCTCACACCACTAAAATAAGTTCACACCACTAAAACTATGTTAGATTGATAAAACCTGTTTTATGCCAACCAAAAATCAAGTTGAACGTATTTAAAGATACATTTTGTTAAACCAACTGAATTTTGGATGGATCAACGAATTTTTTTTCAGTGTACATTACAGTTATCATTATACAATAATTTGTTGTTATTGCCATATAAAATGTTATTTTGATGAGTAACATTTTGCCTTCTCGCAGAGGAAGTTTTGATTTCGGGGGAAAAATCGAGATTTAAATGTGTTCGAATGGTTGAAAAAATGAAAAATCGGCGAACTTAATGGTACTGACTATTAAACTTCACCGAAAAAAGGAAAAACTTATCTGTCGACTTTGTAAGAAAAATAAACCTAGTTAGATTGTTATTATTATGGCTTGGTGCCTGTACGTCCGAGCTAATAGTAAAGAGCGTCGAGTCAATCGAATCACGATGGCGGGAAAGGTTAGATTTTCGTTTCGTACTCTCTGTTTAACACCGTGTAATGCAGTAATTGGGGATTAAAAGCTGTTGGCTCAGAATTTCATACGACAGCTGCGCATACGAGCGTGAGGCTATTTTCTACAATTAATCGTTCAAAATAACTTTTTAATGACAACGGTTTCTCCGTCATTTAAGCGGTTGATTCAATTTGATTGTACTGGTGTTAACATTTCCCACGAAGCACGATATGCTCTGCTGAAATCGTACTCTCCTGCTTGGTCTGATAGTGCACTACGCGCTAACTACGATTGTTGATTGACCGGGGAACTCGGCTCGATTGTGTATATTTGCACGCGCGAGTGAGTCAGAATCAATTAATTCATCGATACACATAGGAGACGAAGCCCCTTCCTCTCTCTCACTCCTTCTCATTGATCTCGTTCGTCAAAATCGATTCTTCTAATTGTGTCGAATCTGCGAGGTTTGTCAAGAACAAACACCCCTCGTAGTCGTTCCTCTAACAAGGGAACGCCTTGAGGTGTCCCCCTCCGCGTTCGATAAGAGTTGGCATGTTTGTAGACTGGGTCGAAATATTCGACACGCATTTTTTGTATCTTCAGAACCTCATTTTTCGGGGTGAAACACACCCTTGAAAATGGGGGTGCTTTCCATTTTTCGGCGATAACTCAAAAACGGAACGAGATACGAAGAAATTTCCAATTGGAATAATGTTTCATTCCTGGAGTACTACACATTGGAGATGAGAACAGTAGAGATAACAACAAATTTCATCTTGCTTATTGTAAAAGTGGAATTTTGCAATACGTATCTTCGAAAGTTTTCGGCTGATTGGGATGTAAACTCTCACATACGTAGAGGACGAAAAAGTAGCGGATACGTGTATTTTGTTTTTCCTATACCTCGCAATCGAGGGGTTGAAACCACCCCTATGAATTTTTTCCCAATACCGATCTATAATTAACGAACCTTTTGAGATACTCGGTTAAATTCGTGTCAATACATGCTCGTTCGATGACTCTATTTAATATTTATGTAAAATACACTCCCTCGAGCCCGCACTCCCCTTTGACGAAGGAACCGTCCAAAGGTCTCGACCGCCTGTATTGAAAAAAGTTCGCAGAAATTAAAGTGAGTCAAAATAAAAGTATTAAAAATATGTTTTTGACGTATTTTGGCGAGAACTTGCGAAGGAGGCGAGATCGAAATAAAGTTGAAATAGAAGAAAAATATAGTGACCTTGGATTCGGCCCCAACCTTTGTTATGTTAACTTCCACCGTTTCTATACATTCTGTAGTTTCGTTGTGAAGCGTTAAGGCATTTAATAATTGTTGTTTTCTTACATATTTTGTAATCATTCTTGACATGATTCGATGGTGTTTCTTAAATTTTTTTTATCCAAGAGTCGCCCGAGTAGAAATATTGTCAGGCTGGCCTGATATTTGATCTGCGCCTGATCAGCTTGTAGTACGAAGGCCTTACTTAAGTTTGCCTTAATTTGCCTGATCAAGCTGGGGTCAGGCGGTGGTCGAGCAACCGGACTTACGGCTTACTTCAATTCGCCTGACCCGGCTAGCTTCAGGCGATGTCAAGCAACTGGACTTACGGCTTACTTCAATTCGCCTGATCCGGCTAACTTCAAGCAATCATCATGTAACTGGACTTCTACAGTTTGGCGCTAAAAACGTGCCTAACCTCATCTTGTCAAATGATACACAGACACGAGAGAAGCACGAGACATATTATTAATGACTTTATACATTTTTACATATAACGTGTACGTTGTGAATAAGATGGACAAGCACAATCGGAAGAAGATTGCGCAACGACTGTGTCTGCGTGAATAGCGGGCTCTAAATAAGGGAAAAAACGAAGAAATAATACAGCAGCAGGTTAGTATAACAATTAATTTTTTTCAAAGACTTACAATTCTTTAATCTATAAATATAAATTGGATTAAATCTGACTGTAAATTAACCATACGCCAAATTATATATGCATTGGTTGAAATATTTATTATGATACATTTGACAGATCCGGAACAGATCCTCTCAGCGAGGAACAACTCGAAATTCCTGAGGATTGGCATGTGTTGGCGCTACCACTGTGTAAGTAGATTTATATTTGTTTTGTGTATGGCTTTTATTTTTCTTTACTTGGTCCGTCTCCTTTGTCAGAGGAGAAAAAGAGACAGCGTATGCCAACCAAATAATTGTAAGCTGACAGCGTAGTTCAATCTGGTAAATGTTTTGCCATCGGTGCTGATTAGCCCGGACAGCATAGGCTAACCGAATAATGATAAGTTAACTGCGCAATTCAGTTAAGTGAAAGTAATTCCATCGGTGCAAGTTAGCCCATAAGAAATGCACTTCGGATGGACATTACACTCACTGAACTGACTACGCTGTCAACTTACCATTATTTGGTTGGCCTTCGCTGTACGGGCCCGGACAGCGTAGGCTAACCAAATAATGACAAGTTGACTGCGTAGTTCAGTTAAGTGAAAGTATTTCCATCGGTGCAAGTTAGCCCATTAGAAATGCACTTCCGATGGACATTACATCCACTGAACTGCACTACGCTGTCAACTCACCATTATTTGGTTGGTCTTCGCTGTACAGGCTCTCCTGCTTCAATTCTAATTTTCGTTAAAAAATGACCGCTCGCAGCTTTTGCAACAATTTTTTTTCTTCTTTAAAGTAGATAATTGGATGGTGAGAAAAAGGAAAAAAAAACAGAGCTCAAATTTGTGCCACTCTAATAAAATAATGTGCATACCTTATATAGATATATATGTAGACATTGAATTCTAAGTGGGATACACATTTTCGTATTTTTCAGTGGCTGTCATTTCGAAATATAGGGAACACGGAATAGAAGTTCTTTCGAAGCACATTGGATAAGCTGTTGGAGCGGTATCAAGGCCTGATTAATTCAGCAAAAGACTGGGACAAGTTTCGAGCGTCGCGTAAAAAAAACGAACAGAACGCCCAATGTAACGTTTCCTAGAAACGTCTGGTCATAAAAACGTTGAGCTCTGTTTATTTTATTCACGAAGTTTCTCAAGTTTTTGTTTAAAAAATATATTAGTTTATTTCGGGGTGATAAGTGGAATATAATACAGTGATATATCTTAGTTTATTTCGAGTTTTTGTTCTATTACAAATACAAGAAAAATGATGTTTGTTTTCCACATAGATATATGTGAAAAATATATGTAATAAATTTTATATTAAGATTAAAAAATAAACGATCAGCCCTATTTATAAAGTGGTACCTTTTTCTCTTTTGTGTATGCGTTGTATTTTTTATTTCAGGAAAAAATCGGTCATCCTGAGCCGTGAAAAATCATATGATTTTTCATTTTGATCAAGCCGTGAAAAATTAAGCTCTTATCAGGCCTTAATTTTTTACGCTGATCAGGCCTTGATCTTTTACACTGACCAGGCCTTGATTTTTTACCCTGATCAGGCCTTGATAGTTTACCCTGATCAGGCCTTGATTTTTTACCCTGATCAGACGGAAGTCAGGGATTGTGTTTCAAAAATGATCAGGGCTTGATAAAAAATTCTGATCAAGGCTGGAAAAAGAAGTCAGGATGCCTGATCAGGTGTTTATTGTAGCTGGAGCAAGATTTCTACTCGGGCGGATGCTTTAAAATTGACGGGTGGCATTTCTACAATTTCTCGTGCACGTAAGGCCCATCGTCGAAGGTCCATATTACGAATAGGCAGCTTTTTGTCCAAGGCGTCAATAAAGCTGTTCGAATTTTAGTGAACTATTTTTTAATCGTTATTTGTAGATGCCACCCTTATCTATACGAGGGGCCCACCGGAGTAATTGCCGCACTGACTTGAATTTCGTTTTATGAATTTTGTTTTATCAGATGATAGGTTTGTATTCCCGTCCGTCCCGGACCTCCAGTAATTTACAGCTCTCTTCTTGGTTTCGTAACTCAATTCATCTACATCTCCTGTACATATATTTTCATCGAATTCGAGATCTACGTACCGTTGTAAATACCAATCTTCCCCACTGTTATCTACTACTGCGGCTGCACTTCAATTGGTGACAGAAAATCCAAACCAGTTTCGAATTCCGTTTCCAGAGGTTGATCCATCGCTTCTGTGATTATATTTTCCAGGTCCTTACTGAACTATTTTTCGCCTTCGCTGATTGGAGTTTGAGGCAAATTCGTGGCACTTGTCGTTGTGGTTAGAAGTTAAGTAATGTTCACGGGATTAGCGTACAATCTTATTATTCGTATTTGAAACTCAAATCGGAAGGGTAGCTTCTCCGTCGAACACTACTTGACGCGTTTTTATATCTTGTCTCGTCCACAATTTTTTGATAAAAATTAAAAAGAAACTCGCATTGTCAAAATTTTTTGTTGAATATCGTTGGTAACATTTTTCTCTTCAAAGCAAAGTCGTAATCCAATGAAACACATTTATAAATTATTTTTCTTCAGTATTGTTACTGCACTTGCATCTTTTACGTAAAAGTAAATATCGACGTAGAGATCACTTTTTTCCATCGCTCCTTTCACGACTTATAGCAGAAAACCGAAAGTGCTGTAATCTTCAAAGGTGGTATCTTTGATACGGTGAGGGGGGTGAATTTTTTTGTCAATATACGATTGTAATCCAGTTATGTCCAGGAGGAAAAAGTAAGCCGGATATTGCAAAAACGTATTCAAAAAAATTGTGTTCGAAGGGACGAACATCTTCGTAGATACGCATGCATAAACGAATTATTGCAATATGCAGTACGCAATTTATTGTTATCTTTATCGTTATCATCATGAATGTATAGTAATCGAAGTATACAATATTAGTTTTCATTTCAACTTTATTTTAACCTCGCCCCGTTCACAAGTTATAGCTAAAACACGACAAAAAGACTAATTTTTACGGATGCGTTCACCCCTTAAAAATAGCGTTCGCCGAAACAACAACAAAAATCGTACGAAATGACTTTCTCTACTTTCATTTTGACACACTTTATTTTTTGCAATTTTTTTTTAATACGGGAGGGTAAGACCTTTGGGCGGTTTCCTTATCAGAGGGAGGTGGGGGGGGGGGGGGGGGTGGCGCGAGTGGATTTTGCATAAATATTTCATAGAGTCATCGAACGAG
Organism: Ophion slaviceki; assembly: GCA_944452715.1. NCBI lineage: Eukaryota > Metazoa > Arthropoda > Insecta > Hymenoptera > Ichneumonidae > Ophion > Ophion slaviceki. The sequence goes on from OX101784.1 coordinate 33,588,681, forward strand.
CTTGTATTGATACGAATTTAACTGGGAATCGCAAAAGGTTTGCGGATCATACGTCAGCATTGGCAAAAAACTGAAAGGGTGGTTTCAACCCCTTGAATGCGAGATTTCAGAAAACCAAAAAACAAAGATAAAAAAATCGTGTCGACTATTTTTACCCACTCTACAATCATGCCAAGTTTTATTGAAATAGGGGGGGGGGGGGACCTCAAGCCATTTCCTTTAAGACGGAGTTGAGAGAGACTACCAGTCTACAGCCAGCAAAAAAGAAGTTCGACTTTTTTTTTATAGATACCCAGTGATAGAATAGAAACTCTGCTTAGTGAGCTTTATTTTACAGATTTTCAAGTATCTTTGCAATTTTTTTTTACAAGATTTTGTAACAAAATGGTAGCGCTGAAGCTGTATGAAGCGAGTGCTTTTTGTCTGATAGTGCCTCGCGGCCGGCAACATTATATCACTGAATTTTCGTCGATTGGCTCGGAATGTTTTTTGCAACCTTGTTACAGCATTTTCCATTGAAGTACGTAGGAGCTTTTTCATATTTTGAAACCCTCAGCCTTTTATTTTGAAACAACAGCGATTTTTTTTTCACGGAAAACAACTTTTTTCGAACATGCACTATTTCATCAAAAATCCACATTTTTCGATTTTCTTACGTACTTTGAAGCCAAGCCTTATCTACAACTCAAATTATTAAAAAAAATTGTGCCAGAAAAGAAATTGGAGGAGAAAGTTGCCGGCTCAGACAAAGATTACTAGCATAGTCCAGCTTCAGTGCCGCCATTTTGTTGCAAAAACTTATTTTAAAAATTATAAAGATACTTGAAGATATGTAGAATGAAGGCTACCAAGTGGAATTTTCATCCAATCAACTTAGTGCCCATAAAACGTTGTCGAAATCCACCTTTTCCCAGGCTCTAGACTGGTAGTCTCCTTTGAGTAAGCTCATCCAGTGTCGGCCGAATTTGTCTGAAGTAGCTATATTTTTTTTGCCACAAAGTAATAGATAATATGACGCGAAATAGCTCGAATCGAAGTTGGTAAGTTTTTTTCTTCTATTCCGCGCGAAAAAGGAAGATTTCATATCAAAGTTGTGCTAGCACGAACTCCTCGAACCTTTCTCAAAACAAATTGATGTCGATGCGAAGCGAATACACACACACACACACACACACACACACACACACACACACACACACACACACACACACACACACACACACACACACACACACACACACACACACACACACACACACACACACACACACACACACACACACACACACACACACACACACACACACACCCACACACACATGCACATAGATGTGCGCATTGCAATTGAACACCAGGTAAATCGAATTTTCCCACAAAAAGGAATAATTTTAATAAATTTATAGTTGATCGAAGGACGAGCGTATATACGCGGGGGGAAATGAAATTCGAGGAGAGGATAAAAGGCGAGAGGAATAACGCTATTTATTCTGAGGCTCAAATACGTTGGGGCGGGTTAAAAGAATCAAATAGCGGTGGATGCAGGATTTCTTTTTCTCTTCCTGTCTTTCTCTCTCTGTCTCGCCCGCTGTCGCCATCTCAGTCTTTTTCTGTGTACGGGTGTGATTCGATTCGATAATGGCCGTCAATGCGGCACTCGACGTCTTTCGATCGAGTCCTATATCTTCGTTCCCGCTTCGCCGGATGTCTTTCTCCCAGCGGAGACAGGAAACGTCTTCATCGACGCTACACACCACCCCTCGTACACATTCGTGACACGTATTACACGGGCCGTTCCACATCGGCAGGAACACTCAAATTACCTTATCCTTGTTTTTTTTTTCGTAGGACAAAACGACTCAAAAGTGCAGGATGGGTCTTCTCTCCTCAGGTATAGTTTTTCTTTTTGCACAGATCGATAAGCGGCAGTGACCTGAGCCACAAATTTGCACAAATCTGCCATTTTTTCGTTACACAAAATAGTGAGCGGATTCGATGATGCTCGCACGCACATGGAGAACTCGGTTATTGATTGTGTAAGGAACAATGAAAATAATGGTGAAGTTTGCATCGTTCGAATGGAATGAAAACTAACGTTCATTTGGGATGGTTGGAGCTTGTTTTTTTTTTGCTTCCGTAATCCAAAACCTGTCATGAAACACGGTAAAAACTTTTAACCTGTCCTACAAAATTTTCGGAAAAATGTAGGCATTGTTCGTTTGCACATGCAACGAGTTTGTTTGAATAAAGTGAAATTTGGTATGAATCTTGACCTACGAGGCTTTTATCTAATATTCAATGAAATGATAGATTCACTTTAATTAAACATTTCAATTGAATAATTTTTTAATTGAAATGTTTAATTAAAGCGATATGTAAATGAAGACTCCTAGAAAAACGGTTTATGTCTCTCTAATAGAAGTTTATTCGATACATTTTTTATTCACTGCGATGCGATGATATCGTGTCGTTTATATTGTCATAAAAGTATACAGTGGATAAAAAAAGTATTTGTACATCGCACACGAAACTGTTGTTAATGTGGCTTTATCTTTTTGTTCGTGTTTGCCCAAGATTTTTGTAAACAGACACCATGTATATTCAGGATAAGCTATCGAACACAGAAACTTAATAGGCATTTTATTTTTTTTCGACGGATCATTTAAACAAGAGGACGTGTACAACATTGTCGTTTACAATACTACTTATAATTATATCTATAATATTTATAATAATTATATCGAATCTTTTATATCATTATAAAAATATAAGTATTTATGCTTTTTTATAATACTACTTATAATTATAAAAAGGTATGTTTGGCTCGAACAATATTTTATTCGTACCTGATAACTTTATTGATTCCGTCAATAAACATTTTTGTTTCTGGTGTTTCTACACAAAATGCCGATGCGGTCACCATGGAATGACAGATCCGAAACGACGAATTTGAAAATAACATCGGCAAATGTGTCGTAATGAAATATTAGGAAGGTCAAGTTTTGAGGTTATCCACAATACGATCCCTATGCGGCACGATGTTCTTGCCCAGAATGTGGCGGACAGCACGGTTTCATCTGCTGGACTTTCTCCTTGTTAAGGGGCCAGTCCACTTTGAAAATTAAAAAAAATCGAAAGCAAGCATGACTTGAAGGAATCGACGATGATGAGCAATCAGAAGGGATTTTGTACGGTGCAGGAATTGCCGATTGAGTTTAGGTAAGAGTTTTTCGTAGTATAAACTTCAAACGCGTTTTTCTCGAAACAACGTTTTAAAAATCGAGCGCCATCGTATCTCTAAAACTAATAAACCGATTCTCATGAAATTTGAACCACATATTGTAAACATGATTCGCAACAAGGATGACTCTCGATGGTTTTGAAATGTTGATTTTTACTCTTTTTTTGCGAAAAACTGCGAAAAAACGCGTTTTTTACATTACTTTTTCGTTTTTCATCTGCCATTTTTTATTTGTTGATAAAACTCTATATCCGAGAGTCATTTTGTAGCTGGTGTCATACTGAATCTAATGGACTTTGATTTTTTTGTTTCAGACAAGCCGTTGCCGAGTTGTGATGGAGCTACCTAGCCCACCTATTTTTGAGGCGTTACGTTAAACTATAGTTTGTGTACTTAAAAATGAATAAAAAATTAATTAATTTTTTTTAACGTATTTCAAGACTTTATTTATCAAGCCCAACAACTTTTATATTCGTCTCTTTTATAAAATCCTCGAAAAGAATTGCGAAAATAGCCTTTTTTCGTGGCTCCAAAGTGGTCCCTGAACACTAAATAAAAAGCTTAAGGCGCTCCTCTAGTTTCTCGGGTCGAAAAAATCGATTTTTTCTTCATAAATTACATCTACAACATGTGTAGAAAAATGTGTGCCAAAGGATTTTTCGATATTCGAAGTGGTTCACAAGTTACGGCCCTGGAACGGAGCAGGTATACTTTCAAACGCGTTTTTCTCGAAACACCATTTTTCGAAACGGTGACCACGATATTTCAAAAACTACTGCACCGATCTTGTTCAAATTTATACAGCATCTTTAATATGTTATAAGCCAGCGATTGAACTAGGATTATCATGATTGCTTCGATAGTTTTTTTGTACGAGCGAAAAACTTAAGAAAAAATGAGTAAAAAATAGAATGTAATTTTCAAAAGTGTATAAAAAAGTCAATTTTTGTAATTTAGAATTCACTCTAGTTCAATCGCTAGTCTTAAATATGAAGATTAAAATGCCGTTTGGTTTTTTGATTCCAGATAAGCAGAACAGCCGCAATCTTGGTCACCGTCAAGCACCTCTTTTACTTGATGTCTTCCTGTCGGCCACTATAACTTTTATTCTATTATATATTTTGACTTCAAAAAATTTGTAAAGCTTATTTAAATGTTAATAAAAATTATGCCAAAATAATGAGATTGATTATTTCGATGCTTTGCCCGTAAAAAATTATTGAAAAAGCCGTAAAAAAACAGCCGAGAAACTAGAGGACCGCGTTAATCCGAAAGGCAGGTGTGCTTCGAACATGATCTTTTCTCGAAAACTAATGAATATTTGTATAGAAGCAGGCAATTTTATAGTTAGTGCAAACGAGAATGCGTAAAACGTATTGCGCTCTGTTGATTCAGACGAATCATTTCTCTCGGTGTGCATACAGGCGGAAAGAGAGAACCGTAAGCCCAGGTTTCGTTGAATTTGGTGAGGATTGTCGACCGTTTCTCCTCGTCGGAGTCCTCATTCCGCCATTTTCGTGCTTTTTCTTTTCACCCATAGGGAATACCGGTGAGAACACTGCGAGGGTTGTGGGGGGTGGCACGTAGGATTGCCAGAGACAAGTTTCCGACGTTAAACGCCTCTATATTCCCATTGGTCCGAGCGCTTTAAGCGATCCAGGCATGTAGCTGCGGACACCGCAGACACTGACAGACAGATTGAAGGATGCTCTCACGACGAAATACCGCGTAGAGAGGATATTTAGAGATCGTTCTCACGTCGTCCGCTTAATCGGACACTTTCTGGCCCATTGAACAGGGAAAACCAGGGGGAAGGTTCCAATAATCTATGTCAGCGATAAGATCATCTATCCAAAAACGTCACAGATGACCTCCCAGGCTTCGCTATTGCTGTATGAAACGTACGCACAAGTAGAGCGTTTACTATCGATCCTCCCCGCTCACAGCTCATCGAAAATCCCTCGCAATGGGACGATTTTTTCCACTGGACCGATAGACATTTAAAAAAATTTTCGTTACTCGTTGACACAATACATACAAACTTGTCCGTTTTGCTACTCGTATGCTTTGGGCCGAGTAAATATGGCTGCGTCTTTCATTCCGAACAATAATGAAAATCAATCTTTGTTTAAAAAGTAGACGTAAACGTTTCGTTAGAAAGGTGCAAAGTGGATTTTGCACTGCAATTATGCTCGATTGTGTGATGATACGAGGTAACCCTGTTGACTATATCTTCGACAATGTGTTATCTTAACCCTTACTTGACACACTGGGTCATTTTGACCGGGATGAATTTGAAATAAAATGCTCACTTTTCCAAAATTGAAAGTTTTCATCAATTGTTTACAGCAATTCAATTTTATATATTTTTTTAACACACGCGCGCGCGCCTGTTTGTGTGTGTGTGTGTGTGTGTGTGTGTGTGTGTGTGTGTGTGTGTGTGTGTGTGTGTGTGTGTGTGTGTGTGTGTGTGTGTGTGTGTGTGTGTGTGTCCGTTTGTTGATTTATGTATATGTATATATGTATGTATGTATGTTTGCTTGGGTGTGTGCGTGTGTGTGTTTTATGGTGCTGAAGTTTGTATCATTGGAATGCAGCAAAAGTTTTTTCCATTTTTTTTACTTATTCATTGTTATTACAATCTAAACATTTTGTCGATCAAGTTTGTGGATCTCTTATAAGGACTCGAAAACCTATTTTGGTGATTTTCGTACCGTGAATGGGAGAAAAAATAGAAAAAAAGTTAACTCTCGTTGCATTCAAACTATGTAAACTTTAACATCATTGTATACTGAAGGAGATACTTCGAAAGGGCAGGCAGGAACAACTTCCTGATTATGTCGTCACCTGCACGAACGTCAACTGCGTTGAGTGACGTATCTGGTGTATGTGCATCCTCATCGACGATTCTCCCAGTATAGGTACATTATAATAGGTGTCAGAGATATAAGAGAAGGAGATAGGATCGGGGGTGATAAGCGATAGAGAGAGAGAACGAGAGAGAGAGAGAGAGAGAGAGAGAGAGAGAGAGAAGGGGAGAATGCTGCAGAGTCAGAAACAATATATATAACATCCGCATTATACTTCAAATATTGGGAAATTCGCGAGTTATTTAATTTCGAGATTTATTAATTTTCATCAATCAATTGTACGTTATCCAGAGCGATTAAATCCATATACTCATTTCCATCCATGCATTTATTTCCATCCATCAATTCCTAAAAATATGAAGATTGATTTCAAGCTATTTCATCAATTAGTGCTCATATTCACGTTGATATCAAATTATTTTAAAAACTACGATTACGTATGTATATAATGTATCGGCCCGATCATGGGCTCTCACGATCTGACAAAACAATTCCCGGTGCTTTGTTTTTTTAATCCAATGAAAAAAAGCAGTATGTATTCGTCACTACATCGACAATTCGTCGATCGAACGGAATCGATAACGCTCGGCGTTTACGCTTTTTTTTTACGAACTGGTTATTCAAGTTATTCGCGACCAGAAAGGGCATGTTACCGTTGCGATGAAAAATCCTCGATATCGGATTTTATAGTATCGTAACGACGTACCATCAAACCAAATTGTCATCGTGAGTAAGATGAACATTTATTGTCACAACAAGCAGCGCGGCCTACGAATTTTAACATCATTTTTTTTCGAATTCACGTCTGCGTTTACATAAAGACGATATACTGTGAAATTTTATATCATCGATATCGGTACGATATTGAGCAACTTGAAATTACTGCCGAGGCAGCAATTTACATGATTATTTATCGCTTCTTCGCCCTCTTCCTTCCCCACTAAAATAACGATATTATCATCCACCGGGTGTCGATTGTCAGATTGCTCGATAATGTTCTCACAAACAGCAGGAGTGGTGAATTTATGTTTTTCAAAACGTTGACACTTCAGGACATGTTAACACGTTCATTAGCTGCAAAAAATTATATATTCAGAGTTCAGCCATCTTTAACTTTACATTTTTGTAATAATTTGTCATATTCAAGATGTTAAAAACATTCATTTGGAATTATATTAATAACAAAAATGGTCTGAGTAAAAAGTTGTTTGGCGAATAATCAGAAAACTTGTTTTTATGCAAAACTAATTCGTTGACTTTTCTGAATAATTAGAATTTGTTCTCCGTAACTTCCCCTCTTTATTGAAATGCCTGTTTTTGAGTGTTCAAAAAGCTCATTGACGAAATCTGTCGAAAGTTCGTAACATCTTCAATGTGGTTGATTGGTTTCAGATTCCTAAGGTTTTCAAGCTACGCTTAGCCTTATGGATCTTGCAACAAGCAGCTTCTTGAAGATTAAATAATAGGAATTCCGAAATAGTAGAAGAATTTTGAAAAAAAAACTCATAATGATTCGGAAAAATTAACGAATAATTGTATATGAAGAAAACAAGTTTTGTGTTTACGTAGTATTTTTTGTTTAAAGAATTTGTTGACACGTTCCGAATATTATAATCATTGCGAATCGATATTCATAACATCCTCGACATGGCTATATTCTTTCGACATGGCTATATAAAAACGGAACAATTACTTTATTAGCAAATTGAATTAGGATATACTGCTGATATCAAATTAAGGTAATTATGCAGTTTGAGGACTTTTCCGAAAAACGACGGAAATTTAATTAAATTGTTAAAATTTCAATTTATTCCATAAGTTATGGGGTTTTGAAGTTGGCGGAAACGAGTGGGGAGTGGGGGGATTTGACAAAAAGACCTTCCTGAATACAATGCCGAAGAGCTATCGGAGCGGTTACTTCCCCCTCGCCCCTGACCCCGATGAAAGTTTGTCAAAATACACGATTCCAAAGACGAGACTGAAATTCGGTGAAAATTATGTGTGTGTGTGTGTGTGCGTGTGCGTGTGCGTGCGGGTGTGCGTGTGCGTGCGGGTGTGCGTGTGTGTGTGTGTGTGTGTGTGTGTGTGTGTGTGTGTGTGTGTGTGTGTGTGTGTGTGTGTGTGTGTGTGTGTGTGTGTGTGTGTGTGTGTGTGTGTGTGTGTGTGTGTGTGGATTTGATTGGGGTTGTTTGGGTGTGTGTGTGTGTGTGTGTGTGTTTGTGTTTGTTTGGGGTTGTTTGGGTTTGTTCGAGGTGCGCGCGTGTGTGTGTGTGGATTTGTTTCGAGTTATGTGTGCGTGGATTTGTTTGTAGTTGTGCGCGCGTGTGTGTGTGTGTGTGCGTTGATCACTATCGCGCCACACACAAAAAACCCAAACACACACGAACCCAAACAACCAAACCTAAACACACACACACACACACACACACACACACACACACACACACACACACACACACACACACACACAATTTTCAGTCTCGTCTTTGAAATCATGTATTTTGACAAACTTTCAACGGGGGCAGGGGGAGGGGATAGTGACTGTTCCGATAGCTCTCCAGCATTGTATTCAGGAAGGTTTTTTTTACAAATCCTCCCAGTCCCCACTCCCAATTTAGGCGTTGAAATGTCCGTAATTGCGCCAGTATTTTTCTTCTTTCCACAAACTTGAAAACCCCTTGACGTATGGAATTAATGGGAAATGTCAGCCTCCCCCGATGGAATATCACTTACTATAATGGAATAACCAACATTATGGCGAAAAAAATGTCCTGTCCTTTTTCGGAAAAGTCCTAAAACTGCATAATTACCCAAAATAACATCGGCAAAGTTATATAAAATTTGGTTGAAATTATATTTCCCGCTTTCATTTCCATTTATAATTTGTTTCTTTAGGTACCAAGTCAATGGACCTGGAATACATTTCATGGGATTAAAATAAAAAGTGAAGAAATTATATGGCTACGGGATAAACCTCGGTACCCTTCGAATAAACTTGGTTAAATTGAATTTATTTCGCCCTATCTGTAATTTCCTTTCAATAATCCTTCCTCCATTTTCATCGTTCTGCCTCGTTCTGTGTATGTGTGCGCGCGCGCTTATGTGTGTGTCTGTATGTGTATGCACGCGTGCGTGTGTGGGTAGTACGTTCGCGGTGCACACGCACGAGCGAGCCTTCTCGATGGGACGCTCAACGAAACCTAACCTAACAACGATCGATACTTGCGCGGCGTGAGTTAACCTCGTCCCGGGTCGAGGATCGTTGACTTTAGTGAGATCGTTGCTTAAGCCACAAATCCTTCTCGGAGCGCATCTCTGTGGCTCTCGTATCCCCTGCACCCGCTTCATCACGCCCTCAACCTATCGAAAACCAACCTTATGTTCACTCTACGAATTATTAAACTACTCAAATATTCTCGAAATAATCCTCATTACGGCTTTACTGATCGTGGAAAATTGGCGAAATCTCGAATTCTCCCTTCGACAAATAAAACCCTGTTGAAATATGCGACGTTTGAAAAAACGTTGATAGGTTGAAAAGATAGCCGGTCGATTTATCAAAATATTAGGAAACCATTTGTGAAGCATTGGGATCTGTCATATGGGTGAAGTTTAAAAAACATGGCAGCTGTAAGAGGATCGTGAAACGTAATCAGTTGTGGAATTTAGTGCACATTTCTGTGATATTATGATAATTCTTAGTGCAATTTGTGACTGGATCGGTTCCAACCCGAAACAACGGAATTTTGTGGGAGGCGAACGTATTTTGAAGGCAGGACATATTTTAAGGGGTCTTCTCACTTTAGACGCTAAAATGGCTATTTTCATGCCTTTTTGATAGTTTTATTTTATAGATATTGATATAAAAGTTGTTACACTTAATAAATACACTTTTGAAACATATTTTTAAAAAATTATCTATTTAAGTCACTATATATAGACGAAAATGGTAGTTAAAAAAATGTCGTAAAAAATTGTGGGTCTACGCTGATGATATTGATGATGTTGACGAAATCTCGGAGATGGATCATCCGAAACAAAAACAAATCAAACGGTTTTAGATTCAGTATGTTAATGGCTATAGCGCATATTATACGATTTTTTATATACGCAAAAATAACGAAATGACGGACATTTTTCGAAAAAAAAAAAAAAAAAACAAAAACAAAAACAAAAAAGTCGTGTTTCACCGTTCTTGGCAACAAAAAAAATAGTAAATATCAACATTTTTAAAAATCCTCGAGATGCGCTATAGCTGTAGTTGTAAAGAATATATAGATACAATTTCATGAGGATCGATTCAGTAGTTTCGAAAATTTTATCAACAAGCCGTCGAAAAACGTTGTTTCGACAAAAAAGGCGTTTAAAGTTTGTTTGGGTTACATAAATACATAAACAAAATTGTTTTTATATATTTCGAAAGTGTATTTATTAAGTGTAACAACTTTTATATCAATATCTATAATCTAAACGTATCCAAAAATCAATGAAAATAGTCTTTCTTTAGCGTCTAAAGTGAGAAGATCCCTTAAAATTTGGTAAAATTAGCGGCGTTTGCGATATCGGTGCTGTTAGCTTCAAACCGTTCTATTTACAAACGTCTCAACGACGACATAATCCCCATGAGATTGATGGTGCAGTATCAACTTCGGGTGATTTTTCTTTCAGCTTTCTTTTCCGAGCTCTTTCCATTGGAGCTTCACGAGTCTCCGCATCTCCAGAATTTGGTACATTGCACGATGGGACAGCGATCGTTTTCGAGTATCGTTTTTTCGCGGTTATATCTGTAAAAAAATATTTAGAATAAAAGACGAAATTGGCGCATAATGTTGGTTTTTAAGTGAATAAAGCAGCCTTTACTCCGTTAGCTTTTTTGAGGTTACGTACCCGGTGGTATATAATCGTACTTCCGGAAATGCAGTGAGCACACTTTCATGCCGGAATTCACTTTATTAATTTTCAAGGCTCTCATCCAAGTCTCTAATTGATAGGTTTTTTTTGTACATTTCCGAAATATTTTTTCACGTATACAAAGCGTTTCCCTGCATTTGGACACTTGTGGAAACGAACTTCCGACTCCTTAATTAAAGTGCTTTCGCAACCTTTCACAGCACATTTGATGTTCTTTCGGTAGTTTTTACGCGGAGAAAATTTCGCGCATTCCATTTTCACCGATTTTATGTTTTTAATTGAAATTAAATACTTTTATCGCACGGCTGCGTACACTGAAAAAAAAATTCGTTCATCCATCCAAAATTCAGTTGGTTTAACAAAATTGTATCTTTAAATACGTTCAACTTGGTTTTTTATTGGCATACCAAAACGGTATAATTGGGCAGTAACCAAAGATACATTTAAACTATCTGCTTATTTAGCATGTCTGAGCAACTGTTAAAACAACAAAATTTCGAGACAACAAAATGTATTTTGCACATTCAACGATTCTTTTTTCTCAGTGTATAATTGCTATTGAAGGCTTTGCCCCGAATATACTTTGATTTTTCACCACCAGATGTCATATCGCCATTTGACAGATTCCAATCTAGCTTCAGAAATGATCTACATTGGAATATTGAATTGCCGTATAGGCTTTTGCAGGGTAACTATTTCCTCGGAATAGTTGCAACCAGGTCATACATTTTTCTAGCGCGTTTAATCTTATTTTGCCGTTAATGAAACATTATATGACGGCTTACATTCGTCCCTACAGACTTGGTATCCTGAGGATGTGGAAGGATCACTAGACAATTAATTACCGAGAGGAAAAAAAACCATCGTTTTTTTCTGTTCTTACCGCAGAAAGCGCTTAGAAGCAAAATGAGTATATTGGCCGAGCTATTCGACAAGGGCTTACCAAGTAGTCTACGTAGTTTGCGAAATTCCCGAGGTCCTTGAAACTTGATAACGTTTTCGATAAGAGCCCTCAGCCTTCATTCGCTCACCCCCCATTTACCACTAGTATATCCTGATGCTTATCATCATAAAAATTACCGTGTTAAAGCCTGGTATCATGATAATAATGTTTTCATCTTCAGCAATCAAATTGCCGAGGAACGTCCTTGAAAAAAGCGATGGGTCGTTACAAATTACGACCGAGCAATTATCACACTTCAAAATTTGATTGATTTGTAACTCTTACTGGACAATACAAAGTCAGAAATGATTAGAGCTCATTGACTGAAAGTAATTGCTCAATCAAATCAAATAAAAATCTGTTGAGTTGGGAGCGTCAATGGCGAATGCGTGTTATGCGAGATAA
>OX101784.1:33603547-33621639 GCA_944452715.1 Ophion slaviceki
AACACACACACACACACACATCCACATCCACAAACACACACACACACATGTGTGTGTGTGTGTGTTACCTTACACGTCACGTACAGCCACGCCCTGAGAGTTTGAAGGACGCTTCGCGCGACTCCTAAATACTTTACCCTTACCGTACTGTTCGTCCCTTCTTTGCCCATTCCGTATGGGCGATCTTCCGACTACCGCCGCAAACGTCGTCCATGGGATCAAGCTCCGAAACTCTCACCTCGGAAATAAACATCTTCATACCTTACAACGAGCGCTGGACAGCCGGGTAGTAAAAAAAAAACACATATTAAAAATTTCATTTTTCTTCCACGAATAGTAATTGAACTCAATTAGGCTAATTCTTTCGAAGTAGCCAATTATTATGCTGATTGAAAAGCAACGCGATCTGGCGAACCCGCCGACTCCAGTTTTCCATTTAAATGGAGACATTTTTTCTTTATGCGAGACGCGAGCACAATTTCGTCACTGCGAACAGTATTTTCCAGTCTTCGGGTATACGGGATGTAGGTCGAATCACGTTTTTCCATACCGGTCGGGAAACTCCAGCGGTGAGGAAAATCATTTTTCCGTGAGGTAAAGTGAGTTAATTCACTTAGTCGTCAGGATATAAGAAAAGGATGGAAAGATAGATGGTAGGGTTAACTCTTTAACGATCTATTGGAATCAACTAGATTCATTTTTACTCAACGGCTATAACCGTAAAATAAAATTCTCCTTTATTTTGTTTTAGTATCGTAGTGATTTATGCCCAATATATTTGTTCAGTTCAATCAAGATTCTATTTACTAAACTCTGTCAAAGAAATATCCAGTCGTATAGAATAAGGCGTCTGTTTGTTCAATTTATTAGCATATCCATAAACACGAACATTAATCATTTCATTGTATGACTAATTTTTTTTATTGTGACATGTTATTTTTTTAATCGACCTCCACTCAACGAAAAATAACGACAATTATTTAAAATAATTAGAACCCTAGTGGGTCATGAAAGAGATAAGAGTGTATATTAATAGATTCTAGTTGAACCAAATAGACTTTTTAGATACTGTTCTATAAAGTTTATCGTTTCGTTTTTTAAGACAAAATTGCTGAAAGTAACATTGACGTAAAAAAGTAAAACCCAGGACAATTATTTTGCCATTAGAATACTGTTTTATCGACTGTCTGTTGACGCACCATTCTTCAAAATTTAAAACGGGACACGATTCCAATCGCCTGAACTCACGACTTGCCACATTTTTACGGGCTATTCTACTGTGACGACTATAAAAATAAGCGATTTTTTATTATTATTATTTTTTTAAGTCTGTTGCATGTATTCGTAAAAACCTTTTTTTCGCTTAAAGTTACACTATTACAGAATAGAAAACAACTTTTTGTTGTTGCATATAAATGTATACTTATTTAACAATTTATAATCTCGTAAAGGCATGAAAAAAGTATGTTGCTAGCGTTGATGATTTGCACTCTCTAGGTAATCGGAAAAGAAAAATTCAAACAGATAAGTTAACAATAATATTTTTTGAAAATCCTCGTTCGGGCGATCGCCATACATATACCGAATATGCAGTAACAAATTTAGCCCGATTGGTTAGGCCGTTCTTCCGAAATCACCAACGCCAATAGAAAAATAGTCGTTTCGAGACAAACGCGTTTAACGTTTAGTATGCTATACTATACAATATTAACCGGTAGAGCGTCCTTTTACTCACACAGTGGAAAGAGAGACTACTGCTATACAGCAAATGTATAGAAGTATACGTGTATATGTGTATACTCAAGTATGAATTCAAAAAGAGCTGTACTAGAGCGCGCGCACCGAGCGCTTTTACTTTAAAGCCCTGTACTGAGTCGACAAAGTGAAAATCGACTTTACCAGCAATTGGATATCAATTCTATGATAGAATAGAGTTGAAAAATGCAACAAATAAAGAATCGATTTTTTTATCCCATCACAGTAGCAAAATAAATCCTAAACCCTAAAAGCCTTTTAAATAAATCAGGGCTTTTAGGGAGTTCAAAAGTTGAAAATTCTAAGCACTTGTAACTTGATTTTGGGGCTGTCCAAGAATTAGGCACTCCGTATCAATTTTCACAGATCAATAAAAATGTCCGAGCCATTTTTCTGATGTTTTTACCGCGTGTCAATTTTGATTTCGTCGGTTATGTTACCGATTATCAGTAACATTTGATTCTCGCCTTTTTATAGCCTTTTACACCTTTCTATCCAACAAATTCTTTTTGTTTCTTCCATATTATTAAAAGTCCCGTGCACCGCGTACTCGATAAGTAGTAGAGGTAAATTTTAGGGCAGCCACCGCGTGATGTTGGTAAGCCGCGAGTAGTCCGGATTATACTGGGACGTCAGGCATTTTGTGGGCGCGTTGTTACTCTCGTTGCCTTAGCACCGTATATTCCTTGGCGTCGCTCTCGGCCGTAGGAAGTTAGCGGTAAGATTAATAAAACGTGGTCGGGGGCCGAGGGGGCGAGAGAGAGAGAGAGAGAAAGAGCAAAAGTTGTATGCAACAGCACTCGGAAACGACTAACTCACGTAGCCAAGTCCTATAATGCCAGACTCTGCGTGCTCTTCGGAAACGCGAGGGTGCAGTGTGATTTTCTCCGGTTGCTCACTTCCTGTTGCACTTTCCATATCACACTTAACTACCTAGAAAAACAAGCTGGAGTATAAATCGACGGGAATAAAGGTGGCTCTTGGGGCCCCCCAGTGGATTACAAAGTTCCGAAGCTTTTTTCACCAACGCATCCTCTCCGCGCCTTCCTTTTGTCCTCGCAACCTAATTGGAAAATCTGCCATTACTTCCAAGCTACCAGCTCGTCTAACGAATTTACGAATCTATGTGTATCCGCGCAAGCGTATATTTTCAATGAAATGCATTTCTCCCATAATCTTCGTACGGTTTCGAATATTCTTGAACCGTACTCATTTGTTCGAAGCTCCATTATTCAATGGAAATCACTTCATTTCACGAGAAAGAGGAAATCGTACAAATTCAATATCCGTAGTAATTATGTGGCTCGTGCACTACAATGTACTCCGGAGAAGACGGACGAGACTGCGTACGGGCATAATTATGGGTCGTTATGAAAAGAATGATTGGCTCAGCAAGGCCGAAACTGTGTCACCTCATCTAGGTTCAACATTTGTTTGCTTGAAAAGGATGCAGTGGAATTGGTGAACACGTCGGTATTGAACTTTCATTGGGGACAAGTATTTGCTTGCGTGTATGTCGCAAACTTCGTTTATGTGTATGTTGGAAATCGATTTTAAGGTCATATCGTATAAAAAATTGTATACGAAGGTTGTCATGAAAAACACATTTTCTATTTAGTTACAAAAATCTGTTTTCTAAATAGTTTAATACGTACGCACAATCACAACACCGGGAAAGAATATTAAAATAATGAGGCCAATAATGATTAAGGCTAATAAAACTGTTTTACATTGAGAATCCATTGAAGACCGTTCTTTTAAAAGTTCAAGGGTATCGCGCTGCTGTCATTTCAAATGGAAAAATGCTTTCTCTCAAATTGTATGTGACCAATTCAATTGAAACACAGTCTACGATATCCTTTTTTTTTAGTGGGTACGTTTGTAACTACAATTTGTCCCGTATGGGGACATTCAATAGTTCGGTTGTCACTTATCAGGTTGTTTTGCCCATTATAGATAGAGTGTCCAGTGAAATTCTACCTAGCGTGTGTTAGGGATTTTCAGAGCTCCTGAGGTCTTTTATTTCGCCACGACGATCTAGTAGTCCACGAGCTAGTGTGTTGAGATGGTTCTGGAGCCTCTCCACGTAGTGTACGATATTCTGAAATCGTTTATTTTGACATATACCAAAGTTTCAGGATAAAAGCCTCAGCCGTTGTCATCCAATTTCACTCATTATCAGCCAGACAGACAACGTTTCCAAACATGATACGAGAGTGGGGTGAAAAGTTTCCGGCCTGACCAAGAAAAACGATATTTAAAAATTTTTTTTGCTTTATTTTTCAACATAATCTCCATCAACACTGATACATTTCTCATAACTCTCGCATCCCAAAGAACAGTAGCCATAACCTTGTTTGCCGATAAAATTGTTTTTGCCTTCTTTGGGGCTGGTTCCCCTTTTCCAACCCACTGTTTTGACTGTATTTTACTTTCAGGAGTGTAGTGGTGGACTCATGTCTCATCAACAGTTATGAATCGACGCAAAAATTCGTTTGGATTATGCCTATACAGCGCCAAATTGTCGGTAGCGTCGAGCGTTAGCAAACGCTCGATTGGTCGAGCGTTAGCAAACGCGGCACCCACCTTGCACACAGCTTTTCCATGTTCAAATGGTTGTGCAAAATATTTCGCACACGTTCAGCTGACATCCTACAGGTCTCAGCTATCTCATGCACTTTCAACCTGCGATCTTCCAACACTATTTTATGGATTTTTTCAATCATCGCTGAAGTTGTGACTTCAATGGGCCGTCCTGAGCGAAGCTCGTCAGAGGTGCTCACACGACCAATTTTAAATTCAGAAACCCACTGATTAATAGTTGAATATGATGGGGAGGAGTCTCCTAGTACTGAATCCATCTCTTCTTTTATTTGTTTTGGTGTAAAACCTTTCAAATGGAAGTATTTGATGACAGCACGTTTTTTCAATTTTTCCATTTTTACGAAAACAACGGAAGCGTCTCGCGCAATGTGCTCTCAAACGCAAACTAACGTAGCGATTGGGCTGAAACTGTACATACAAGCTCGGTAGGAATGGTACTGTAGGACGCCGCTCCAAAAACTAGACCTAGTGGCACCATCTCTTGGTCAGGCCGGAAACTTTTCACCCCACCCTCGTAGATGTTGTCTGGGTATCGTATCATAACGCTACCATCTCAATTACGGTATGAAAAAAAAACGGATTTACAGATAGAGACTGCAATTTCATAATATTAGTGAAATATCTACATCTGAAAAAAAGCTTGCCTGAAAAAAGTGCGTGTCGAAAAACTCTTAAAAAATGATCCGCAAGATTTCGATACACAATAATTGAGATATCTATTGAGGAGCTGGCGAACGCAACCGGACTTGTCCATAGCGGGCTGGATGAAAAATTACTAATAGATGACCACAATGATGATAATGTTGACATTGAATGCGATTATTGTGAGCTTGACATGGAAGAGATTGAGTAGGATTATTAAATTGATAATAAAAAACAAATGTATATTCAATTAAAAGAATCCGTTTTATTTCATAACTGGATATGTCCATAAGATTTTCATTCAAAAGCGGAGTTGTCCAGCATTCTGATTCAAAGCCGGACTTGTCCAAAATAAAAATAAACCTATGGTAGTTAGTGGTTTTATTAAACTAAAGCCAGGTCCAGGCTTACATTTTGATAGAGCCTTCATATATTAAAGCTTAACAATTCTAACTCCTCGTTATTGGGTTCTTTTCGATTTTGACCTCTCCTGTAAAAAACTCATTCATGGCCAAGTCCGGTTCTGTTCGCCAGCTCCTCTGTTATAAGCGTCCAGCAAAATTTCATGCATATAGGTTCAAAACTGTGGAAATTGTGAGACCGTTATATCGATTGCCGAAACGCTCGACCCGCCCTTAATGGAGCAGAGATTGTGCGAAGGATTCGTTGACTCTCGTTTCAGACAAGTACAAAGTGAGTTCCTCATGCCTGAAAAAAGAGTCTCCAATTAACAGTAAGGGAAAGTGAGTAGGAACGACGATTTCGAAAGCTGGTTTCATAAATATTTACGCAAAAGTTGGCGGAAGATGTGGAAATAAGTTCAAAATACAAAAAGGAAACATGTAGGACGTTCTCGGCGTCGCGACACGTGACATCGACAAAAGAGAGAGGGAGAGAGGGAGATAAGGCAAAGGGTACCCAACCCCTATACGTGCAGCAGCTGAAGTTTTGACTTTCAAGGGATCCAAGGGGATAACGATAGGCAAAAAGACGACAGATCGAAAAGGAAACGCATACTGGGCGGTAAATGCTGCTGGATAAACGGGCGTAATAGAAACATCGGGCACGTAGTCCTCTTATAATTCTCCCTCCCGCACCCTATATCCGGCACCGTTTCGCTATGAATTCCGTAGATTATACCACGCTTTCCTCCCGAGCCGTATACCGCCGAGACAAACTACCTATACGCCATGTCGTGACGATTCCGGTGAATTTTCATGAGCCCCGTGTGGAATGCCAACTCACCCTTCTCTCATTCAGCCCTCTTGCCCTCTTCGCTTCGCGAGTTTGCCAGAGTTCAACGGGGGCCAATTGGCGGTTCTAGTACTTGCCACCGGTTATTCTCGTTCTCGAGCTAAATTCTCTTTTCGTTCCCGAAAACCCCTCACACCCCTTTCGTTTTTTATCTTGTATTGAAAGGTCTAATTCCACAGGGTATACGGAGACAGCAATATTACGCGTCTTAAGACCCATTTTTTCATACATATTTCCATTTGTTTCGCGTACACGTTTGAATCTTAAATCCCCTCTTAAAACCATGCATATTAAGATTGGTAATTTGAATTGTAAATAACTTGATAATTCAGCTAAGTAATCGCGGGAGCCGTATGAACAGTCAGCTTGTGGCTACACCGAGAGAAATGGTTTGTTCGAATCAACTGAATTCCGTACATATTTGAGATGTTTTTGTTTGAAGCAAGTGGATTTCTATCTCCTACTATCAAAATATTTTTTAGACTCAATGAAAAGGTCATATTTGGAGGCATATTCGGCATGTTGAATAAACTTTTTATCTAGTATTCAGCTTCGGAGAAATCGTTTATCTAAATCAAATAAGAGTTTTAGTAAGTGTAGAGTTTACTTTAGAGTTAGAGTTTACTTAGTTAGAATATAGATTTGTCTGCTAAATGAGCTAGTCGATTCTCCTTACTATTAGTCACGTTCCAATTGCAAGAGGAATCATCGCCCCATGTATTGATCTCATGATGAAAACCACGAAACTTAACCTTCAGCGAAATCGTTTATCAGTAGTAGAGTTCAAGTTTAGTTTAGTTTAGAGTGAGAGTTTAGTTTAGTTAAGTTTAGAGTTAAACTTCAGTTAGTTCGAGTAGAGATTTGTTTGCAAAATTACCAACTCGATTCCGTTTACAATTGGTCACATTATAATTGCGAGAAGAACCATCGCGTCGTGTATTAATCGTATGATGAAAAACTTAACCTCAGCGATTTTTAGACAAATCCAGTTATTGATTTTAATTTTTATATCGGATCCGTGACTCTATAGTAACAAAGTCCAAGATTTTGGGTAGAAAAACTAAAAGCGAAAATATTTGTTGACATAACGGACGGAGTTGTCAATGCAATTATATTGTGATCAAAAGTACACTTAAAAATGGTATTCAACTCAAAGAGAATATGATTACAGTCAAATGAAGTGTTTCTCCTAGAGTTCGTTGCAATGAATTGATACGTTTAGTAAGAGCAAATATGTAACTTAGCGTCAATGTACTGCCGCCCCTCACAGTTTCATTGAGAATCAAACAAAACTTTAGTAGGCCATTGAGTATCAAACAGAAGTTTAGTAGGCCAAACAAACCATTTCTCAGTGTAGAACTGTCACCGAGTACAGACTTCTCCACACCTCCGCCCTTCTAGCTTATAATTTCTTTCCCTCTCTCTTTCCCCAAACTTCCAAGTTTCCTTCGATCAAATTTCGGCGAAGAGGACTCAGATTCATTGCAATTAATTGGCCCGTTGGCTACACCCAAGAGATCCATTCTAGCAATGGCAATCGAAACACTTTTTCTATTTTTTTTTGTTGAATGCTCGTTGCCCTGGATTGCGCCCGTTTGCGATAATTGTCCTTTCCAGATAAATAAAAATGACGAGAAAACGCCCGTGCAACGTTTCATGTTATATGTGTTGATGTAGATATATTTTAAAGACGATATATATTGGAAAGTTCAGAAGAAAAATCAGGAACTCTATTGCAAGGTATAGTACTTTGTAAAGGAATAACGAAGAAATGGGACAATGCGACGCGCGGTGCAGTAGTAATCGATCGAACACGCGATTGTACCGGATGCTCCTTGTGCCTCGATTTAATCCGTCGAATCGGTGAACTTCGCGAAGCGCGCGTAATTGTTAATCCTAGAGTAGCCAAGTACCATTTACTCGCGTTATACAATGGTACAGCAGTAAGCAAACGTTGAACAGTAGGTTTAAAGCGCAGCCCTCGATTGTACCACGGTGTTTACTCCACCAAGAATCAAGAGAGAGATAGAGAGACAAAGATACAGAGAGAAGAGCACAAAGGGAGAAGGGACGTGAAAGAGAACGGGAGTGGAAATGGTGGAAGACATGACTGTACACAGAAACAGGGGGGGGGAGAGGGAGGGAGGGGAGAGAGAGAGAGAGAGAGAGAGAGAGAGAGAGAGAGAGAGAGAGAGAGAGAGAGAGAGAGAGAGAGAGAGAGACAGACAGACAGACAGACAGACAAGCAGACAGACAGACAGACAGACAGACAGACAGACAGACAGACAGACAGACAGACAGACAGACAGACAGACAGAGAGAGAGAGACAGAGAGAGAGAGAGAGAGAGAGAGAGAGAGAGAGAGAGAGAGACAGAGAGACAGAGACAGAGAGAAACAGAGACAGAGACAGAGAGACTGTTAACGACAGGGCAAAACACTTCGTGCCTCGGTCCAATCTCCCGCCCAACTTGCAGTCCTACCCGACAAGACGAAGGTCAGCCGAAATCTTCTCCACAATGTAAGCCCAAATAGTCAATATTATTGAGTGAATTGGCGCATAATCGAGCTGACGATCCAACTTATATGGGGTGTCTCAAAATGACCTGACACTTTAATTTATTAATAAAACGTATGATTTATTTGAAAAGTACGAATATTTTATTTTAATATAAAGTACAAACGTGGAGGTTATGTGTGGAACACAATATCCGATAAATGACCGTCTCGTCCCTGATGGCGAACTTTCACTCTTTTGACGAAATTTCAAATAAAATTTTGGCATAATTGTGGACTAATTTCATTAATGGTGCGTCCAATTGCTTTCTCGACCGTCGGAATGGTCTGATCATTGGCATACACTTTTCCTTCTAGAAAACCCCGAACAAAGAAGTCTAATGGCGTCAAATCGTACGATCTTCGTGGTCAATTCACATCGCTACGGCGCGAGATAACGCGAACATGAAACTTCATCTGTAGAAAACTATGCAGTAAGAATGCAAATAACAATTTCTATGCGTTGCTCGATCGTGCAATTCTCCATGACTAAGCCTTAATACTTCCTGATACCAGTTGTCAAAGATTAGTACTCTATGTTCGCCACGAAAAAAATGACGCCCTACTTAAAATGTCAGGTCATTTTGAGACACCCTTTACACACGTAAGGAATTCCTCACTTTTATTATTCTTATTCAGGCTGCTTTTTTCTGCCAAAAGTTGAAAATTTTTTGGACAAAATATTTCAAAGTTTGTCGCGAGTATTTTCAACGTGCGCTATTCGTTTATTGCTTCATTTTTAATGTGGTTCAATGTTTTTTTTGCACATTTATGGTGTGGATCTCTAATAAGAAGTCTAAAAAATGATTGAGTGATTCACATAGCCTAAATCGGGTAAAAAAGATTAGGGCGATTCAAAGAAAATGAAAAGCTCTTGCATTCTAGCGATGGAAATTGCGAAATCATTCTAAATGTGTAGTCCTTTTTATGAGAACTGCACAAATGGTGTATCGCTGTGGAAATCCTGACGAATCGATTCGTGTTACTTCCATGGGTCCAAGCTTGCTGTCCGAGTCGAATATCCACGCGGACCTTTCGTGATTATTCCTTTTTACGTCCTCTCATCTCGATCTCCCCTACCTCTTTATACCAAGTCGGGGAAGGAAGCATCGTATGGATTCCAATTTTCGGCTGAGATTCATGGATTTACTCTGGATACATATAGACACATCTATATATGTATAAATGTGTGTGTATCTGTAAGTGGTCGTGGGCGTACCTGTCCATATGTATTTGTGTATAGGAAAACGTAATTTTTAAGATATTCAACTTCGACTCATAGTTTCCACTTATCCCCATTCTCAGCATTACGTAAGCCCCACCATCTTCAAAATGGCTTTTATATAAATGTGAGCATATTAATATTTGTCTTTTTGAGGACCTTCCTGTCTCCAAAATGAACGATTCATTGGAAACCTTAAGGATCGTCTCCAAAGCAGCCACATTCGTTGATAGCCAACATTACATAGCGGGTGCAAAATATTATATATATATATATATATGTATATATATATATATATATATATTAGGGTGATTCGTTTCAGGGTGACTTTTTTTTTCTCACCCATCGTGCCCGAAAACCTTTAGTTGGCACCCAAAAACGAAGTTTCGTGAAAGGGGGGTGTTGTCAAAAAATATTTAAAGGTCGCGAATCAAAATTGAAGGTTTCCCATTTGATTAACATTGAAAAAAATGTTTTTCTCTTTATTAGTGTTACCATTCCGCGAATTTTGATATCGCGATATTTTCCAAGTGGGTTCTCATAGGAAATATGATACTTTACAATAAAGTTCATTGAGCCATGTCCGTAAATTCAACCGTTTCAGCAGTATCATTATTTCAAGTGAATATTGTATAAAAATATCTATTCAAACGGCTGTAACGCCTAAGCTATTAGATATATCGAAAAAAATTCAGATGAGAACTTTGTAGAGAAAGTAATTTTCTACAAAAAAGTCTTATAAGCCGAGCCCGAAAATTCAACTCTTTCTCAGCTATAGGTGGATGAAGTAAAATAAATAGATTTGTTTTTGTTTAAAAAAAAATCTATTTATTTTACTTCATCCACCTGTAGCTGAGAAAGAGTTGAATTTTCGGGCTCGGCTTATAAGACTTTTTTGTAGAAAATTACTTTCTCTACAAAGTTCTCATCTGAATTTTTTTCGATATATCTAATAGCTTAGGCGTTACAGCCGTTTGAATAGATATTTTGCACAGTATTCACTTGAAATAATGATGCCGCTGAAACGGTTGAATTTACGGCCATGGCTCAATGAACTTTATTGTGGAGTATCATATTTCCTATGAGAACCCACTTGGAAAATATCGCGACATCAAAATTCGCGGAATGGTAACACTAATAGTGAGAAAAACATTTTTTTCAATGTTAATCAAATGGGAAACCTTCAATTTTGATTCGCGACCTCTAAATATTTTTTGACAACACCCCCCTTTCACGAAAGTTCGTTTTTGGGTACCAACTAAAGGTTTTCGGCCACGATGGGTCAAAAAAAAGTTGCCCTGAAACGAATCACCCTAATATATATATATATATATATATATATATATATATATATATATATATATATATATATGGATGACGCAATAAATATGGCATTATCGTCATATCTTGGTCACTCACACCCTGCTTCGTTTCACCCTAAAACCGCAGTCGCAGTCGTAGCCTGATTTTATAGGAAAACCGAGAAAATTCGTATCGTATTTCAGCGATATTCCATGATACGGGTGTGTATATATATATATATATATATGTGTGTGTGTGTGTGTGTGTGTGTGTGTGTGTGTGTGTGTGTGTGTGTGTGTGTGTGTGTGTGTGTGTGTGTGTGTGTGTGTGTGTGTGTGTGTGTGTGTGTGTGTGTGTGTGTGTGTGTGTGTGTGTGTGTGTGTGTGTGTGTGTGTGTGTGTGTAATATACATACACATATAGTTTTCTGATTGTCATCGGGATGGCTTTAGGTGTGAAATGCAGCATGCCGCGACGCCAGCTTGAAATTCTTCAGTTTTGCGAGTTCAGAGACTATATAACGGAATAGACATACATACAGACATGCACACTCACACCCACACACACACACACACACACACACACACACACATATAGTGTATGCCGGGCACTGGCACGATGCAGTATTCAAGAAAATTGTGGTACGGATTCTTTTCTAAGATACCTCTCTCTATGTGTGTGGGTGTGTGCATGCCCCCTCACATACACACGCGCACATATGGTTCGAAAATTTGTCATTTCTATTTGTTCTATCCTTCTGAGGAAAAATTTACGACTGGTGCTCGGAGTACCTCCGAACTTCATCCATCTCGAATATGGTCTCGAAGCCGCAAACGAGACGGAAGGTTTATACAAAAACTTTTCAACGAATACTAGGTACGTGTAACGGGAGAAGAAATTACGTAGAACTGTCGCGAAAAAGATGCGTAATAAATATATTTGTGGATCAACTGACAAAAAAGAAACGGGGTAACGAAATTTGATTGGAATGAAAATGAAAATTTAGCCCTCGGTTGAGATAAAAATCATATTTCTTTTGGTCTTCCAATACAGATGGATCTTTCCCAGCAACAATTAGTTTTCAAACAGTTGCTCGTATTCCACGATTATGCCGTCGCAGAATCATTTTCAAAGACTACACTTATGGAACTTACTCATTCCTGATTCACGCCGGTGGCGGTTCAAATTCGTGTGTATATTATGGAATGCGCAGTCACAGTACCACGTGGTGATCGTAATAATGTACAATTTGCATCATATTTATACATAACAGGACGCTATATAGTACATTTTGTAATGTGTGCTGGCCAGTCCTTGGGGTGTTCGCTTTGAATATCATCTGCATATGTAGGTGTGTGTGTGTGCGTGTGTTATATGCGGCGCATATAAATGCAGACACATGCAAAACGTATGAAATAAAGTCTCTCACTTTATTCCATACGTTAGTCCCCCACTTTATTCCAGAGGAAGGAAAAAAATCTCATATAGGAACCCGTCATCGTTATATGCAAACAAAAATGTACGTGACATGAGATTTTTCCTTCTTCTATCCTTCCATTTTATTCCATACGTTTTGCCTGTGTGTGCAAAACACACACACACATACACACCCACTCAGACACACATTGGGCCGTTGCATTGAAAACCGCTGTTTTTTCAAACATTTATTTTTTTAAAACTTGTCAGTTCACATTAAAGTATTTTTCCTCCGATGTTACTACTTTTTTCCACCCCTCTGGCAAAAGCCGAATTCCGCGTCCAAAATAGCCCTGTCTCTTGTCGCTACCCATTCACCTGTCCATTTATGGACTTCCTCGTAATTGCGACAATGTATCTTCTAAGGTGTGTTTCATCGACTGAAACAAGTGATAATCACATGGGGCAAGGTCCAGAGAATACGCTGGATGAGGGAACACCTCACAACCTAATTCCATCGTTGTTTTTTCACTGCTAATGCACCGTGAGGCCACGTGTTGTCGTCCAGCAGATTCATAATTCGGCGATGTCATCCCACCACCGGCCTCTTTCAATGAAATTATCGGTCAAACGTTCCACCTGCTGTTGGTAACGTTAGGCAGTGATCGCTTCCTCGGGTTTCAAGAGCTCATAAAGCACAATCCCCGCTATATCCAACACTGCATGGATTTGAGATCGTGGATATACCGGTTTAGCATCCATGTCGATGGTAAGCGAGGATCAGCTCATGCTTTTCTGCAGTTAGCGTTGTCGAAATGGATCAATTTTTGATCCCCAGCCACAATACGCCGCAAGAAACGTTTGTTCTGTTTCTGGGCTTCGCAAGCAACGGAAACATTGGTGTTTAGTCGATTTGCAAAGGAGTTCTCACTCAGCTGATGTGACAGCCACTTTCCTTCTTTCTGTATCTCCCCTATGGCTTGCAAAGATCGGGGTACTGTTGACTTGTTGACACTACGCTTTTCAGCCAATTCTTCAAGTGTGTAAGAAGAGTTTTCCTCCAGCAAACTTTGCAATTCGGTATACAGCTGAACTGCGGTTTCATTGCAACCACCCAATATATAAAGAACTGTTGATCTATGGCTACGGCTATCCTGGAGCCGATAGGTGTATATAGGTAGGCAGAAGAAAGGTGCTTGTTAAGACATTTGATACGTATATACATATATATATATATATATACAAAGGCACCGTCCCACTGTGATAAATGTATCATGGTAGGTATAATTTCAGGACACCGACGAAAATCGTGGCGAGGATGGTATACGCGTGATAGTCTGATGGTAAAGGGACGGTCGTTGCGACAATCCCGCCCATAATTTCTCCGTAATTTCTCCTTTCTGCCTGTACCCTCAACCCGCCGAGAACCGAAGCTCCCATTATTCATCGTACTTGCTCCATTCGCACCCGCCAGCTTCTTTGCCGCTGTTACTACTACTGTTATCACGACTACACCACTGTATATCCTTGACGGTTGGCCCCGTATCGAAGACGTAAAGGGAAACGTGGGGTAGTGCGAGAGGGTGGCTGTGGCGGGAATGAGGGGAGGGTGGAGAGGCAGAGAAAAGGGCGTTACGGGTATGGGGTGTCGCAACAGCAATACCATCGCAAGCATTTCTCCCAAGGGTTTCGTATTTCGGGTGCTTCTGCCTTTATTTTCCCACCCCCGAAAGAGAACTATCTCTCTCTGTCTTCGTCGCTTTCTCTCCCCCCAGCCGCCTCTCTCTCTCTCGCTCTGCTTTCTTCTTCCGTGGATAGCTTGCAAGCTCACTATTCTCGATCTCTATCTCTCGTCTATACCACGCGCCTCTCAGCGCCACGATTTCGTCTATGTATATATCTTTGTCTTATCCTTTCCCCGTGCTCATCTGGAAGTAGCATGCCTGCGCGTATATCGATACGGATGACTCAACGTCATAAGGGCTTCGAAATTCCATTCGGCCACTCGGAAGATAAGCCCTTTTTCTTTTACCTCATCAACGTATGCGCATATACCTACATTTCTACAAACACACATATGTATGTGTGAGAGCATCATGGAGATATATATTTATATATGTGTATATTGGTGCACGAAGGTTCAAGGATATAGCCTGAGCTTCCGGCTCTACACTATATTCTACGCCGTCTTCACGGGTAGTTCTCGTTTCGCGCCAAGGCGATAACGTCTGGCGCAAGATCCTCCCGCGGCACTCTCTTTGCTCTCAGCTCTGTCTAACTCTACGCCAGTGCTCCTCTCTTGCCACCCTCTTAGCACCGTCTATGACAACTCCCCGAGCGTCTCTCTCTCTCTCTCTCTCTCTATCTCTATATCTCTCCACGTGGATATGTGTTCGTATATACAAAATACCCCGGGAGAGAGTAGACGAGAACGAGATGAAGCGTGTATTCGTTGGCAAGCGTACAATCGAGAATTATTTATCATTCCGGAGGGGACGATACTCGAGAGTTGCTATATATATATATATATAAAAAGAGAGAGAGAGAGAGAGAGAGAGAGAGAGAGACCCTGGGAATATGCTGCGCTCCAACGTAGTCTCGGGTCGCAAAGGGGCCTGGGACACGGGTGATGAACGAAGGGTTGTCGATACTCAAGCCTGAACACCGCTGAAACGTTCAGTCGTTCATAGCTACTGCACAAGGGAAGTAGATATCATGGGCTGCGCGACAATCACTGATTGCACATACATAGAACCGAATCAGCTGCGCGAACGCGAGTTGCTCCGAGCGCTAATGATTTTGCCAAATTCTAATGTTGATCGCAGTCGAAAGTTTTGGGCTCGCACGGTTGAAAGTGCAACTTTTCTTGGTCGTGAGAACTATCGTAATTTAGAGATCGATGTTCATATTTTTTTATTCGCTAGTGAAATGAGCGTGGTCTAAATTGTTGACTTCTTATTTTTGAAACGAAGTCCTAATGAAATTCGGTAATTAAAGTGTTTGGAAAAGTTATCGAATCGAGGTGACGGGCATATTAATTTATCTTTAATTGAAAGGTATACACTTTTGTTCGTTATTACTGAATCAAACGTATGTCACCTGCTATCCTAATTATAACGTACCCAATGAGGCGTTGGGTGATGTTTCACATGAAATTTGGGCTCTCGCAGATTGAATCAGTGAATAAAACGAATCGCGTATGTGAGACATTAGATCGCGCGTATTGGAACTTGGCTCGACCGTTAATCGATGCTGTTCAGCGTCGTGGATGATCGTGTCGAGAGCTTCGACGTTTCACTTCAAGTTTCAAGTTGTTCCTCTTCCTCACAGCAAAGTCACGCAGAGCTCTTACCCTCTGAACCCTAGATATATATGTCCTCCCCTTCGATCGTTGCAAAAGCGAAAAGCTCACTCACCCTCTGTTCGTAGTCTGTACCCAGATCACGCGAGTCTCTCTCTCTCTCTCTCTCTCTCTCTCTCTCTCTCTCTTTCCTGCTCTTTGTCTCGTTACGCTCCACACTGCGGTGATCGATCTACGATACTCTCTTTGACATGCAAATATCGCCAAAGCCGTATGCGTGCACGCAAAACAACAGTGTTGTTTAATTTAGAGCATGCACATTCAGGCAACTCTACCCTTTAACATACACGTCGTCGAGACGATATCTTTTGGATGATTTCACTACGAGATCACTATTCGATCCGGAAACTGCGATGAAAGCGATCGGAAAGTATATTAAAAACTAATGCAAAAATTTTTTACATATGTGGTCAGTTGATTTTGCACAGACTCCAACTTGAGTTTCAGATGGCTTTGCAAAAAAAAAATCTCATGTGGACATTACGCGATGCCCTAGCCAACACTAGCTAACTGCGGCTGTGCACCCCTTGCCTAGTCACTGCTCAGCCGATCTTCGTCACAAATGACGAAGTGTGATTATGTGACAACGTGTCCAACACCTGCCAACTGCAACCGCACTAGTCGGAATAAATGATCGGACAAATACAATTTAAGGTTATTTAACCCTACGCGATTATCGCTCTCAATGCGAACGCAATTGAGTCATTGATCCGATAATGTTATTTACATTGGTCAATCCACCCATCTTTCGATAATCTAACATTGTGTAGAGTAACATATGTGGACGATACGAAAATTCAGAAATTCAAGAAGTGGAATTGGCTCATTGTGAGTTGTAACAGCGTTACAACTCATCACCCAGAGGCCCCGGGATCGAAATCACGTTACGGCGTAAGCGTTTGTCTGAGATCATTTAAATTTGAACCATTAATACATTTACAGCGCAAATATCATAACCCTAATTAATGAACAACGAAAAATATCGTAAATGGGTCCAATGATTTAAGTAATGTGCAAAAAAATCAAGAAATACATATAGCCGCAATTTTTTAAATCTAATCGCCACCTAATTTTTTGTTCCCAGTCACTAGTAGCTGAAATATCTAGGTCATGGCTAGAAACTAGATCTAGGTCAGAAACATTATATAGCCGTGAGATATTTCTTTCTATCTAGTCACCATCTAATTGTTTGTATTCAGTCACTAGAGGACTAAAGCGTTACAAGGCTAGGTGGTTAATAGCTAAGACGGCTAGCTACTAGCGATTCGAAACATCACTTTACTAGCTTGTGGCTAAGCGGTGATGAGTTACGTTTTTCACTCGGGTGACGAGTATAAAAAATCCTCGCGTTTACGTCACTTGGGCCTTGATGAAGCTTTTTCGAGCGCGAATCTCGCCATTACATATACTACCCGCATTATTTTATTGAAGGATGCATCGGGCATCTTCTCAACCGCTTGATGTGATCAGAATTTCGTCCCATCACGATTCAACAAAAGTCTGCATACGTTCCGACGTATGCAATATATGATAAACAACAATCTCCAGTAATAACAATGCTGGAAAGTAATTACTAAATTGTTCGAACGAACGAATGTTCGACACACGACCAGTGAACACTAGTTTCTTCATACGGAATGATAATTGATTTTCCTAACTGACAGAGATGGGCGCGCGGTCGGTGTGCGGGCTCGGCGGTCACTGAAGTTAAGCAGCATTGGAGGCTGCCAATACTTGGAGCGGTGACCGCTTGCCCGTGCACTGGTTTGCGCGTCAACCTCTGAGTGGGAGGCAGTTTGTCTGAGTTTCTGATAGTAATTACAACTGTAACTCGGCCAAATATAGCCGCCTGCGTCGGCCCAGGTTCTCCGCAGTTTTCCTGAGCCCTCGTGCAAATGCGATACAGCAGTGCATCAGGAAAGAGTGGCTGCGGTCAACACTCTGGGAGGGGGGGGGGGGGGCTCTGGAAGGAATGTAGGGAAC